>CM017562.1:30839729-31248248 GCA_007844125.1 Sinonovacula constricta
CCCTAGTTATAAACTGCTGCATTGAATACAACATTCTTGGGTTTTCACTAGATATTATTAGGAAAAGAAACTAGACTTTTTAAGACTAGGAAAAAAATTGTGCAGATACTGATCAGGTGGCCACATGCAAGAGTTTGCGTGTAAATCCACACTGTTTGCCTAAGCATGATAAGAGTTTGTTTAATTTTAGCCTGTGCAGCTCTAAAAATAACTGTATTCTGGCTCTATTTTCAGATAAATGGAAAAAAATAATGACCATCATTTTTTTTGTGCTTAAGTTTCAGATCTGGTTGCACAAACTAAATGATTTGGTTGTATTTATTTCATATTTAATAAAATATACTTATAAATAAAATGTATTTTATATGACCATGTGTTATTTGGCTAAATATTTATTTTTTGTTAATTATGTCAAACACGTGGGTTCAAGTCCCGTTCTGGGCAAAGAACTTAATGTGGGAAGGTCTTCCAGCTGACTTGTGGTGCCCCCGTGGTTCTACCCAGACATTTGTCAGGAGTCTTCCTCCAACCAAATGCTGGATGCAGCTATAATGATTATAATTGGTCACTGTGATGTATTTCATAAACAAAACAAAAAAAAAAAAAAACTTTAAAATTCTTCGTAAGTTGTTAGCAATTCTTTGCATAGGTAACAAAGTGTGTTACACACAAAAGCTGTAGGTACTTATCAGACAGCACCCAGTGCTGGATCAATTTCCTTAGCAAAATTTGCATACATAGTGACCTCAAAAATATTAATTAATGTCAAACGTGAAAAATGATTTTATTTAAATGTAAAATGGAAGTCATGGTCTCGTTACGAATTCTGAAAGTTAGATTATGAGATATTTTTTTGAACAAGCAGACAAAGAATATCCTGATTAGACTGTTTATGAAGGAAGTTGTCTGAATCGTATCTACAATTTATCGACACAGTCAAACACAAAGGTGTGTAAATTACATAATATGCCCCAAATGTCAACTGTTTCAAGCCTTAATAAGTCTGCTGTCTGTTCTTAAATGTTAAAACTTCAGTTGTTAAAGAGGGTTGAGAACATTTTCTTTTCCTTGGAGTGTACATATAATCACGCCCTGATGACATGCCCTAACCTTCTCTGCATGAATAAATAGTTTCCATGTAATGTCATAGGCACTGATAAGACCGTTTAAGGCAGTCGTTTAAGGCAGTCGTCTTGGAAGGCAGAAGCTAATGCAGGCCGAAATCTGGAAATATGTACTGTATTAAACTCACCACTGTGTTTTTATTTTTCAGTCTACTTTACTGAACTTTATATCAAATTTGACAGCTTTTATGAAGTATTTTAAATATCAAAACTATATTTTGATAGTTTAAAAGGTAAAAAAAAACAAAAACACAACTAAAAAGATACACTGTTCATTTTGTTGATGGTTGAGCCAAAAAATTTATTTATTTCTCTGTATTAATTCTTTGTGCATTTATTAATTTACAAAAAAATGTCTAAAAATCTCTAAAAAAATTATTAAAAAAAAAATGAACTTCAAGAGCTTTACAATGGTGTATAGATAGCTTTTAATTTTTAGACCACAAATGAAGAAATAACAAGAAAATAACATTTACATTTGTATACAATTCATCTGAAAATCCCTTGAAGTTACCATCAAAGATGGCTGCCACAGTAACGGATCTTCACTGATGTGGAAACTACCTATAGATCAAGCCTATTGAAATAGCACAGATCTGGATCATATGGACTAATCTCAGAGCTGTTTTGTCAGTGTCAACACTGTGTATTTCAGACCACATTTCTGGCTATACCTTTTTCATATAAACAAGGTTTTAAGCTGAAAGGCAGATTATATTTTTTTTTAAGACATATAATAGCAGATTAAGGGATTACATAAACTGTTTCAAATGTCTGAAGATAAAACAACATCACTCCAGAGTTCCCTACCTTGTTAGACACCACAATTTCAGGTAACGGAGACCTTGTCTGGAAACACATAGTCGTTTTCCATTAAATGTTGTCATAAAGATGACATATGGGTAGGTTCCAATTGTTCCCTGCACTTGATCTTGTATAAGGGCAAGGAAACTTAACCTACATTTAATGTCGAAGAATGACTTAGGTCTAGCTTAAATATCTTGGAAAATTGTGTCATAAAAATGCTCAGCTGCATATAAACAAGTAGGGCAAGAAAGAAACTTGATTCTCATTGCAGAAACCAAAAACTCCATGGACCAAATTTTTTCCATACGGATAAAAAAATCCTTCATATTGTCACAAATTGGGGACCAAAATATTCAAAAGAAAAGAAATCTTATCGTAGGAAATGCTCAAATAATATTCCTCTAGCCACAACATCACATAGAAAAGAAAACATATGAACTAATTATCCCATAAATAAGAAACCATATGGACTAATCATTCCATAGATAAGAAACCATATGAAGTTATCATCCCATAGATAAGAAACCATATGGACTAATCATCCCATAGATAAGAAACCATATGGACTAATCATCCCATAGATAAGAAACCATATGGACTAATCATCCCATAGATAAGAAACCATATGGACTAATCATCGCATAGATAAGAAACCATATGGACAAATCATCCCATAGATAGGAAACCATATGGACTAATCATCCCATAGTTAGGAAACCATTTGGACTAATCATCCCATAGTTTAGAAACCATATGGACTAATCATCGCATAGATAAGAAACCATATGGACTAATCATCCCATAGATAAGAAACCATATGGACTAATCATCGCATAGATAAGAAACCATATGGACAAATCATCCCATAGATAGGAAACCATATGGACTAATCATCCCATAGATAGGAAACCATATGGACAAATCATCTCATAGATAAGAAACCATATGGACAAATCATCCCATAGATAAGAAACCATATAGACAAATCATCCCATAGATAGGAAACCATATGGACTAATCATCCCATAGTTAGGAAACCATTTGGACTAATCATCCCATAGTTTAGAAACCATATAGACAAATCATCCCATAGATAAGAAACCATATGGACAAATCATCCCATAGATAAGAAACCATATGGACAAATCATCTCATAGATAAGAAACCATATGGACAAATCATCCCATAGATAAGAAACCATATAGACAAATCATCCCATAGATAGGAAACCATATGGACTAATCATCCCATAGTTAGGAAACCATTTGGACTAATCATCCCATAGTTTAGAAACCATATGGACTAATCATCCCATAGTTTAGAAACCATATAGACAAATCATCCCATAGATAAGAAACCATATGGACAAATCATCCCATAGATAGGAAACCATATGGACTAATCATCCCATAGTTTAGAAACCATATAGACAAATCATCCCATAGATAAGAAACCATATGGACAAATCATCCCATAGATAGGAAACCATATGGACTAATCATCCCATAGTTTAGAAACCATATGGACTAATCATCCCGTAGATAGGAAACCATATGGACTAATCATCCCATAGTTAGGAAACCATTTGGACTAATCATCCCATAGTTTAGAAACCATATAGACAAATCATCCCATAGATAAGAAACCATATAGACAAATCATCCCATAGATAGGAAACCATATGGACTAATCATCCCATAGTTTAGAAACCATATGGACTAATCATCCCGTAGATAGGAAACCATATGGACTAATCATCCCATAGATAAGAAATCATATGGACAAATCATCCCATAGATAAGAAACCATATGGACAAATCATCGCATAGATATGAAACCATATGGACAAATCATCCCATAGATATGAAACCATATGGACAAATCATCCCATAGATAAGAAACTATATGGACAAATCATCCCGTAGATAAGAAACCATATGGACTAATCATCCCATAGATATGAAACCATATGGACAAATCATCCCATAGATAAGAAACTATATGGACTAATCATCCCATAGATATGAAACCATATGGACAAATCATCCCATAGATAAGAAACTATATGGACAAATCATCCCATAGATAAGAAACCATATGGACTAATCATCCCATAGATAAGAAACCATATGGACTAATCATCCCATAGTTTAGAAACCATATGGACTAATCATCCCGTAGATAGGAAACCATATGGACTAATCATCCCATAGATAAGAAATCATATGGACAAATCATCCCATAGATAAGAAACCATATGGACAAATCATCGCATAGATATGAAACCATATGGACAAATCATCCCATAGATAAGAAACTATATGGACAAATCATCCCATAGATAAGAAACCATATGGACTAATCATCCCATAGATATGAAACCATATGGACTAATCATCCCATAGATAAGAAACCATATGGACTAATCATCCCATAGATATGAAACCATATGGACAAATCATCCCATAGATAAGAAACCTTATGGACAAATCATCCCATAGATATGAAACCTTATGGACTAATCATCCCATAGATAAGAAACCTTATGGACAAGTCATCCCATAGATAAGAAACCTTATGGACTAATCATCCCATAGATAAGAAAACCATATGGACAAATCATCCCATAGATAAGAAAACCATATGGACAAATCATCCCATAGATAAGAAAACCATATGGACAAATCATCCCATAGATAAGAAAACCATATGGACAAATCATCCCATAAATAAGAAACCTTATGGACTAATCATCCCATAGATAAGAAACCTTATGGACAAATCATCCCATAGATAAGAAACCTTATGGACAAATCATCCCATAGATATGAAACCTTATGGACTAATCATCCCATAGATAAGAAACCTTATGGACTAATCATCCCATAGATAAGAAACCTTATGGACAAATCATCCCATAGATAAGAAACCTTATGGACAAATCATCGCATAGATATGAAACCATATGGACAAATCATCCCATAGATAAGAAACCATATGGACAAATCATCCCATAGATAAGAAAACCATATGGACAAATCATCCCATAGATAAGAAAACCATATGAAGTAATCATCCCATAGATAAGAAAACCATATGAAGTAATCATCCCATAGATAAGAAAACCATATGAACAAATCATCCCATAGATAAGAAAACCATATGGACAAATCATCCCATAGATAAGAAAACCATATGGAGAAATCATCCCATAGATAGGAAACCATATGGACAAAGCATCCCATAGATAAGAAACCATATGGACAAATCATCCCATAGATAAGAAACCATATGGACAAATCATCCCATAGATAAGAAAACCATATGGACAAATCATCCCATAGATAAGAAAACCATATGAAGTAATCATCCCATAGATAAGAAAACCATATGGACAAATCATCCCATAGATAAGAAACCATATGGACTAATCATCCCATAGATAAGAAACCATATGGACAAATCATCCCATAGATAAGAAAACCATATGGACAAATCATCCCATAGATAAGAAAACCATATGGACAAATCATCCCATAAATAAGAAACCATATGAAGTAATCATCCCATAGATAAGAAAACCATATGAAGTAATCATCCCATAGATAAGAAAACCATATGGACAAATCATCCCATAGATAAGAAACCATATGGACAAAGCACCCCATAGTTTAGAAACCATATGGACAAATAATCCCATAGATAGGAAACCATATGGACAAAGCATCCCATAGATAAGAAACCATATGGACAAATCATCCCATAGATAAGAAACCATATGGACAAATCATCCCATAGATAAGAAAACCATATGGACAAATCATCCCATAGATAAGAAAACCATATGAAGTAATCATCCCATAGATAAGAAAACCATATGGACAAATCATCCCATAGATAAGAAACCATATGGACTAATCATCCCATAGATAAGAAACCATATGGACAAATCATCCCATAGATAAGAAAACCATATGGACAAATCATCGCATAGATAAGAAACCATATGGACAAATCATCCCAAAGATAAGAAACCTTATGGACAAATCATCCCATAGATAGGAAACCATATGGACAAATCATCCCATAGATAAGAAAACCATATGGACAAATCATCCCATAGATAAGAAAACCATATGAAGTAATCATCCCATAGATAAGAAAACCATATGGACAAATCATCCCATAGATAAGAAAACCATATGAAGTAATCATCCCATAGATAAGAAAACCATATGGACAAATCATCGCATAGATATGAAACCATATGGACAAATCATCCCATAGATAAGAAACCATATGGACAAATCATCCCATAGATAAGAAAACCATATGGACAAATCATCCCATAGATAAGAAAACCATATGGACAAATCATCCCATGAATAAGAAACCATATGAAGTAATCATCCCATAGATAAGAAAACCATATGAAGTAATCATCCCATAGATAAGAAAACCATATGGACAAATCATCCCATAGATAAGAAACCATATGGACAAAGCACCCCATAGTTTAGAAACCATATGGACAAATAATCCCATAGATAGGAAACCATATGAACAAAGCATCCCATAGATAAGAAACCATATGGACAAATCATCCCATAGATAAGAAACCATATGGACAAATCATCCCATAGATAAGAAAACCATATGGACAAATCATCCCATAGATAAGAAAACCATATGAAGTAATCATCCCATAGATAAGAAAACCATATGGACAAATCATCCCATAGATAAGAAACCATATGGACTAATCATCCCATAGATAAGAAACCATATGGACAAATCATCCCATAGATAAGAAAACCATATGGACAAATCATCGCATAGATAAGAAACCATATGGACAAATCATCCCAAAGATAAGAAACCTTATGGACAAATCATCGCATAGATAAGAAACCATATGAAGTAATCATCCCATAGATAAGAAAACCATATGGACAAATCATCCCATAGATAAGAAAACCATATGGACAAATCATCCCATAGATAAGAAACCATATGGACAAAGCACCCCATAGTTTAGAAACCATATGGACAAATAATCCCATAGATAGGAAACCATATGGACAAAGCATCCCATAGATAAGAAACTATATGGACAAAGCACCCCATAGATAAGAAACCATATGGACACATCATCCCAAAAGATAAGAAACCATTACATTACAGATCAGAATACATATGGTCAAATGATTCCATATAGGTAATAAATCATGCAGGCAAATCATTCCATAGAGGGGCGCCGTGGCGTTAGTGGTAGTCGCCAATTTGTAACTCCTCTGACTGCTAAGCCTCCCACACAAAAAAAAAAAAAAAAAAATTAGTGACCACTTACTTTTGAGGTCTCAATGTATCATAAATGAAGCTAATTTGCTCTGACCTCACCATCATTTATGTTTATATGTTTTATAATTTTAGAAATAATGGGCATGAAGAGTATTAGTTCACAATTTCTTCAGTCTTACAACTTAGACAATGTTTAAAATGATCTTTTGTTAGACTAGGGTTTACTTTTTGCAGAAATTATGCCCGAGTCCCCCAATCCAGGTTAACGTGTATTTGATGAAGACAAACTGTAGGTTACCACCTTTAATACGAGACTAAAAACAACCCTATGGAAAGTGTACTAACTTAAGCTGATAGCTTACAAAGTATCACAACCAAATTTAATACAAAACAAAACCCAACTTTATGTAGACCCTTCCCTCAAAAAAAGTTGTTCCAGTTTAATTCTCAACATCTAAAACATCCATACTAAAATCTCTTATCTTCAACCAGAGCCAAATTGCTGAATTTCTATTTATAAATTCATCTTCTCATAAAACTTTTGATAAATGCCTGATGTTTAAGACATTTTTAGTATCACTCTCTTCAGTGAAAAAAAAAAAAAACTCAAATATTTGCAGATAGCTGTGTTGGCAAGGACTTTACTGTACTACCTTCACACCTGTAAAATTGTGTGGGTTTAATAAAACACCATCCTTTTCCTTCTTTCCTCAAGAGCAGAATAAACAATCTAGCAAGCTTGCAGGAGATACAGCAAACTTCATGGGTGTGTAAATATTACATCGCACACATGTGGAGAGGGCATAAGCGGTCTAGCTCTTACTTGAAGCTTCAGAGACAGTGTAAGGCTGTTGCTATTTATAGCTCATGAATGTAGGTCACTGTGCCAGAGGTAGAGTGTGTCACCTCAACTGGACTAGTTTTCTAATCTCTTCCCAGGATACCCTTATCATGCTTTGTCAACAAAGATTTCTAACTTCAAGGTTTTTGTTTGTTTGTTTGCTGTGGGGTTTTTTTCCTCTTTTTTTTTATTTTTATTTTTTTTGATGTTTTTATTTTTATGTTTTCTATGTACTCAGGTGGCTCAAGTTGTTCACGAGATAATGTATAAGCAACATGGTTAGCTAAGTAAGTCAAGTCTGTAGGGTTGTAATCTAGGTACAAAGAATTCCCATGGTTCAACTTCTGGGATTGATGAACATTTTTCTGCCCTTGTTATTTACATTGTATTAAATCTCAGCAAACTGGACTAGGTAGCACAATCAGTAGAGCATTGGCTCCAGGTACAGAAGGCCCCAGGTTCGATCCCAGGCCTTGACATACCAAAGTCAGTAAAAATGGTTGTTTTATATCTCCCTTGCTAACACACAAACAAATATAAAGGTAGTTCCATGACAGGTGGGCCCCGGTGTCAGGATAATGTGACTAGGTGTGGTATCATGTCAGGTGCTCACGGCATGCTATACACATTGAAGGCAGCACTATATCTGCTTCAAGTGGACATTGTCTCCAGATAACTGAAATACTGTCGGTGGGACAATAAACCCAATTAACAAAAATAAATCTCAACAATACAATAACGATCATGGTTATACCCCCACCAAGTACAGAGTATATGAGTGCTATTATAGAGACATGACTGTTGGATAGTTGTTCTGTTGGTTCATCTGTCAGCTTGATTTGTCTGTGATAATAGATAGTTTCCACATCAGTGATAATCCCTTATCTTGGCAGCCATCTTTGATGGTAACTTCAAGGGATTTTCATATAAATTGTATAGAAGGGTAAATTTTATTTTCTTGTAATCTCTTCATTTGTGGTCCGATAATTAAAAGCCATATACCATTGGAAAGCTCTTGAAATTCATATTTTTAGAATATAATATTTTTACAATTTATAAATGCACACAGAATTAATACACAGAAATAAATAAATCTAACAGTGCATCATTTTTGGTTGTATTTCTTTAAGCTTTTAAACTATCAAAATATAGTTTGATGTTTAAAATACTTTATAAAAGCTGTTAAATTTGATATAAAATTCAGTAGAATAGACTGAAAAATAACAACACAGTGGTGAGTTTAATACATCACATATTTCCATATTTCGGCCTTCATTAGCTTCTGCCCACAAAAATGGTTGCATTAAACTGTCTTATCTGTGTCGGTGACATTACATGAAAACTATCTATATTTTGTAATTATAAAAACTCTTTTGTCACAAAGTTACACATTAAATAAACTATTCTTAGGCTTGCATACTCATTATTTTAAATTTAACATCTTGATAAGTACAAAAATGTTGTTTACAGATTTTTTTTAAGTTTGATTTAACAGTAGAACTTATTTTGATCACTGTTACAACCTTTGTTTAAATAATTAGTAATTGCTGTTGACACTTAACTTGTTTACACCATGTTTGGACCAGCCACAATAGCTCAAGTGGTAGAGTGGCGGTTTGCTGATTGGGAGGTCGTGGGTTCAATCCCACGCCGGGTCAGACGAAAGACTTTAAAGTTGGTAGTAGTGGCTTCCCTCCTAGCGCTCGGGGCTAAGGGGGACAGCGTTACTCCTGACTCGTCAGTGTCAGTATAATGGACCAGCCGGGTTCAGTCCCTGGGCACCTCATACGTGCCCCTGTGCTATAATGCTGCTGCACAGAATTGGCAAAAATGCCGGCAAATTCCAATCCCATGTTTTGCTTTTGTTGTGTTTTTGTAGGCCACAATCTTAAAATCAAAGCATACAATTTATGTCTAGATAGTGAACTAAAATATGCTAGATAAATTTCAAAATTCATTTGAATAAAATATAGTAAAGAAAAGTTTTATCATTGAAATTATTATGATAATTGATAAAAAAAAAGCAAACATACTGTTTTACAAATAGAAATAATCTACCTAGTCAATTTAAAGTACATTCACTGAAATCTCCCTCTTTGGGAGCCTAAGTCTCCCCCTTTGGGACCAAGGAAAGATCACATGTCTGGGTATATCATTATTTAAGTATTTACTGATAACCTTTGATTCAGTTAACTTCTGTGCAAAATTATCCAGAAGACAGAAGTTATTAATAATCCGTTGTACAAAACAATGTTAAGTTGTACAAAGTTCTGAAATTATGTTATATTATATTATATTATATTATATTGATTATATAAATATATTTAATATAATGAGGGGAAGTGGGTGGGGAATATAGGAGAGACATTGTCCATTAAATTTGCCAATCCATACCTAAATGTTGAGGGTCAAATGCAGCGACCAATTATGATCATTATAGCAAAGTCCAGCTTTTTGGGTGAGGAAGGTCCCAGACAAATGTCTAGGTAGCACCACTGGCACATCGCAAGTCAGCTGGAAGACCATCGTACATTATGTCTTGTGCGATGAATGGGACTTAAACCCATGTGGTGAGAGTCTATTCAGGAGTTGAAAATCAGCAACTCTGCCACTATTGCTTGGCGTCCCACTGCATTCATATGACAAGGTAGCATGTAAAAGTATTCATTTTCTTACATTATAAGTCTTGTTTAAGTGCTGTTTTCTATTTATTTTTTTTAAAGCAAGACTGAGGACAAATTTCAAGGTAAACCAACCTCCATTAAAACCACCAACCACCAATCAGGTTGTACTTCAACCTTTACACTGCAGGCAAAAAATAATCAAGCATAATGATACATAAATCATTTCCTCTTTGATCTCCTTTGATGTTTAACTAGTAATGGGGAAATTAATACAATTTAATGTATTTTAAAATGTTTGATTTCTAATTTATAAATGAGTTAGCTTTTTACTTTTCTAGATTGGACTTGAAACAGATGGGAGAGATATACTTTGCTTGTTCAAGATGTGGCCCCAGATTTAAGATATATTAGCCCCGAGTTATTTTTATGAAAAGATTGGTTTTGAAGATCATTTCAAAACAGGGTTATCTACTTGTCTGCTTATGTAGACAAAGTATTTGCCATTGGGCATTTTGAAGAAAATAAACTGGAAAATTGTGTGCCAAAGATAAGTTATTGTTGCCTGAGATTTGATGTAATGTAATATTGGGCGTGGATATGAGGTCTTATTTTAGAAACATAATAGATTTGAACTGGACTTTGTAAACAAAGGAATATTTATCTATAAATAATTAAACTGTACTAAAGAGATGTCTTCTTTTACAAAAAGATGCTGAACTTTAGTCTTACACATAGAAGTTGAACTTAAAGTATCCAAATAAAAACTGAATTGAAGATAAAACAATAGATGCTGAACATAAGTTATCCAAATTGAAGCTAAATTGAAGCTGTACAAATAGATGCTGAACATAAGTTATCCAAATAAAAGCTAAATTCAAGCTGTACGAATAGAAGCTGAACTTAACTTATCCAAATTGAAACTGAATTAATGTAAAATAGATAATGAACATAAGCTTTGTAAAAAAACAAAAAAACAAACTGAAGCCTTCGAATAGAATCTGAACTAAAGCTGTACATATATAAGTTGATTTTAGCCATATGACTTAAATTGTGTGATAAGAATTAATAAGCAGTAGCTTATGCTGAAATTTCTTTCACTATTAAATTATAAAACAAGTAATTTAGTATTTATTTCATTTTGATATGCCTTAAGCGTCATTTTTTGCTTGTCGTACGTCTGTTAGTTATCTAGAAGCAGTTTCTTGTGCGACAGACCCCAGTCTTACATCTGTGTAGAACCACCATCGCATGGCAGATTAGCTCGAAAACCTCCCCACATGAAAGTTCTCATCCTGACCAGGACTCGAACCCACTCGGTGAGAGGCTGGGGAGTCTAAAGTCAGTGACTCTAACCGCTCAGCTATGTGTGTCTCCGACAAAAAAGTGTAAATCCAGATCAAACAGCTTAAGACTCCGAGCTGTCTGATCAAGGTCTGCTCACTTGCTGCAGAGTCATGAGCAATATATCTTCTTACCTAGCATGTAGTTTATCGGCAAATATCTTAGTATTTTATATTTCTTATTCAAAGGATGACAAAGGTTAAACTCAAAACCACAACCAGTAGATAATGTGCATAATATATATGGCACATTGGCACAATTTCCCCCTATCAGAAGTATACTTCTAGGTCAGACTGGCTTAAAAATATTGTCTGGGAGGAACCGATTTGGCTGCCAACACATCAGCAAGGGAAGCACCAGTCTATATATCTCTGCGTTACATATAAACATACATTCTGGCAGAGATCTAGGTCTACAGTTGGCACATGTTACCAATGATGCAACAGGGCTTTTACATATTCAACATGCCAGCTATTATATATATACCAGCCGCAATAGCTCAGATGGTAGAGTGTCGGCTTGCGGATGGGGAGGTCGTGGGTTCAAACCCCAGCCGGGTTAAACCAAAGACTTTAAAGCTGGTAATAGTGGCTTCCCTCCTAGCGCTTGGGGCTAAGGGGGACAGCATTACGCCTGACTCGTTAGTGTCAGTATAATGGATCGACCGGGTGCAGTCCCTGGGCACCTCAAGAGTGCCCCTGTGCTATAATTATAGAAAAGTCGTTGCACAGTATCGGCAAAAATGCTGGCTAATCCCTAATCCCCTATTAAATATGTAACAGTGTTTATACATGCTCAACATGCAAGCTATAAACTATGTAACAGGGCCTATACATGCTCAACATGCAAGCTATAAACTATGTAACAGTGCCTATACATGCTCAACGTGCCAGCTATAAACTATGTAACAGTGCCTATACATGCTCTACATGCCAGCTATTAACTATGTTACAGTGCCTATACATGCTCAACATGCCAGCTATTAACTATGTAACAGTGCCTATACATGCTCAACATGCAAGCTATAAACTATGTAACAGTGCCTATACATGCTCAACGTGCCAGCTATTAACTATGTAACAGTGCCTATACATGCTCAACATGCCAGCTATTAACTATGTAACAGTGCCTATACATGCTCAACATGCCAGCTATAAACTATGTAACAGTGCCTATATACATGCTCAACATGACAGCTATTAACTATGTAACAGTGTCTATACATGCTTTACATGCCAGCTATAAACTATGTAACAGTGCCTATACTTGCTCAACATGCAAGCTTTAAACTATGTAACAGTGCCTATACTTGCTCAACGTGCAAGCTATAAACTATGTAACAGTGCCCATACATGCTCAACATGCCAGCTATTAACAATGTAACAGTGCCTATACATGCTCTACATGCCAGCTATTAACTATGTAACAGTGCCTATACATGCTCTACATGCCAGCTATTAACTATGTTACAGTGCCTATACATGCTCTACATGCCAGCTATATACTATGTAACAGTGCCTTTACATGCAAGCTATAAACTATGTAACAGTGCCTATACATGCTCTACATGTCAGCTATTAACTATGTAACAGTGCCTATACATGCTCTACATGCAAGCTATAAACTATGTAACAGTGCCTATACATGCTCTACATGCCAGCTATTAACTATGTAACAGTGCCTATACATGCTCAACATGCCAGCTATTAACTATTTAACAGTGCCTATACATGCTCTACATGCCAGCTATAAACTATGTAACTGTGCCTATACATGCTCTACATGCAAGCTATAAACTATGTAACAGTGCCTATACATGCTCAACATGCCAGCTATAAACTATGTAACAGTGCCTATACATGCTCAACATGCCAGCTATAAACTAAATAACAGTGCCTATACATGCTCAACATGCCAGCTATTAACTATGTAACAGTGCCTATACATGCTCAACATGCAAGCTATTAACTATGTAACAGTGCCTATACATGCTCAACATGCAAGCTATTAACTATGTAACAGGGCCTATACATGCTCTACATGCCAGCTATTAACAATGTAACAGTGCCCATACATGCTCAACATGCCAGCTATAAACTTTGTATCAATGCCTATACATGCTCTACATGCCAGCTTTAAACTATTGAACAGTGCCTATACATGCTCAACATGCCAGCTATTTACTATGTAACAGTGCCTATACATGCTCAACATGCCAGCTATAAACTATGTAACAGTGCCTATACATGCTCAACATGCCAGCTATAAACTATGTAACAGTGCCTATACATGCTCAACATGCAAGCTATTAACTATGTAACAGTGCCTATACATGCTCTACAAGCAAGCTATTAGCTATACTAAAGGACAAATTTATGTAATCTCCCAGACCTGGTAGCACAATCTGTAGGTCATTGGCTTCAGGTAGGTTCGAATCTAAGCCAACACCGACCATTGTCATAGAAAATAGTAGCTGTATTTATTGATTTATTTTTGAAATACACTGCAGTGACCATTTATGATCATTATAGCAACGTCCTGCTTTTTGGTGGAGGAAGACCCCAGACAAATGTCTGGGTAGAACCACTTGCACACCTGCAAGTCAGCTTGAAGACCTCACATTTGTGTCCTTTGAGCCAAATGGGACTCGAACCATGTGGTGAGAAGCAAAGCAGTCAGAGGAATTACAAATTTGCGACTCTGCCACTACGCCATCGGTGCCCCCCAATAGTAACTGTATTTCACTTTTTACAACACGCAAGAATAGCAATGGTAGTTCATTGACTTGTAAGCTGTTGTCAGGATAATTTGTCTGGGTGTGGCATACAATTATGCCAGGTGTTTATGTTATGTTATTTAATATAAATGCAGCACTTTATCTGCTTTAACTGGCGCCATCTCCGAATACGGTAACTGGAAGATAAACCAAACAAATTCGAACAGAATGTCACCGGGCCCATTAGCCTTTGTCTGGTAGCTGTCTGGTACTCGCAGACTGTGGCCACTGGTTGCATTTTGTTCCCTTTAATTGTTATGATTGTTGTCAAGTAAGTTCTAAATAAAAGATGAAAGAATGCACCAGACACATTAGTATATAACCTATATAACAGAATTAATTACATAATGTAGGGCTGTAACAATTCATTGCAGTGCACCGAAAATCACAATATACAGCTATGGTATGATGCATTGTGCAATGTTGGTCATAAATTCAATTCAACATTAAGACCAAATTGTACCTTTTTTGTTTTTAGATTAATCATGTCATAATTAAAAATCTAATCATAATTATCTTTTTTTTTCTTTTTTATATTTTCATTTTCCTTTCTTTCTTTATATAAAAATATGTAGAAAAAGTATTCTTTTTTGTTATTATGATTGGTTAAATTTTATTATTTTTTTACAAATGTTTGCTGTTTCAAAAAAAAATGTTCATATTTTACTGAAACATATAAACTTTTATACATTTTCCTTTATTTTTTCAGTTAGAAAAGTTATACACCCACAAACATAAACATTCAATCTTTAGTATCGCATTTTCATAAATGTAACATATTGTAAAATATCGAATCAATCTTAAGTATTTCATTTTCATAAATGTAACATATTGTAAAATATCGAATCAATCTTAAGTATTCCATTTTCATAAATGTAACATATTGTAAAATATCGAATCAAGACATTAACTGATGATACATATATTATGGAGGTCACTGCTCTAATGAACAGTACTGTAAATGGAAGGTTTAAAGGTTGTTTCTATGAGTTTATTAAATACATATAACAATATCGAACCAATGCTTTAGGGACTTTGGGCATAATTTTTGTATAAATTTATATTTTATTCTTAATAAATACGATTTTGAACACTAACTGAAGTGTTGGACATAACTTAAGTGCGAAAAAAGCAAAAACAACACTGTGTTCTTTCCAACTGTATAAAAATCTTGATAGTGATCCCTGTAAAAAAAAGTTATCGACGTCAGAGTGGACTAGCCCAATTGACTAGAATGTTATCTCAAAAGAAAGTGGTCATGTAGTTTTCTAAGTTTAAATATAGCTGTCTCTGCAGCGTGGCTCGGATAGGAAATACCTGGTAGCAATGACAGGTGGTGATTTATGCTTGACTGTTCACACAGATCCTGGACATCAGTAAACAGCATTTTGCAGGAACTTTTCAGATAACAAAGATTTATTTGGTCATTTAAGAAAATTAATTTTGGTACAAACTGTCAGAAATTACACTAATTTCTAAGGAACAAGCTGGCTTCATGATTTCTGAAGTAGGGTCATATTTGTCTCCATTGCTCCTTGCATACATTGAGACTAGTCAATGAGCTCCAGCACAGAATTGTTCAATCATAAATCTGCATTTCATGTATATCTGCCTTACACAGTATATATAATCACTTGAACAAGTCAAACCATTATAATACCGCACATGTAAACTCTCCCACTTTTGGAGGGAGATTCCCTCTCTTACGGTTCAATATTATTTTTGTATGAGGGGTGTTGTACACATTTTTAGAAATTTCCCTTTTTGGAAACAGATAACTTTCTTTTTGATTCTATGAATAAAACAAATCTCCCACTTTGTAAGTGAAAATCTCCCACTTTGTAAGTAAGTGAAAATCTCCCACTTTGTACTTTGTAAGTAAGTGAAAATCTCCCACTTTGTAAGTGAAAATCTCCCACTTTGTAAGTAAAAATCTCCCACTTTGTAAGTGAAAATCTCCCACTTTGTAAGTGAAAATCTGTTTCTGTACTCGCACTATTTTCTCCAGACTGCATACATGTGAACTTCACTTTTGGAGGGAGACTCCCACTTTTAAGGTTCAAAATTACTTAAAAATGATTTTCAAAAAATCTCTCCCTATTTGGAAACTGATAACTTTTCTTTGTTTATATGAGTAAAACAAATCTCCCACTTTATAAGTGAAATTCACCCACTTGGGTCTCCGAGAACGTTCACATGTATGAATGAGACTGGCTGTGAATAATGAAAGTCATGCATGGTCAAAGCCTTCATCCCTCTGAAGTTCAGTTTTCTCCTAATTCAGGACACTGTCACAAGCAACATGGCCCAGCCAGGAAAATGGCTTTCTATAGCTATTATTGTTATATTTATATACATTGCACTGACACCATTATTGTCATGGTGGGGATGTTATTTAATTTTTGCTGTAGGGAAAGACCTTAAAAAATATCTGGGTAGAACCACCAATGCAACATTGGTCAGCTGAAAGACTTTTACCTTGACTGATTTTTTTATTTTTTTTCAACCAAAGTATTGCAGTTTAACAATATTTACTTAGAAAAAACAGGTTAATTTTGTTATTTTTTCATGCAACTTCAGCTTTGTATTCGATGCTTTGATTCAAAAGGAGTATACAAGCAATGACAAATATAAAATAAGGCTTGAAGCACATTGACTAAATATATCCTTAAGTGAATCCTATAAATAGAATGATGGAATATGGTGGTTGTGGTGATAGCATTATTAATCGCTGAATTGTTTGATCTCTGTTGGTTTGCTGTATGTCAGCGACGTAGAGATGATCGTTTAGCTCGTCCACACGTCTGTAGCCATACCACCCAGGCAGTGACTGATCTTGTCTTAACGTGTCCACCGACAAAAATGATGTCACACCTAGCTTGAAGACATGCACACAACAATATTTCACCTTCTTTGATATGCAAAACAATCAGCATATATCATGATGCTGTGATGTTGGTCTAAAGGTTTGAAACCAATCAGCTGTTAATTATGCTAATGAGCTATTCTCGTTAGCTCGCTTATCAACATTTAGGTTTTGCAATGTTCAGCCTTAGGGTTGTTGAAACTTGGTTGTGTGTGAGTGTGTGTGTTCATGTGTGTTTGGGTGTATGTGTGTGTTCCTTAACCAAGAAAGGGTAATCAGTGATACAGCTTTAGAATTCAAAGGTGCCATCTTCAATTATTGGACGAATATCTTATTGTTCCAATTTCCCAAATGTATCGTAAAAAATTTGAGTCCAGACATAAACTAATCATACATATTGTGGACATATCATTCTGTTTTAGTTCACACACGGAGAGAATTGGTGGTTATTTAAACAGTTTGTAAACCATTTACAGTTTATAGAAATCAGAGAAAAAAACACACAAGGTCCGGTTTTATACTGCCAAAAAATACAGTGCAAAATTGGTCAGGGTGAGATTTTTCATGTGGGGAGGTTCTCCAGCTTACCTGCGGTGTTCTTGTGGTGCTACGGAGATATAAGTCTGGGGACTTCCTTCACCAAAAATTAGCAGGATATCGCCAACATGACCATAATTGTGTTGGTTCAATGTAACAAAAATCAACAAACAGCATGATGCATAAAACTAAATGATACACACTCCATATTATTTTTAAACTACTGTTTCACTATTGAACCAGTCAGTGTATGACTTATTTTGAAGCGATTATAGGATGGAGAGCTTCACGTGGGGAAAAATAGTTGAAAACAGTCGCAATGCTTTTGATTCTCCCAACCTCAAGACAACACAATCATTAAAATTCATTAAAATGATGATTTAAGGGTGGTATCTTACAGTTTGCCTGTATCTAGTACATGTAACACCTCATCCCTGTTCTGGAGAATGAGTGGTTTATTCCTGCATAAGCTTAAAATTTCGTTAAATTTAATTTCGGTAAATGCTGTTATTAACGTTACCCGTAATTTATGACAGTTCAATATGTGAAATGTGGCGCTTTACCTGCCATTTATTTCCACCGCTATATAAACAGTATTTAGGGATTTCAGCTAAAAATAGATTTTCCAGATGATCATGCAGCATTAACACCTAATAAAGTGGTCACATGGTTTTCTTAGTTTAAAAATAGTTAACTGTGTAGCATGGCTCAGGCAGGAAATACATGTCTGCAATCACAAATGTGGTGTCATGCTCTACTTCCCCTCCGATGTAGGACATCAATAAACAGCATTTCACTAAATCTTTTCTGGTTACCATAACTTCCATGGATGTTTAATAGAAAGAAAATGGTTCATAGTGTGGGATACTACATTTAAAAGTGGTATCCGACAGTTTGGGTGAGATTTTTTTTCTCTCCAAGAACCAAATAAATTATTACTGCTTGAAAAGATGTAGCAAAATGATGATTATTGATGTCTTACATCTATGTGGAAAATGAATCATGACACATCCCTCGTCATTACAAATAGGTATTTCCTATCTAAAACACGTTTCACAGGTAGCTATTTTTAAACTAAGAAAACCATGTTACTTGTAACTTTATATAATCATCTCTGATGTCAATGTCATGTTTATTTATAGTATTAGAAAGAAAAGGCATGTAGAGTGATTTATTTCACGATTTCTGACAGTGTTCTAAATCATCTTTTGTTAGACTTAGGTTTGACTATTGGCAGAAATTATGCCCCAATCCCTTAAGCCAAATTTACGTGTCTTTGATGAAGACAAACTGGGATGAAGACAAACTGGGATGAAGACAGACCGGGATGAAGACAGACCAGGATGAAGACAGAGGGGGATGAAGACAAACCGAGATGAAGACAAACTGGGATGAAGACCAACCCATAATGAAGACAAACTGTAATGTAGACAAACTGGGATGAAGACAAACTGGGATGAAAACAAACTGGGATGAAGACCAACCCATAATGAAGACAAACCGTAATGAAGGCAAACTGGGATGAAGACAAACCGTAATGAAGACAAACTGGGATGAAGACCAACCCATAATGAAGACAAACCGTAATGAAGACAAACTGGGATGAAGACAAACTGGGATGAAGACCAACCCATAATGAAGACAAACCGTAATGAAGACAAACTGGGATGAAGACAAACTGGGATGAAGACCAACCCATAATGAAGACAAACCGTAATGAAGACAAACTGGGATGAAGACAAACTGGGATGAAGACCAATCCATAATGAAGACAAACCGTAATGAAGACAAACTGGGATGAAGACAAACTGGGATGAAGACCAACCCATAATGAAGACAAACCGTAATGAAGACAAACTGGGATGAAGACAAACTGGGATGAAGTCAATACAAACTGGGATGAAGACAAACTGGGATGAAGTCAATACAAACTGGGAGGAAGTCAAACTTTGATGAAGACAAACTGTTGGATACCACCTTTTAGAGTAATATCTCACAAGAAAAACTTATAAAACTGTGATGATCTTTCTGCAGCTTAAATTGTTTCTACAGTAAGGCAAAAGAGTCATGCTGTTGGCAAAATGATTTTTCTGGAAAACTAACAAAGAGCGATGTTTTTTTGCCTGTTCTTTTATGTCTAAAATAAGAATATGAAGACAATTAACAGGACATGAGTTTCTTTGATGTAAAAGATGGATTTTAGTATGTTAATTGTGGCCATTTCTTTTGATGAAGACATTTATCGATTTGTCTGTAAGGTAGATCTGTAATAAACAGATGTAAGAATCAAATTAGTAACTTCCTCAGATACAGTAAATTCCAATTAGCAAAAGACCTAGTGACCTAGATTTTTAGTATGACACGTTCAGTCTGGTGAGAGAAGAACAAAAACAATTTGTGTGACACTATAACATAGTTTAATAGTAAATTATGTTCTTCTCTTGTGTTTCCAGCAGTTTAAAGTAGAACAGACAGTACAATTAATTAATGTTACTTTATTTCTGCACCTGCTATACGTTATCATAATGGTAGTTAATGATGTCTACGTGGCTGTAGTCTTAATGATATATATGTTGTTCACAAAATATCTTAGTACATCAGTATTTATGAAATTTAATTTTTTTCGTTAATAAATTGCTTATTCTTGATGTAGTACATCAGTATTTATAAAATATATATTTAATTTGTTAATAAATTGCCTATTCTTGATGTTATAATAATCTTGATCAATCACATATTCTTGTTTAGTGCTTAATAAACAGAAAAACACACACATTATTTACATAGAAAGACTAGTTACTGGTAGAATTCTTTTCTTGCTATGAGGAAATTTCTACCAGATTCAACCTTAATGTGTGAAATTAAAATGTTTTAATGTTCTTTTATCTCCATTACTGTTCTGCCAAATATATATTTCCCATCATATGTGGTTTTAATTTATTTCTAAAACATTTCTCTGGCACTATTAGTCTGACATCATAGCAGGGGATTCAAATATTTTCTATCATTTCTGTTTTGTTTTAAATGCTTTTTGATTAAATTGTTTCTGTTGTTGTTTATTGATATTGTTGTCCCACCATCAGTATTTACTTATCTGGAGACGGTGTCTACTTGAAGCAGATGTAGTGCTGCCTTCATTGTGTACAGCATGCCACAAACACCTGGCATGATACCACACCGAGTCACATTATCCCAACATCGGGCCAACCAGACGTGGAACTCCCCCTTTATTTTCTTGAGAGTTAGCAAGGGAACTATACTGCTACTATTTAAAATTACATTGTTATGTTGTGGCGTAGGATTGAACCTGGGGATACCCATTCCTAGGGCCAACGCTATAATATACTGAAGGAAAAAAGTTAAGCAAGTTCAGAGGGGATTGACTTCTAAGGAACTTTGTGACCCACGGTGGATCGTCCGTTTTGCTGTGCACATACTGCACGTGATTTTCGTGAAAGTTACGTTACATGCTTACATAATAATGTAGGTTATAAAAAAGGGGGGAAATCATGTTGTCAATGGATGGGCGCAATTGGTCAATACAGAAACATTTTAGTCACATTCATTTATAGATGAAAACCAAATACATAAAAAACTTGCTAAACTTTTTTCCTTCAGTTTAGCATTTTTGTGTGTTGATGTGTTTTGTTGTGTGTTTTTTTATTTCATAAATTTGTGTTATTTTTACTTTATTGATTGTAAAACAGTTTTTAGGTCAAAAAACCTATTTATATAAACTTATTGCATGTAAATATATATAATGATAGATAAATTATTCACAATAGCTTTAATTGCTGTGGATTTATTGTATACCTTAAAAGTTTCTTAAATGTAGATTGCAAAATGGATACGCGTAATTCTAGAAACAAAATGACAACTACTCATTTGAACAATTTGCAAGTAATTTAATTTAAATTAAGCTAGATTGTTTGCTAAATTTATATAGACTTGTGACACAGTTTGCAATAAAAGGTTTTGTATGTCATTGTATAACGTGAATAAGTGCACATTTTGAGACCTTATGATGCTTTCTCTAAGGCTCATATTCACAGGCTGATCAGCGGGCACTACTTTTCCTACTTTTCCCTACTTTAAAAAAAAAAAACAGCACTAAAATCCCCACTTTTTTGTATGTCATGCTGTCAAATTGGAAAATGAACATGGACATTGTTCTTTTGTGGTTGAGGTGGATAGATGGCTCTAAAGCAGACATTCTGTAAAGTTCACCAAAGCACAAGAACAATAGCCTGAAGTACTGTGGTCTTCTTTTTGCTGTTCAGTGTGTGGTGTTCTTAACATGAAATATTGGAGCAACTGTAAGAAAATAGCCCTACTATTCCTACTATTCAGCTGCAAAATCTCTACTTTTTCCCTATTTTTTAAAGAAATTGAGCCCTACTTTTGCCCTACTTTTTCATGATAGGTCACTGGTTAGCCTGTATTCAATCAACATTCTTAAACCTAAGACTTAATCCCAAGTCACAATTTTCATTCCAACAAAACAAAGTTTTTTAAAAGGTTTCACTGTGATTTTAATCTCCAACTAGCAACGTTAAAGTGTCATTTAAAATACAGACATGTAGTTTAATACATAATGAAGATATTGCGCATTGAAATCCATGATTTTAGCAATTCTTAATTAAGAATATTATATCATCTTATATAGTTAACTAAAGTTACATATCTGACCAAACAAATAGCACTTTTTAAAGGGTTAAATGAATTGTCTGATTTATATCTTCCGTATGCTTTATCTGTGATAAAGTAAAAAAAAAATGTTTTTGTTTCATGAAGTTTAAACAGAACTTTTAATGAACATTCACTTTACAATTAAGAAGTTATTACTTACTCTTTTGATAAATATTTTTTATAAAAATTGAAAAATCAGTTCTATAAATGTACACATACAGCAGACAATTCTCTCTTATAATGTCAATGTCTAGCCTAATGTAATGTAGAAAATATTCAGTCTTTCAATATACACATGGACCTATCTAGTATGTCAAGCAGTTAAACTCTAGATGCATTATAATGAAGAAGCTTGTCACATTTAATGGTTATGCATTGGATGTGACATATTTAAATCCCTTGTTTTACTGCTGTCACTGGTGTTTCATTAGGCAGGCGAGATGGATCATGGCTCCAGAGAGGATGATTGAGAAAGGATGATTGAACTTTGACATCTGATTCTGGCTTGAAGCAATATGCCTGTCACACTTCCAACCGCTGCCTTTGCTGATGTCTGCTCTTTTTTTTTAACTCGTAGACTGCTTAAAGTACAAATTAATCATGCTTAGACAAATAGGGCAGATGCAGATACACCAGCGACTGTGTAATTAGCCAGCTCCCTTGTGGGGCCATGTGATCAGCCAGCTCCCTTGTGGGGCCATGTGATCAGCCAGCTCTCTTGTTAGACTGTGTGAGCAGCCCGCTCCCTTGTGGGGCTGTGTGATCAACCAGCTCCCATGTGGGGCTTTGTGATCAGCCTGCTCCCATGTGGTGCTTTGTGATCAGCCAGCTCCCATGTGGGACTTTGTGATCAGCCAGCTTACCTTGTGGACCATGTTATCAGCCTGCTCCCATGTGGTGCTTTGTGATCAGCCAGCTCCCATGTGGGACTTTGTGATCAGCCAGCTTACCTTGTGGACCATGTTATCAGTCTGCTCCCATGTGGGACTTTGTGATCAGCCAGCTCCCATGTGGGACTTTGTGATCAGCCAGCTTACCTTGTGGACCATGTTATCAGTCTGCTCCCATGTGGGACTTTGTGATCAGCCAGCTCCCATGTGGGACTTTGTGATCAGCCAGCTCCCTTGTGGACCATGTAATCAACCTGCTCCCATGTGGGGCTTTGTGATCAGCCAGCTACCTTGTGGACCATTTAATCAGCCAGCTCCCATGTGGGGCTTTGTGATCAGCCACCTCCCATGTGGGACTTTGCGATCAGCCAGCTCCCTTGTGGGCCATGTTATTAGCCTGCTCCCATGTGGTGCATTATGATCAGCCAGCTACCTTGTGAACCATGTAATCAGCCAGCTCTCATGTGGGGCTTTGTGATCAGCCAGCTTCAGTGCCTCACCATGCAATCAACCTGCCCCCATGTGGGGCTGTTTGAACAGCCAGCTCCCTTGTGGGGCCATGTGATCAACCTGCTCCCATGTGTGGCTATGTGATCAATCTGCTCCCATGTGGGGCTGTGTGATCAGTCTGCTCCCTTGTGGGGCTGTGTGATCAGCCAGCTACCTTGTGAACCATGTAATCAGCCAGCTCTCATGTGGAGCTTTGTGATCAGCCAGCTTCAGTGCCCCACCATGCGATCAACCTGCTCCCATGTGGGGCTGTTTGAACAGCAGGCTCCCAAGTTGGGCTGTGTAATCAGTCTGCTCCCTTGTGGGGCTGTGTGATCAGCCAGCTCCCTTGTGGGGCCATGTGATCAACCTGCTCCCATGTGGGGCTGTGTGATCAGCCTGCTCCCATGTGTGGCTATGTGATCAATCTGCTCCCATGTGGGGCTGTGTGATCAGTCTGCTCCCATGTGGGGCTGAGTGATCAGTCTGCTCCCATGTGTCAGTTCCCATCCCCACCCCAAAAGATTTCCACTGCTGCCTGAGGCTTTGTTCAGCTGGTTAGACCCACCTTGTCCCCACTTCTTTCCTTCAACACATTAACCTCCCATTGCAACCTCAGTGTGAAGTCAGATTAGGCCAAATTTCGTTTTCCAATGCATTTATAAAGCTAGGGATAAAGAGCAGCAAAGAAATTTGGCAAAGACTTAAAATGTAATCTTTTTTTTGCATGTTTTGTGGAAATGAAAATAAGCATGTTATAACGTATTGGCACACTGGTAGAATTTGCAGTACTCCCAGAAACTGTTGATAAGAAAAAAAGAACCAAGCCCAAATTTAAAAAAAAAAATCTTCCCACAGAACTGGATGGTACTCTTTGATGTTTTTATTTTGGATGTCTTCCTATGTTGTTTTTTTCCTTTCAAGTTTGATTTTCTTCTTCCAGGTATTTTTATAGTACAACCTTTTATTTGTCTCCATCATCTAATGTTTTTGGTTGACTTACCATTCTTGTTTGGTTGTTGTCTCTTGATTTATTTAGCACCTGATCTATCATCGTCCATCCTTTTGGCGTTTTTCTAAAGTTTGGTTGTTTTGCCATATAACCTGGTAATTTCCAACATTGAATCATTTTGCTTTACTTTCTACATGCTTTGGTTGGTTTCCCATAGTGGTTTTGGGGCACTTACAGCCCAAACAGCACTTTCAGTGCTTTGATTTTTAACACTAGTATTTTTTAACACATTCTGGTTAAGTTTCTATCACATTTACTTTATTGTCTTGCATTTTTCTTTGTATGTCTAAGAACTCCATAGATGTCTTAGTAATTTGTTTAACTTCCTCTTGCTAGTCCTTGCAGGTATTGATTTAGTATGGCCTTTAAGCTTGAAATATTTTCACTGTATTATATTATTGTTTGTTCAGCATATTTTTCTTTCTATTTTCAGGTAATGACTACATCTGGGGGATGGGAAGGATAGGCAAGAAATGTGAAGGTAAGATTTAAATATGCACACAATTTGTGGTAACTGCAGTTGTTTCATTTGAAGAATAATCCTTTCAATGCATCTGTTGAGATTTCAGTAACAAAACACCTTACCTGCTATAAAATATGCAAATGGTTATTTGTAAATTACTAGTGACCATTAAAAAAATAACAGCTGTTCTCCTCCTTGAAGGTCGCACAGTACTACAGCACATAGGCAGGCCCAGATATCATTGGGTTTTTTTTGAAATTGTAACAAATATGTTGGAATTTTCTGTTGACATATTTCATGCTAGAAAACTTACTAAAGCATTAAATAAAATAAATTATTGGTGCAACTTTGGAGAGTGGTACCTCTTTTGGAATGCTATTTTTTTTTATGGGGACAGTAGTGTAGCAGGCAATAACAGAAAAATTGCAGCTGTCTGTCAGACCTTTTTTTCAGAGAAAAGAACCGAGTATTCCGCTTTTTACAGTGTAGCTTACAACAATATAGTGTAGCTGGCAATTATAAAAATAGGTAGCAGGCACTAATATGAATTTGTTGCTGTCTGGCTAGGTCTTGTTTAACACAAGAAATTGAGCATGTTGACAAAGCAGTTGTTGAAACAGACAACATAGCATAGCAAAGTAGCAGATAGTTTAATTTAGGAGTTTTTAGTTTCCACAATATTCATCTTGTTTAAAGTGCTTGCGCAGTGGTTATGGACTTGGTCTGATGTTAATTATCTTCAGAGATCAAATTCCGTTGCACTCGAAAGAAAAATCTTTTGACTTGTTTCGTTTTAGTTTTTTTTCAATAAATATAAAAAATGCTACATTTAAACAGACAAAAAATATTTATCAATAACAAATGTTGATTATTGTTATTTTTGATTAGTATATATATATATACTATTAGGATTCTGTGTATTGAAGAAAGGGGTTGTTGCCCTTGGCCACAACATCAACTTGTTACTCCACTGATTTCTAGGTCTGGCACAATAAAGATTGGAGTCACTGTCAAGGCAAAGGACTTTCTGTGGGATGGTCATCCAGGTGACATGCGGTGTGCCATTACTTCTACCTGGACATTTGTTTTTGGGGGTATTTTTACACTATTATGTATGGATGTTGCAAATGCAAACATTTTTTTGTCATGTTGTGTGTCCAAACAACATATCAATTTATGAATATATCTACACATACAACAATTAGCTTGTCCTAAAAAAAAGAATATTGTTATATATCATGATAAATTGCAAATATGTCCATTAGCTGTTGTAATGAGAAACAAAAACTAAAACTGTAAAACATTTTCTCATGTAATTATTTATCAAATGCGCTTCTAACACTTTTTATTTTAAATGCACTTACCACATAAACCACTTGTTCATAATGATGTAGTTGCTAATAAAATTAATTACCTTGCCTTTGCAGTGCTTATTCTTCTTTTTTCAAAGTTGCTCGTAATTAATTTCTGAAGGCTTTCACAATCTTTCTAGACTGTGTGGGGCATGAGATAAAACACTACACTATATATCATAGGAACAATTAAATCTACATATTTGTGGGAGGTGCTTATGCTTATTTTGTTGTAACTTGACAGTTTTGTGCATTTTCTAAAGTTGACATATCACAGCCTGGTGCATATTTAAAACAAATCTTCCCCCCCACAAAGATAAAATGAAAACAGACAAGATTTTTAGACGTGTCACTGGACAATTTAGTGTTTCTCCATCTAAAAAAGGTCATGTGTAAATAATGCCAAATAGACCAACAATATAATATACACAAAAGATATATCAACTGTCCAGCCGTAGAAATGTTACATAAATTTGTCTAACTGCAAAACTGTTACATAAATTTTCTAACTGCAAAACTGTTAAAATAAATTTTCTTACTGCAAAACTGTTAAAATAAATTTTCTTACTGCAAAACTATTAAAATAAATTTTCTGACTGCAAAACTGCTATATAAATTTTCTAACTGCAAAACTGTTATGGACATTTTCAAACTGCAAAACAATTACATAAATTTTTTAACTGCAAAAATTACATAATTTTTTTAACTGCAAAACTTACATACAATTTTTAACTGCAAAACTGTTTACGGTGTGCTTGCTGACTAATTAATAGGTTTTAATTATAATTTGCAAGTATCATGCCTCAATATACCTTGTCGGACTCAGCAAAATCCTATATTGCGGAAATTTAATTTCAGCATTGTCTTGATTCTTATTAACAATAATAGAGTTTCAAGTAGCATTTAACTCTTTGCTTTGTATGTTTCTATGGTACATGTTGCTGTTATTGAAATAAGGCTCTACATAATGCTAAATGTTAAATGGTGCATGTTGACACACATTTAATTGTACACCGGCCACAATAGCTTAAGTGGTAGAGCATCGGCGTGCGTTTCAGGAGGTCATGGGTTCAAACACCGGCCGGGTCAAACCAAAGACTTTAAAGTTGGTAGTAGTGGCTTCCCTCCTAACGCTCGGTGCTAAGGGGACAGCATTACGCCTGACTCGTCGGTGTCAGTATAATAGACTGGCCGGATTTAGCCCCTGGGCACCTCATAAGTGCCCCTGTGCTATAATGACAGAAATATCGCTGCACAGTATCGGCAAAAATGCTGGCTAATCCCATCCCATCCCTTTAATTGTACATATTGCTATAATTTTAAAAGCAATATTGTAGGCTTGTCGCAATATGCTTGAAACATGCCACGGTATATGCAATACATATAGAGTGTATTGCTATGCGTACCACAGTGTATTGCTATTTTTGATCAAACTACTACAAGGAGTATTTCACCCAATTAAAATCAGCAGAATGAACAAAAAACAAATGCCTGAGTATAATATGACATAGTTTTATAAGCTTTCTAACTGGTAATCACAAATACAGTCAAGTAATATGACTAGAAAGTTGCAAAGTAAAAAAAAATCAAACAAAAAAATGCAAAATTCACACAAGTGTAGTGTGATGCATCCAGTGAATTTAGGCAATGATAATTCACGAATGTTTTCAGGTTGATTGTTGCCTCCATTGTATGGTTACAGGCTAATCGAAATGCGAAACCTTCAACAATTTTCATTGTCGATATGCCCTCCTCTACCCAGAAGTGACCCCACTCACGTCCCTTTTTGCCATTCAGTTTGCTGTTCATTAGAAAAATCAATCAGCTGGCCATATTTTATTAACGGTTTGCAATGGTCATGTTTGAGTAAATCGCTGAACAATAGGTAATTGTAATGTTCTAAGTTTTATGCAATGAACTATCTCAGTAAATTTTATCTCCAATTAGATTCTTGCTTCCATGCAACATCTGTTTTTCTTAAATCCAGATATGAAACTGTCACATCAAAAGTAAAAACCTAGTTAATCTCTTATACTCTATACTACAAATCGCCAAATGTAAATCGAGTAAGCTGCATTTCCCAAGCAGTTTAGAATGAACACAGATTTGACTTTACATTCTCTGTCAGTTATCGCTGTCACTTCATCAATACATATATCTTTGAATGTAGAAAATGGTGAGAAAGTCTGGTATGAACACTTTGCTCATCTTAGTTTACGAATCCTCGAGAGCTCTCTGGCTTGTTGACAGGTCCAGCGGCTCAGTCTGCCAGACTAACGGTTGGCCCTGTGGCACGTCCATCTTGGCCCAATCATCATCCAGGTTGTCACATGCTAGCCTATTTCTGCTGTAGTTGTTGTCAGAGTCATTGCTGGAATCTAGGATGTCCGTAGACACTGAGCGCGTCGTTTTCTGTGACAGGTTCCAATCGGGAGGTGATGTGTCGACATAGCTGGGTTTCTTTTCTTTCCTGATCGGACTGGCGTCATCATAGCTGGGTTTCTTTTCTTCCCTGATCAGTCTGGTCTGAATGGCCTCATCTACCTTCTTACATTCTGTCTGCACTGCATCATCTGTCATAGAAATACAAGGTGTCTGCATGTCTTGTTCTCTAATCTGTGGTCCAGTCACCATGGCAATCTGTTTCAAATAAGCATTAAAGTAAGACACCCCTGAATATCTGGGTCATGCCCATCCCTGTCACATCCTTCAGTCCCTGTCGCAGTTTGTCTACCATGGTGGCAGTTGCGGTCTGAGTTCAGTCACTTTCGACCGTTGCCTTTACTGTCTTAATCTGTTACATCAGAGTGTTTTCAACCAAAGTCTGCACAGTCTTCAATTTTTCCACCAAGTCATTGCTCACTGGCTTCTACACTGTAAGCAGCCCTTGTCTGAAAGCCAAAAGTTTTCGAACTTTGTCTCGTCAAGTCTGATATCAGCCACAAATTACAAAAAAAAAAAATTGCATCAAGAATTTAAGGTAAATTTAGCATGTTTAAGCTTTATTTTTGATTGCAATTGTTGCATTACCTTTCCAACAGTACAGAAAATGGCCAAATTCTTGAAAAAGTACCCAATACTACTTACCTGTAAAAACATGTTTTATTTGTAAAAGTACATTGTATTTTGTTTCATTCTTAAATCAATCATAAAATGGGGAAAAGCGGCATTTCAGGAATTGAGAAACAAGATTGGATGACCATTTCCCCAAAATTCACTTTGTGGATTTGGTTTCTATCTCTGTATATAGGTTATGTAAAACCATGCTTTACTGTGAGGACTGGAATGTTGTTTTTTGTGCAATGGCTTCATTAAAAAATCTTACATTATGTTGATCTAAAGTCAGTACTATGATCACTTTAACACCTAGTCAAAACTTGCTCAACATATTTATTTAAATGTTCAAAGCATGCCTATCACAACAGGCAGTCAGTGCTGAAAACTGCATTTTCATGTGAATGCCTGCACTACTTTCCTTATAAAGAAGAACTTGATGATGGTCGAACGGTATGTGCCTATGATTTTTAGCTTTCATCTCTCTGAACAGTGTGTCATGCCAACACTGCCCAATCAAAGGTCTTAGATAAAATAAAAGTATTTTGTTGTTAAGAAAATTATAGCAACATGTTTAATGTCTCCTCCTTACTTAAAAAAAAAGTGTGAAATACTAAAAAATAACATCTATATAGCAAGCACTTAGCGTGCTCAACATTTAATGATCATCAGAACCTTTCTTAGAACTTGCTATGTGGCCTAGATAAAGGACATCATCCCATTAGTTACTTGTGGGCATCAAATCCAACCGGAAAGTATCCGATTTTTCCTCAGAACTTTTTTATTTCCCATCACAGGACTTTTTGATGAAGAAGTCATGTTACAGAACCATAAAACAGAAGGCTTTATAGGTTTGGTGAACCCTGATGGTACATTTCAATAGCATCCTTCACCTGCTTTATTTGGTTATAACATTTACTAAATCCGTAATGCATGGTGCAAGGGACAGCAAAACAAAGATAGAGACCAAGCTGCAAATGGTGCAGGTACTATTGGGAGGTGGCTGATCTGAACCTACACTGTTTGCCAATATGACTGATGGGTAAGTGGTTAGAAGGTGAAGATGAACCACTTCCATGAATAGCCTGCCAACATTCCAATCTGAACAGTACTTGCAGGAAGGATAGTCCTGGGGAATGGATAACATCACAGTTACATGTCTATAGAAATTGTTTCTTTGGTCTTCCTGCTATTGCTTGTTAAGCAGTCTTCTTAAATTTTACTTGCTTGCCGGGCAAGCAGATAAGCAAATTTACTTGTCTGAAAATGTTTTCACTTGCCAGAAAATGTTTTCTTTTACCCCTAAAATAAGGATCTTGGCACTCTGAACCATGATATGAATGCCCAAAGTTATTTGTTTTTCTTAAATTTAACATGTAAACAAGATGTAAATAAACTCTTCTTATTTATTTCTGCTACAATTGTGAATTTTTTAATCACGATAAGACATACATTACAAGCCAGGAAACATCTGTCATCTCCAGGTGTGATAAATGCTTACGGTATTTTGTAACGAACCACAAATAAAAAAGTGCATGTCTGACAGAATTTCAATGTGGTAAACACTTGTGTATCTTGATTTAACGAATAAGCCTCTCTTAATATTTAGATGCTGTATGCTAAAACTGTTACATTATAGTTTTGTGTGTATGTATGACAAACAAGAGGGCCATGATGGCCCTTAAGTGCTCACCTGAGGACATGGGCTTTTAGTAGGCTCCTATCCCGGTCAAGTAATCAAGTGTTATTTACTTTAAAAGTCTTTGGTGAAGATTGGACCATTAGTGTGGCCACTGGGCTGAAAACATTTTTCTAGAATTTTACCTAATAACCTATGGGAATCCAAGTGACACATATCAAAACATATCTGAGTAATGCAGGCAAACATTATGGCCAAGTTTGGTGAAGATTTGGCCATAAATGTGGCCTCTTAGCATGTTCACAACATTTTTCTAAAATTTGACCTAGTGACCTAGTTTTTGACCCCACTTGCCCAAGTTATGAACTCACCCAAGATTTCTTGCAGGCAAACATTCTGGTCATGTTCAGTGAAGATTGGGCCATAATTGTGGTCTCTAGCATGTTCACAAGGGCTTTCAAAGATTTGACCTAGTGACCTACTTTTTGACAGCACATGACCCAGTTACAAAATCAACCAATATTTTATGAAGACAATCATTCTGGCTAAATTTAGTAAAGATTGGGCCATAAATGAGGTGTTCACAAGGTTTTTCTGAAATTGACCAAGGGTGTACCAGAAAACCTTACTTTGAGCACGTTGAGCACCAAAAAATGCTGTTTGGGACTTTATTTTGCAGTCTTGCAAAAGGAGCATTCTAAAACGATTGGAATCACTACAAAACAAAATCACTTGCCTATTTGGGCTGGTATCTAGGAATTTCTACTTGCCCAAAACCACAATTACTTTTCACTGGACTTCAGCCAAGAGGGTTATGACTAAGACTGGTAATGAATATTGGACAGAAAATGTTTTTCATATGTATGTTTTTAAAATGGATATTAATTTTGCTGAATGTTTTAAGAATGCTGTGAAAAATGCCATTTCATTGCCATTACATACACTGTCCATTGTCTCTAGAGACAGAAGGATGCCAACAACTAACATAAAACAAAAGACAAGACTTCCTTGCATAATCAGGATTAGTTGCCTCATAGTCTGTTCTGTGATTCAGCATGTAGGCTCAACAGCCGTGTTTGAAAGTATGTTACTCAAATAGGGCTTTGATTATATTCACTTATATGTTCACTCATGATATAGCTTGGTATGGGATAGTTCAGTATGTGAAGAATTCAAACTTCTTATTGATATATATATATATATATATATATATATATATATATATATATATATATATATATATATATATATATATATGTATGTATGTATAATTACCACTATTTTCAGTTTTTGCAAGCAAATAGTTATGAAAACAGATACTGCCTTTCTTTTTTTATTTATATTTATTTATTTATTTGTAGGCAATAAGCTGTAGTTTATTTTCACATTTCCAACCAACCATCTTTTGTTCTTCATATTTGAAAATAACCTTTCCACTATTGCCCCATTTAAACTAGCTTTGTATATATATATATATATATATATATATATATATATATATATATATATATATATATATATATATATAAATTAAGCTTTAGTCCTTTCCCTTATTGTGTAATATCATTTTGCTAATTAAAAAATGAGCTTTACACTTCTGCCCCCTTTTCAACCCACATTTAGTGTTTTCGAAAACAGAAGATCTAGAAATCACTCACCTGTGTGGAGGAATCTGTTTTCTTTATGTAAAGGAGTCCCACACATGCTACTTATTCTGTTCTTCTCGATGACCTTAAATGGCTTCTTCAACTGACAACAGAAAATAACTTAGAGCAATGCTGTCATTAAACTCGACTGGTTTTTTAAAAGTGTTCAAGACACAGTTTAGTGCCCATTAACACTATGCTCAAATTTAATTGATTTGTGCTACATTGTTAAAAGCAACTTTAAAATACCACATCACATTACGCTACAAAAAGCAATATCTATGACATATTGGCACCTTGCCTTCTATGCTGATAGATTGAGGCAAAGATTCTGTTTTAGCTAAAATGGCTTGAAAGCTATTGTCATACATGCGTAGAACACATTTCCAGTAAATACAATCAAAGCACTGCAAGGACTGAGGCATTCACTGCTTCTAAAAAGTGGTTACATTAAGGGGCAATGAAAACTGATATAGATAAACTGTCATTGTAGATAAACTGTCATAAATAGTTTTTGTGTTAGACAAATTGCCACTTCGTAAACTTAACAATGCTACGGTCCTTGTAGTGGACATATGATAAGCAGATGGTTTAGGGTTAAGTACCAAGTCCTGGAGAGGTGATTTCTACCACACTGTGATGGTTATATAACACATACCTCATTTCACAGTATGCTGTATTTTTACATGCTCTAAATAATGGTTTACAATTTGAAGTAAGTAGTTCATTTTGGTTTTAATTTTGTATTCACATTTACATCTAGTTTGGGGCACCTGTGGCATAGTGGTAGGGTCGCCCATTTGTAACTCCTCTGACTGCTAAGCCTCTCATCGCATGGGTTCGAGTCCTTTTCAGGGCGAAGGACTTTATGTTAGAAAGTCTTCCAGCTGACTTCGATGCACTGGTGGTTCTACCCAGATGTGTGTCTAAGGTCTTTCTCCACCAAAAGCTGGATGTTGCTTTAAAAAACATAAATGGTTGCTGGAGTGTATTTCAAAATCAAAATTAAATCATTACATCTAGTTTAAACAGGCTGGACATGCTGTTGCAAATATTTGATTATTTTGTATTGTTACTGGTCTTTTTCATCTCACCTTAAAGATTTTTATATTTCTTCTCACCTGTTTGTATTTTAACCAGACTATACCCTATTTACGTTAAACTTTATCATATTCAGCACCATGTCACCTAGCAAGTGTCAATGTGTTGTAAAACCCAATATACAAAATACTCTTTCCTTTCATACAATGGAAAAACTTGGAAATATTTCTAGTGTTGGAAAAGTTAAACACTGTTAGATCATAGCTTTTTCCTTAAATGGTAACATTCAGTGCTAATTCAGTAAGTACAAAAACATAATCGATCATATTCAGGCTTCTTTAAGATTTGCAACTTTGAGGCTTCTCTTGATTTATATATAAAATGATGAAGACAACATCTCAAGAGTATCTTTACCTTGAAGCCAATCCTCCATTCCATCCTTCTTTTTACTTTTCTTATTGGTGCCACTTGTGAGAGTGGTGCCTCTTATGGAATGCATTTTATTTTTATGAGGACGATAGTGTAACAGTCAATAACACGTTGTCGCATGTGTTCTATGAGACATTTTTCAGAGAAAAGGACCAAGTGTTCCATTTTTTTAACAGAGTAGCTGGCAACAATAAAGTGTAGCTTGCAATTATTTAACAAAAGAAACGACTATACTGATGTTAGCAATGCAGCTGGTAAATATAGTTGTAGCAGAAAATAAAGAAGCAAATACTCCACTTCCCATTAGAGTTATGATTCGTTACTGTCAAATGTTTATGTAATTAATCAACAGAGTAAGAGAGTGTTTAGTTCTCAGGATAGTCATCTTCTTGTTTAAAGCGCATGCTCTCTACGGCGCCTTGGATGTCTCACATCCTGGCTCTTTCTTCCGTGCTTATGGTTTCAGATATCTACTGTCTTTGTCACTATAACTTTAATGGTGGAACCCGTGGCATAGTGGTAGTTGCCAACACCTCTGACTGCTTGGACACTCAACTGCATGGGTTCGAGTCCTGTTCTGATCAAAGAAATTTATATGGAAAGGTCTTCCAGTTTAACAATAGTGTTATGGTGGTTCTACCCCAGACATATGTTTTGGATCTTCCTCCAAAAAGATAGCTGGTTGTCACTATTATGATCATAAATGGTTGCTGCAATATATTTAATTAAGATAAAACAAAATATATAACATTTACTGTTAAAATTTTACACATTGTGAACAATATAAGCCATTTCTTTTTTAAGTTCTAGCATGCCACATGTAAGAACTACTTGGGCAAATAATGTATACCAGGGAGCTGACTGCTGTATAGCAGGATGTCTTGGCTTCTTTTCATTAATGTCCATGTTACAAGATGGCTAAGTAATAAATATGAGTACCGGTAGTCTCTTAAATGTAACAGAATAAGTGTTTCACATAATCACATCAACAGACAATTTAACTGATAACTTGACTAAAAGATTAATCAGTCCATAGCTTAGCTATATGTGCCATCCAGCTATTAGTGTCAAAACACACTAGAGCAAGGTTGATGAAAAATGTTACAGGGTTTTCCAATAGCTGCTCATGTGGAATATTGTTGATCTGGGCAATTTAATGGTTTTTTGAAAACTAGGTCACTCAGTGTAAATCAGCTCTTCATAAGGGCATTGACATTAAACTTTTCAAGCCAGGCAGAAGCGTTCAGGTTTGAGCAAATGGTGTAGATCCAGTTCACCCAGCTCCTGTAAGGAGCTGGTGAAGATTGGGCAAATAGTGTAGATATCAATCCCCCAGCTTCTGTTAGGGTCTGGTTGGGTTTGGGCGTACAGTTTAGATCCAGTTCAACCAGCTCCTGCTGGGGTCTGTTCAGGTTTGGGCGTACATTGTAGATCCAGTTCAGCTAGCTCCTGCTGGGGTCTGGACAGGTTTGGGCATACATTGTAGATCCAGTTCAGCCAGCTCCTGCTGGGGTCTGGGCAGTTTGGGCGTACATTGTAGATCCAGTTCACCCTGCTCCTGCTGGGGTCTGGACAGGTTTGGGCGAACATTGTAGATCCAGTTCACCCAACTCCTGCTGGGGTCTGGACAGGTTTGGGCGTACATTGTAGATCTAGTTAACCCAGCTCCTGCTGGAGTCTGGTCAGGTTTGGGCGTACATTGTAGATCCAGTTCACCCAGCTCCTGCTGGGATCTGGACAGGTTTGGGCGTACATTGTAGATCCAGTTCACCCAGCTCCTGCTGGGGTCTGGTCAGGTTTGGGCATACATTGTAGATCCAGTTCACCCAGCTCCTGCTGGGGTCTGGTCAGGTTTGGGCATACATTGTAGATCCAGTTCACCCAGCTCCAGCTGGGGTCTGGACAGGTTTGGGCATTCATTGTAGATTCAGTTCAGCCAGCTCCTGCTGGGGTCTAGACAGGTTTGGGCATACATTGTAGAGCCAGTTCACCCAGCTCCTGCTGGGGTCTGGACAGGTTTGGGCATACATTGTAGATCCAGTTCACCCAGCTCCTGCTGGAGTCTGGACAGGTTTGGGCATACATTGTAGAGCCAGTTCACCCAGCTCCTGCTGGGGTCTGGACAGGTTTGGGTGTACATTGTAGATCCAGTTCAGGCAGCTCCTGCTGTGGTCTGGACAGGTTTGGGCATACATTGTAGATCCAGTTCAGCCAGCTCCTGCTGGGGTCTGGGCAGGTTTGGGCATACATTGTAGATCCAGTTCAGCCAGCTCCTGCTGTGGTCTGGTCAGGTTTGGGCATGCATTGTAGATCCAGTTCAGCCAGCTCCTGCTAGGGTCTGGACAGGTTTGGGCATGCATTGTAGATCCAGTTCAGCCAGCTCCTGCTAGGGTCTGGTCAGGTTTGGGCATGCATTGTAGATCCAGTTCAGCCAGCTCCTGCTAGGGTCTGGACAGGTTTGGGCATGCATTGTAGATCCAGTTCAGCCAGCTCCTGCTAGGGTCTGGACAGGTTTGGGCATACATTGTAGATCCAGTTCAGCCAACTCCTGCTGGGGTCTGGACAGGTTTGGGTGAATATTGTAGATCCAGTTCAGCCAGCTCCTGCTGTGGTCTGGACAGGTTTGGGCATACTTTGTAGATCCAGTTCAGCCAGCTCCTGCTGTGGTCTGGACAGGTTTGGGCATACATTGTAGATCCAGTTCAGCCAGCTCCTGCTGGGGTCTGGACAGGATTGGTCAAATAGTGTAGATCCAGATCACCTGGCTCCTGCTTGAATCTGTCTGGTTTAGGCAAATAATCAGTTCCTGCTGCGGTTGGTCTTACTTGCTGCTTAGTTTTTTGCAATATTACATTTAACTTCTAATTGTAGTTGTAATTAAGACTGAGTGTGGAAAATCCACAAAACATAGCACACCAAGAGTTAAGATGGCTGTAGAATTCACCATCTCTTGTCTGAAAACAGCAAATTACAGTCAGCCAATAGAAGTACCGGTTTGTCACCATAATTAGGAGGACCATTGACGCATCAAAGGCTTGTAACCATGGCAATTTTCTATGAAAAGACTTATGTAAGGTCTTAAACTAGAGCTTTGTGCTACAGAGACGTTTTAAGCTTTGTTTACAGCAAGGCTGTATTCGTCAATATCTTGTTTTAAGCTTTGATATTTGTGAACAGTTGCATGCAAAGGTGACAATTAAAGTCTTCGTTATGTGGTTTTATGTGCATTTTCTTTTTATGTGCATTTTCTTTTTATATTTTATTTATTCATTTAGACAAAAGACCAAGTATTTTATATACACATCAAGATTTAATGACATTAACTGTGATATAATTTTAAATGTTGTCAAATTAGAATTCAAAGTTGCACTTAAAAAAATTTATATGCAATTATCAAATGTAAAGAAAGAACAGGTAAAATAATATCTGAATAAAAATTGAAAAAAAACAACATGTTTTTCACTAATGAAATTATATATTGCCACAGTATTTGCAGCTAATAGTAAATAACCGGGGCCTTGTTCATAAAGAAACTTTGTTATTTTTTCTGGCTTTAAAAGAAAAAAATCTTAAATCATGTAATATTACCTATCCTTAGATATAAGAATAATTTTTTTTATAACAGCATTAAATCTATGAAAGTTCTTAGGATTTATCCAAATTTAAGGAAATTTCTTAGTTAAGGGAAAAAAGAAAGTAAGGTTCTTCATGAATAAGACTCCAGATGCCCTCATTTGCAGGAACATTTTTTGAAATACTGCTTAAACTGAAATTTTGACTTCAAGAAGAAGTCTTACATAGTCAGAATGTTAGAAACACTTATTTGCCTATACCATCAACTTGGGACAGTTGTCGTAGAAGTGCATAGTAATGAAGAGTTAAAAATTCATCAAGAAAATAGTTTACAAATGAACATTTGAATTTTAGTAAAATCTTAATGAGAAATGTTCCTGCAAATGGGGTTTGGTAAACAGGTTTTAAGTTTAGGCATTTTTCTTGATTTTTAGCTCACCTGAGCACACTGCTCAAGGTGAGCTTTTTTTATACCCTTTTCTCTGCCGTCCATCATGCTGCGACAATTAGCTTGTAAAGACTCCAATCTTCCCTTATCTTTGTCAGAATGTTTTGTCTGCATAAAATATTGGATGGGTTCATTTCTGGGTAATGTAGGGTCAAAAAGTAGATCACTAGGTCAAATTTTAGAACATCTTATATACACACTAGATGCCACATTTTTGGACTCATCTTCACTGAACTTAATGAGAATTTTGTCTGCATACAATCTGGTATGATTTTGTAACTGGTAGTTATGCGCCGATGGTCTGATGATATCGATTAGTGGTGTGTAAAAGCTTCTCGATGTCGATTATCAATGTCATTCTTTCATAATCTATTAACAGAATAGTGTGATCGCACTCCAAATAAAGGTACAGATTCAGTCTTTTACACTTATTCTGTCGTAGAGGGAAATCACTCTAAAAATCCCGATCCACAACCTGACGCTCTACCACTTGAGCTATTGCGCCGATATAGGAAATGCATACATATTACAAGAACTTATAAAGTATGCAATACGCCCATATATGGCCTATTCTTTGCATATTGGGCTTTTGTTTAAGCATAAAAAAACAGTTTATCAAAACAAATGTGTTGTTGTGTGTTTAAATAAATATCTAAACAAACTAACCATAAAACACCTATTTTTGTTGATAATTCAGAACAATAGGTTGCATATGATCATTAACTTTGAACCATTCTTGTCCGTTGCTCAGGTATTGAATATCCTATATGGTAAATTAACCAAACTGAAACATACTGATCAGCCATCTGGAAGAAACCAATGGTTGATGGTATCTTTTGTTCCATTACAGTTGAAGCAGCGGCAAACTGATGTAAGTCAGCCGTCTTGAGCATGCGAGCTATGGTAGTAATGCGTTAATTAGAGTGACATGTCAGTCAACAATGTCAAGTTCAAACAGTGTATTCAGGTTGCTACACAAAATCTGCAAAGTGTTAAAGTTTCTTGGTTGATGGTTGACCGAAAACTAGGTTTTATCAATCAGATTCGAGCATATTGTAGTGACATTGTTGACATATATCTCGCCAAGTGCTGTATCATCATGGTATATTTGATAGCAGATTTGATAATGATAATTGTTTTTTGTAGGTCATAATGACCCATAACACAATCTTAAGTAAAGCAAAAACAAAGGCTCATAATATAAGAGCATAGAGATCGTATAAGATTTGATTGTTTAGGATTTTGTATTTCTATTACATTTATATCCAAACAACAATGAAAATTGATGCTTACAATTCCTATCAGGAATCAAATTATTGTTTTAATGAGTTGGAGTTATTATTTTTATTTATAAGTTTAATAGGTTTTTTAACAGATCTGCATGTATGCACTGAAAAAAATGTAAGTGTATTGTTTTTAGTTATGTTTAGTTTTTCATGTTACTAGTTATGTGGCAGACCTATGGTGTGCCGGTGGTTCTACCCAGATATTTGTCTGGACTCTTCCTGGACATCGCTATAGTGATCATAACTGGTTGCTGGGATGCATTTAAAAAAAAAACATATATATATACATTTGTCTGCAGTCAACCTCCACCAAAATAGCTGAACATCTCTTTAACAAACAGTTACTTAGAATAAGAAACATTTGTGTTTTCTTTTGGAAAAGTTTATTCATGTGCTGTGTGTATGATAAAGTGAAATCAAGATTGTGCTGTGTGTTTGATAAAGTGAAATCAAGTTTGTGCTGTGTGTAAGATATAGTTAAATCAAGATTGTGCTGTGTTTATGATAAGGTTAGGGTTTTCCTATGCCTGAGTAACTCATATACATTTTTTCTACTTTCAGGTTGTGGCCGCTGCTGTCATAATTTATGTGAGGAGGCCATCCTTAAAGATTGTAGCAGAACCAAGACCGTGAATTATCCAACCTACGAAAGAACAATTGTAAGTGTAATGCTCTTCCATTAGATAGAACAATTGTAAGTGTAATGCTTTTCCATTATAGCGATCCTATTGGATTTGAACTTGAGCTTAGTTGTATTTAGATAAATTTATTATTCATAATTGAAAAAATCTTCACCAGAGAGGAAGAAGTGGTCTTTGATTAAAATTAAACTGTTTTAACTGAACTAAGGGTAAAGAAAGCCATACAGTTACGTGTAAAAGAGGTATGGCAAAGGTTACAAAAGCAGAAACATTTTAAGCTCACCTGAGCACAACAGCCTCGAGGTGAGCATTACTGATATGCCATTATTCTTCATTTGTCGTGTGTCACGCGTTGTAAGCAATTTTTGTGTGAACTCACTAGAGGCTACAGTTTGATCCAGACTACACCAAACTTTGTCAGTTTGTCTGCAAGAAATCTTGGATGCTGTTCATAACTGGGTCATCTGGCATCAAAAAGTAGGTTACTAAATAAAATCTTAGTTTGATTGGTTTACTGGAATATTATGACCACTGTGTTGCTGTACATGGAATTAGATTTATTCATTTACTTTGCTGGTCCTTCTCAAACAATGGATGAAAGAGATAACAGTGACAGACGATGTTATAAATGAAGGTGTTTTTGACCTATTAACTAGAATGCATGATCGCTACTTCCTGTTGGTTCATTATGGTATACTGCTATTTTGTAAATGCCCACTAGATCACTGTTAAAGTCAGACGCCACTGAATAAGTTTGTTCTATATTCTATAGTGAATCGCAAAAAGTTGGAAACAAATCGCACCATGATCAAATTATGATGGACCCCCATAACCATATATAGGTGAAATGAGCTATTTATTGTCTATCAGAAAGACCCAGAAATAAGCCAACTTTTGCAACTTGTAAGAAGGTTCTGCTTTATAGAATGCACATATCGCCAAATTGTCAGTCGGTAACCACCAAATTTCAATGAACTATGTACTTCCTGTAAAAGTGGATCAGTCCATTATTGTGCATAGGGGTTCAAGACTTTTGCTTTCTTTTAATTTTACATGGTTTCAGCTTCCTTTTGACACCAAAAGTTTAAGACTTTCTTTAAAATAGGAAATTTAATGCCAAAACAAAGCATCAGGCTGTTACTTAAGAGAAGAAGTCCATGTCACACATTCTACTTCCGGTCGGTATTTAGTGTAACCACCCATTAAGCCCTTTGTCATGAGAAGTCCCAACATTAAAATGTCTATTCAGATGAGGTTAAGTCGATGGACTATATTTTCAGTTTATTACTACTTGGGTGTGTGGTTCACAACTTGACATGTTCCTTGCTCCCCTGATGAGTGAGTGGATAAGTGTGTAGAGGGGATCTGGACAGTTCTGCTAACTTGAAACTTTGAGAATAGATACTCAATAAATGTAAACATATCCAAGCATACTCTATATATTACAAAAAAACCCACAGATGTGAGACATTCTGGGTTCAACAGAGCACTTTAAACAAGAAGATGATTCTCTTAGGAACTATACACTCTCTTAAACAGTCATTTCATTTCATAAAATTTATAATAGTACTAAACCGTAACTCTCATGGGGATTAGACTATCAGCTACTTTGCTTTCTTCCTTGTTGTCTGCCACGCCTGTAATTACAAGCTGCATTGTTAACATCAGATAACTCAGTTTCTTTTGCTAAGCAAGACCTTACCAAGCTGCTGCAATTCTGATTAATGCCCGCTACCCTTTTTATATTTGAAAGCTACTCATTATTGTTGCAAGCTACACTGTTAAAAGTATTTTTCTGTGGAAAGGATCTCAAAAGACAGCTGTGATTTCCTGTTATTGTATGCTACACTATCGTCCCCGTTAAAAAATGCTGTTATTGTTTTTAATGTACATCGCAGCAAACAGTTATGATCATTATAGCAACATCTAGCTATTTTGGTGGAAGACAACCTCAAGCAAATGTCTTGGTAGAACCAGCAGTGCACCACAGGTCAGCTGGAAGACCTTCCCACATTAAGACCTTCGTTTTTCGCCCACATTAAGTCCTCCACCCCGACTTGAACCTACAAGTCAGAGGAATTACAAGTCGGCAACTCTACCACTATGCCATGGGCACCACATCTTAAAAAAAGAAAAAAAGAAAAAAATTCCACGAGAGGCACCACTCTCTCCAGAGCCATGCTAATAATTACTATAAGAGTGATTAACTTTTTACAGTGTGGTCCATGGTCTTCCTTCACCAGTCATAGCTGGTCCTTGATACAATGACCACACTTGTATCACTGCAATGTTCTTCAATAACAAAACAAACATTGTTGGTAGGTTGTTCAGTGCAGCATGCACCAAGAAAGGGTACAGTATGACCTACATTAGTTTGTGCTGTCTAGTGAGACCTTTGTCTTGGTAATTTGATCAGGGACTCGCTGTCAGAAAAAATCATTTGTGCCTCAAAAATTTAATCTGCTATAAAACTGCGAGTGCTAAAAGGTGAAACTGTCGGTGCGTGATTTTTATCTGAGGTTGCTTATTTAGCTTTATTTAACAATGTTATATGATCATAGTTATGTTACATGAATATTTAAGGCGGTATCCAAAATTTATTTTCTCAAATAACCAAATAAATCATGTTACCTGAAAAGGTCCTGCAAAATGTTGTTCGTTAATGTCATAGATCTGTGTGAATAGTCAAGCATAAATCACCACTCATCACTGCAAACAGGTATTTTCTATCCGAGCCATGCTGAAGAGATAGCTTTTATTAAAATCAGCAAACCACATGACCGCTTACTTTTGGGATTACGTAATATAGTCATCCAGGTAATCAGCTGTGAAGTTGTAATCTATTTTTAGCAGTGACCAATATCAAGCTTTTTTATACTCTTGGAAAGAATACACAATCAGAGTGATTTCTTCGCGATCCATCAAATAATTTAGTGTTCAAAATCGTATTTCTTAAGACTTACGTATGGGTTTATACAAAAGTTATGCCCATTTTTCCCAAAGCAGTGGTTTGATATTGTAAATGTATTATAGGCAAACTGTCAGGTAAAACCTTTAAAATGTGTATGCCAGTCTGGAGAGGATGTTTTTATATATATCGAGATATTTTCAAACTAGTTATAGAAATAAATTAAATTGAATTAATTAGGAAAGTTTATTTTTCATTTCCAAACATTTCTCAGGGGATTTAAGGGCTAAACATAATATTCATTCATCCCTTTTTAAAGGGCCATACTATTTTGTATGGCACAAGCCGTCTATCTGTCTGTCTCTTAGCAGTTTCTTGTGCGGATAACTTCTTAAATATTCATTGGAATTGCTTTACGTTTGCATGGAAGGTTGATATTGATGTGTAGTTTCACGTGAAGGTGAGGTAACATGAGTGCACTGTAATTGTCAGACAAAATTGCCATTTATATCTTCATTTTTCAGCAGAATTTCTAAACTGATGAATCATATAAAATGCAGTTGATGCTTGACCATTGAGTGTTTCATGCTTTGCCTTGCAAGCTCTTGTTGAAAAAAAGATGTTTACTCTTTTTAATCGATTTCTGATGTTTTCAAGAACAAAATCTCTTTCGAAAAACTTTTCTAGAGTAAGATTGATGTTTGTAAAAAAAAAAAAGAGAAAATTAACCAGATTTGTAATCTATGTTAACTACATATTGTATGTTGTATGAAGATGGTGACATTTCAGTGTAAATTACAACAGAAGAGTTTTGCCAACCAACATATTTTTAATATAACTCCCTCACTGCATGGATTCGAGTTCTAGTCACCGGACCTTGTAGCGCAATCAGTAGAGCATCAGCTCCAGGTATGGGAGGCCTCGGGTTCAATCCCGGGCCGCAACATACCAAAGTTATTAAAAATGGTAGTGGTATAACACCCTTGCTAATGCTCAAGCAAATATAAGGGTAGTTCCATGACTGGTTGGCCCGATGTCAGGATAATGTGACTGGATGTGGTATCATGTCAGGTGTTCATGGCATGCTATACACAGTGAAGACAGCACTATATCTGCTTCAAGTGAACACGGTCTCCTGATAACTAAAAAACTGTTGGTGGGACGATAAACCCAATAAACATAAACAAGTTTCAGTTGGGGTGAGAACTTTCAAGAAGGGAGGTCCAGCTAACCTGCAGTTTGCCAGTGGTTTTACCCAGGCATGAAGTATGGGATCTTTCCACACTATTAATTAGCTGGACGTTGCCAATATGACCAATTGTATCTGCGATGTAACAAAAAACAAAAGCTAAACATTTTTTAACATTAAGTCGATTGGCATGAAGAAATTTGGTTTAAGCGAATTGTAAAAATTCAGATCAGCCGGCTCCCCTGGTGAGCAATTTAATTGGGAACAACACTATGTCTCTCAGTGGGAATGTGCTATTATTTATTGGTGACGGGCTTGAGCGTGCCGCCTATGTATGGAATGCTGAAAAATTTTGCACATGCGAGCGGATGTCCGCGGACATTGTCGTTTTAGCTAGAGAATGTTCGAGGGAAAATGGTCAAGGCGTTCTGAATTCAGGAAGTTTCGCGATTTACACATTCCCAACGTAACTATAGCGAGTATGCAGTATTATTAAATGTTAATTTGTTATTTGTATTAATATGTTTATAAATTTTCTGAAAACGATTGGTTATTCCTTTAAAATTTACTATTTTTCTATTTCTAAAACAGATTGATAGCGTCTGTAGTGGCACGTTATACGAAATATCAATTTTACTAACGTACAGATGACAATCATGGAATAGCGCAGTGGTTATGTACTTGTTCATATGTTAACGGTCTCCTGAGATCGAATCCCGTCGCAGTCAAAAAAGATTTTCTGTGACTTTTTCTTCTTTGCTTTTACAATAAATATAACAAACGAAACATTTAAACAGACAAAAAATATTGATCAATAACAAAAGTTAATTATTTTTATTATGGATTAGGATCATTGATCAGTTATTGGCAACGCTATAAAAATGCACTTGCAAGCAGATCTCCTCGGCCATTCTCATTCTTGCTAGAGAATATGCAAGCGAAAATGGGCGAGGTGTTCCAAATTTGGGAATTTCCGTGATTTACACGTTCTCGATATACAAGTCCTTATTTGTTAAATGTGTTCCTTTTTTTTATATTTATTTGTATTTATTCTTTGTTTGTAATTTAACATGCAAAGGGGGAATTTTTACTTTTTAGCTCACCTGAGCACAATGTGCTCAAGGGGAGCTTTTGTGATACCTCTTCGTACGTTGTCCGGCGTTCGTCGTCCGTCGTCAACATTTACCTTGTGAACACACTAGAGGCCACAATTTTTATCCAATCTTCATCAAACTTGGTCAGAATGTTTGTCTGCATGAAATCTTGGATGAGTTCATTATTGGGTCACCTGGGGTCAAAAAGTAGGTCACGAGGTCAAATTTTAGGAAAAACTTGTGAACACACTAGAGACCACATTTCTAGCCCAATCTTCACCAAACTTAGTCAGAATGTTTGTCTACATGAAATCTTGGATGAGTTCGTAACTGGGTCACGTGGGGTTAAAAAGTAGGTCACTAGGTCAAATCTTAGAAAAAGCTTGTGAACACACTAGAGGCCACATTTATAGCCCAATCTTCACCAAACCTGGTCAGAATGTTTGTCTGCATGAAATCTTGGATGAGTTCGTAACTGGGTCACGTGGGGTCAAAAAGTAGGTCACTAGGTCAAATCTTAGAAAAAACTTGTGAACACACTAGAGGCCACATTTATAGCCCAATCTTCACCAAACCTGGTCAGAATGTTTGTCTGCATGAAATCTTGGATGAGTTCGTAACTGGGTCACGTGGGACCAAAACGTAGGTCACTAGGTCAAATCTTAGAAAAAGCTTGTGAACACTTAAGAGGCCACATTTATAGCCCAATCTTCACCAAACCTGGTCAGAATGTTTGTCTGCATGAAATCTTGGATGAGTTCGTAACTGGGTCAGGTGGGGTCAAAAAGTAGGTAACAAGGTCAAATCTTAGAAAAAGCTTGTGAACACACTAGAGGCCACATTTATAGCCCAATCTTCACCAAACTTGGTCAGAATGTTTGTCTACATGAAATCTTGGATGAGTTCGTAACTGGGTCACGTGGGGTCAAAAAGTAGGTCACTAGGTCAAATCTTAGAAAAAGCTTGTGAACACACTAGAGGCCACATTTATTACCTAATCTTCACCAAACCTGGTCAGAATGTTTGTCTGCATGAAATCTTGGATGAGTTCGTAACTGGGTCACGTGGGGTCAAAAAGTATGTCACTAGGTCAAATCTTAGAAAAAGCTTGTGAACACACTAGAGGCCACATTTATAGCCCAATCTTCACCAAACCTGGTCAGAATGTTTGTCTGCATGAAATCTTGGATGACTTCATTATTGGGTCTCGTGGGGTCATAAAGTAGGTCACTAGGTTAAATTTTAGAAAAAGCTTGTGAAAACACTTAAGAGGCTACATTGATGGCCCAGTCTTCACCAAACTTGACCATCATGTTTGCCAGTATGAAATCTTACATATGTTTTGAAGTGAGTCATGTGGATTTAGTAGGTTACTTGGTAAAATTCTAGAAAATGTTATCAACCCAGTGGCCACACTAATGGTCCAATCTTCACCAAAGATTTCTAAAGTAAATAACTCTTAATTACTTAATGCCAGATTTGAGCCTACGTAAAGCCTGCGTCATCAGGTGAGCGATTAAGGGCCATCATGGCCCTCTTGTTAAATTTGTTAACATTTATTTTAATCTGACAGTTAAAATTGTTAATGAAGACATGTTTGTCCCAGTTTTAGGATTGTACATATAAGTAGCCTTATATGCCAGAATTAAATTATTTCATTGATTTTAATGTTTACTTAATAATTATAAATCAGTCATCTCTAAATTTCTAATAAATATTCATTGTTGCATTTTCATTTAGATAATATAAGGATTCAAGGCCAATCTCTATTGTTCTGGCCTTTTCCTGTGCCATATACTTCTTGCATTGCATCATTTCAAGGGAGTTGGTGTGGTTTTTACTTGCCATATTTTTATTTAAATAAGCTGAAAGGTTAAAAATGGCAGTATTTACTGTAATTAACAATATGTACCTCTGCATTCCAGACCGTGGTGAAATCTGCTTCTATCCAGTTTATTCTGACACTTTCCAGTTGTAGACTTCATTTGATTCCCACATACCAGGTGTCAACATTTTGCATTTTTATCTAGCTGATTCATTTTTTTTTTTTCTTCATTGATTTATTCTCAACCTTTTAAAACCCATTATGTAATTTATAATTTACTTTGTGTACACATTTTAAAAAGGTATAAACCTCGCAAGTATTGTTGCCTTGTCCTCGAGCTACGATAACCTTCGGAAATACTTTACAAAAACTGTTTTAAGTGGTTACGTTAAAAAAAAAATGCTACTCGTTAAATAATTGCCTAGACATAGACAGGAGCTGAACATGCAAGGTATTAAAAATGGAAGAAAAAGATAAAAACCAAATAAATGTAACACATGGAAATTGTTGTATTTTTTCTTGGTGGGATTTGAACTCAAGCCAGTCACTCTGCAGGTTACAACAGGGGTGCATGTGGCATTGTGGTAGAGTTGCCGACTTCTTACGTCGCTGATTGTGGGCTTGAGTTCTATTTGGGACGAGAGACTTAATGTGGGAAGGTGTTTCAGCTGATCTGCTGTATGCCAGTGGTTCTATCTAGACATTTACTTGGGGTCATCTTCCACCAAAATAGCTTGACATTGCTATAATGATCATAGTTGTTCACTGCAGTGTATTTCTAAAACAAAGCACAGATTGCACCACTTACATTATGCAGTTAACTGTATGTTTTTTGCAGTTACTGTATACATTGTGACTAAGACGGCTTTTACTTACAGCTATGTTGTGATTATGACAGCACAGTTATAAATTATTTTAATTAGCATCGAGCCCAAGGAGGGGTTATATTCTTAATCAGTTTTGTTTTTTGTGCCACTAACCATTTTGTGTCAATTACTTTGTTTTGCAGGAATTAGCACTGCTTTAAATTTAATGTATTCTAAAAGTCTTGTGTCAGAAAATTATACCACACTTCCATTCTAATGAAGGGTAAATAAAATTGCAAATCATAAACCCAACAATAAATAACCAAAAAATTAAATTATGGTATCTGACAGTTTGGACCATTTTTTTTTATGAAATAACCAAATAAGCCATTGCTACCTGAAAAGATTCCACATTCTGTATTTTTATACCCTAGATCTTTGTTAACAGAAAGCAAAAAATCCCCACTCATCATTGCAAATAGGTATTTCCTATCTCAGCCATGCTGCAAAGATAGCTATTTTGAAACTAAGAAAACCATGTGACAACTTTTAAGATCACACTATATCTTCATGGAGTTAGTTTACTTTGACATCGATATCTATTTTTAGCAGAGACCACTATTGTGCTTATTTATAGATTTGGAAAGAATGAACATTAAGAGTGATTCTTGTCATTTTGTTTTGTTTGGTTTTTGGAAAACATTAAAGTGACCATTTATGATAATTATAGCAACGCCCAGCTTTAAGGTAGGGGAAGACCCCAGACCCATGTCAGGTAGAACCACTGGCGCACCGCAGGTCAGCTGGAAGACCTTCCTACATTAATTCCTTGCCCAGAACGGGAGACGAACCCACGCGGTGAGAGGATAAGTGGTGAGAGGGGTTAGATTTGTTTGTAATTTGTACTGTCTAACAATATAGTAGTGTTCAAAATTGTCTTTACTGAGGCTTAAGTTTGGGCTTATGCAGAAAATATGCCCCTGCAGTGATAAGAAATTGTTACATTGATATAGGCAAACTATTAGACGCTGCCGTTAAAAAAATATTATGTTTTCTGTTCTGGACTCTTTTATAATCAACATTGACTTTTTAATCCTTATCTTATAAGTTTGTTATTGACTCAAATTGAATTGTTATGAACTACTTGAATATTTATTTATTTTTTAGCAGAAAATAATGCAGATTCTGATAACAGGTCTCATCAGGAGAGTAAAGAAAAAGTTATGCTGCATTCAAGTTTAATTACTCTAAGAGTTTCATTATTGTAGAGAACTGTTATTAGCAAAATACTACCCACAACTCATAGGAAAAGCCGTCCTCTTTGTCCTTTCTTATACCATGACCCTGAAACTTCTAAAAATAGCGCCTGTTAGAGCGAGGAAGGTCGTCTCATGTGTCACGTTTACATGTAAACTGAACTTCTTTTGAACCATGTTCCTATCAGATCATCATTTTTCAAGTTTAGATATGAAAGATGTCTCAAAAGTTTCTTATGTTACAGTTTTGAACAGATTAGACCCCTCTTAAACATATAAAAACATCACTGAAATATAAAAACGTCACTGAAACCTGCTCGGGCAAACTGCATAACGATACCCATTAAAATCACATTGAAAATGGTTATGCACCCAGATTATGGCCATAAACGAATAAGCGCTAACAAAAGGGTATTGATTGGCATGTAGAACAATAATTAATTACCGAAATGTGATCAGTCATGAAACAGTCGTGGACAAAAGCTGTGCCTAGTCCTAGTCTTCATCATTTGCTGTTCATCGTCGTTTGTCGTTTGCTCGCTCGTCGGATCGCTGTTGTAAAACGAACGGGGTGGTTTGGTGCAGAAACTGTGGGTTGTGCTGCCTTGGCGCAACCCTTGTATCAGATGATCTCTAATATTTGCACTCAACGATTGTTCTCCGAGCTATTTTAGTGACTATATCATAAGTAGATAATCTTTATATTAATTAAAACTCTAGATAACATTGACGGCTCCTATGGTAGATGAATTATGGCCAACTTTAAAGTGGTGTCAAGAAAACAATTAAGGACAATGGATGCCTGGTTCAGAAAAATTAAATATATAGGCTAGTAGATAAGACCAGATTTTGAAGATAAGTTTGTATTTGTTTTTCCAGTTTAACTCGGTCAGTCAATTCCTCTGTGTGAATTAGTCATGTAGTATGCTCTAATAGACTTAAACAGGCCAAGTCTGTTCATTGAGTTGGGTTGGTGATTTTGATTGCTTTCCTGTGTCTCATTCCAATTATTTAGTGGGAAGCTGACACTTTTTCTCTTCAAAATGTCAAGGGCGCATGGCGGTTAAGTATTGTTTGTTTTTTTATCTATATCATACCAAAGGGTCACACTGAATGAGTCCCAACTGTGCATGTAATTAAATAATTGACTGATATTGTAAATAACAGGCAGAGTGAGGCCAAAAAGTTAGATATAAGTAGGAAACAAATTATATAATATGGTAACTTATGAGTAATTACTATAATTGCCTTATGAATGAAAGAAGAAGGTCACTAGCAAAGGCCTCGCTGTGAAGTGGATTTCGGAAGAAAATACTTAGCTTGGTAGCCGTGGGGGGAAATTATTGGCCCGCTATTACATCCGACCATTGAGAAACTGAGACACACTGGCGACAGACAAGTGATTGGCCATTTAAAAATATTTTTACTGGCATTGAAATAGTAAGCTTCTTACAATAAAGTAGCCTTACATGAGTGAATGGCAAATTGGATTACAATTGATCCCGCCTGTTTTTGGCATGACAGTGAGATTTGGGGCTCCATTTCGCTGGGTTGTCTCCTTCGGATTATCTGACCAATGACCTCACTGACCAACCCTTCCTTACATAGAATGCTGAACTTGTCCTCATAGATTCCTTGTGTTAGAAGTTTACATTCAGCTTGCCGAGCATGTATTTATGAGGCTAATTAGGGCAAATAGTGTAGATCCTGATCACACAGCTCCCAGCAGCCATCTGATCAGGATCTACACCGTTTTCTGCCAAGAATTTAGAAATAGGGCTTTTGCCCCTGTCTTGAAATATTTAGCAAACAAAAAAGAATTTAATATGGGTTATTAACAAATGTAGCAGGATTGTTCCTTTGGGGTTTGTTTTTAGAAGAAAATCCATTAGATTTTCTAGATAAGTATGACTTTGTTCAATGGATTTGACATCAAAATCATGAGATTTTAGTATTAAATGGCTTTTTTTATAGAAATCTTAAACACAAACAAGCAGACCGGACCTGCTGGTAGCACAATCAGTACAGCGTCATCTCCAGTTACAGGAGACCCCAGGTTCGAAACCAGGCCGCGACATCTAAAGTCATAAAAAATGGTAGTGGTGTAGCTCCCTTGCTAGTGCTCAAACAAATATAAGGGTAGCTGCACAACTGGTTGGTAAAAAGTCAGGATAATGTGACTGTGTGTGGTATCATATTCACACCATGCTATACACAATGAAGGCAGTACTATATCTGCTTCAAGTAGACACCTTCTCCAGATAACTGAAATACTGATAGTGGGACGATAAACCCAGTGAACAAAGAAACAAACAAAATTAAGGATTTATAAGAAGAAGGTGTTCTGGAAAACCTAATATTTTGTGAAGAACATCATTAATTATTATTATATTTTCCAGTATATAAATATGTATCCAACTTTATGTGATTAATACCTATATAATATACTTATGTTCAATGGTAGATGATTTTAGCTCTAACCTGCAAAACAAGAATAAATCAAGCAGCGTTGAACAATTTAGACCCAGATCAGTCAGTAAACCAATGTCATATCAGGATCACATCATTAGCGGCATAGTTACTACTCCCATTGCTCGAAGTCATTAGCAAGCAAATAGTTAACTATTTATATTCATAAAATGTAGAAAGGTAAGCATTATTTTGTACCGTCACTTTTTTAACCAAGATTTTCTTGTGATGGCAGTTCGTGACCTCTTCTGGATTACTGTCATTCATTTTAAACAAACTCAAGCCATATCTGTCTTTTTGTTAAATGATTGATGACCTATTTGTAATAGTGACCTCTTTTTGAAGTAATTAATGTTCATCTTTCAAAAATGCTATAAGCATTCAAGTGTTAACTTCAGTATTCAAGAATGATATAGGAACTGTAAATATGAAGTTTGTGAATAAATATTTCAACTTTAAACTTGAGGCTGGACAAAATCCACTCGTGAGACAATCACTTTCAATCATTTTGGTATAAGCGGACACAATCCCAACATCCCCCACCTTAACCCTGGGCTCCCCCCTTCCAATTTAGTATTGCATTAAGAATTGTCTTTTTTTCTTATAATAATTTAATGAAGTGTAGAGTGTTAGTGTGTGGGGGGGATTTGAAGGGCATGTTCTCTCATGCAACTAAATTAATTATTGTTACTTAAAAAGATCCTTCTGAATGCTGTTTATCAGTATCCATCATATCACTTCCATCATAACAAAAATGTATTTGCTATCCAAGCCACGCTGCACAGTTAGTTATTTCTAATCTTAGAAAACCAAGTGACCACTTACTTTTAAGATCACGTTTTAATGATCATCTCTGATGTTGATACCTATTTTAAGTTGAAATTCCCATTGAGCTTATTTATAGACTTCTAAATAATGGACACTGAAAGCGATAAACTTCATGACTTGTATTGTCTGACAACTGATGTAATAGATATAACATAATTTTCTTAAGCTGAAGTTAAACATTATGCAGCAGTTATGCAAACATTTTTCAGAACAGGGGTAAAATGTTGTTACTAATATTAGACATAGGCAAACTGTTGGATACCACCTTTACAACTGAAGAATTAGGTTCGTAGAGTCGCCGACTTGTGGTCCTCTGACTGCTAAGTCTCACACAGCTCGAGTTTTTTTTTTTTTCATGTGGGACGGTCTTCTGCTGACCGTTAGTACGCTTGGGGTTGTACTGGCGCATTTGTTTGGGGTCTTTCTCCATTTAAATAGCAGTACGTCGCTATAATGGTCATAATTAGTCGCTGCTATGTATTTCAAAAACATGACCAACGTAAGAATGAAGTCTAGGTGATATTGCATGGTTCATATTACTAAACTAACTGGGCAATTTGCACACTTGTTAGACTGTTATTATATCATTTATCATGGGGAACTGTTATCTGAAAAATGCAGCAATTAGCAAGAATACCCTGCTTAATCATGTCATGTGTATGTAATTTCAGGCAGTTACCGTACAGATAATAACTGAAAACAAAAAATGTCATTGCCCTTTTTGCACACACACCGATCCATTTGAATACGACAAAAGAAAGAACCCCTCGAAAGCACACAAGCTTTGCAGGCGAGAATATCAGACATGCGAACGTGCAGTCTGCCAAACCATAGACTGGTAAACAGATACTGCAAAAAATTCATTGTAGTTAAAGGGAGGAGGCAATCTTGATTTTCATTTTATAGTTATGAACGTCACTTCGATCATGTCCTTCATGTTTTGTACAATCAAAATGTTTTATTTATTTGGCAAAAAATATTGATTTCTTTCAGCAATAATCTTCCTGCATTTAAAAATAGGACATGATTATTTTTATAACCAAAGGTGGAGAAATATGCCCTCTGTCTGTCAATCTTTCTGTTTATCTGTTTGTTCATCAGTTCATCTTCAGACATATCCGTGAGATTAGCAGGTGAATTTTCATGAAACCTTACATAGTGATAAATTACCATAGTGCAAAGATGCATGTGCACTATCTGTTCGAACAGAATACAATTATAAGTTTTCATCCCCAGAGATCTTCTAGCTGAAATGCACTGGACTGCAGGTTCTACCCAAACAATTTTATGGCTCTTTTCTCCGCAAATAGTTGCTGAAAATTGCCATTTGAACAATAAGTGTGTGCAATGAGTCTAAAATAAAAAAATAGTAAGCTTCTTACAATAAAGTAGCCTTACATGAGTGAATGGCAAATTGGATTACAATTGATCCCGCCTGTTTTTGGCATGACAGTGAGATTTGGGGCTCCATTTCGCTGGGTTGTCTCCTTCGGATTATCTGACCAATGACCTCACTGACCAACCCTTCCTTACATAGAATGCTGAACTTGTCCTCATAGATTCCTTGTGTTAGAAGTTTACATTCAGCTTGCCGAGCATGTATTTATGAGGCTAATTAGGGCAAATAGTGTAGATCCTGATCACACAGCTCCCAGCAGCCATCTGATCAGGATCTACACCGTTTTCTGCCAAGAATTTAGAAATAGGGCTTTTGCCCCTGTCTTGAAATATTTAGCAAACAAAAAAGAATTTAATATGGGTTATTAACAAATGTAGCAGGATTGTTCCTTTGGGGTTTGTTTTTAGAAGAAAATCCATTAGATTTTCTAGATAAGTATGACTTTGTTCAATGGATTTGACATCAAAATCATGAGATTTTAGTATTAAATGGCTTTTTTTATAGAAATCTTAAACACAAACAAGCAGACCGGACCTGCTGGTAGCACAATCAGTACAGCGTCATCTCCAGTTACAGGAGACCCCAGGTTCGAAACCAGGCCGCGACATACTAAAGTCATAAAAAATGGTAGTGGTGTAGCTCCCTTGCTAGTGCTCAAACAAATATAAGGGTAGCTGCACAACTGGTTGGTAAAAAGTCAGGATAATGTGACTGGGTGTGGTATCATGTTCACAGCATGCTATACACAGTGAAGGCAGTACTATATCTGCTTCAAGCAGACACCTTATCCAGATAACTGAAATACTGTTAGTGGGACGATAAACCCAGTGAACAAAGAAACAAACAAAATTAAGGATTTATAAGAAGAAGGTGTTCTGGAAAACCTAATATTTTGTGAAGAACATCATTAATTATCATTATATTTTCCAGTATATAAATATGTATCCAAATTTATGTGATTAATACCTATATAATATACTTATGTTCAATGGTAGATGATTTTAGCTCTTACCTGCAAAGCATGAATTAATCAAGCAGCGATGAATAATGGAGACCCAGATCAGTCAGTTAACCAATGTCATATCAGGATCACATCATTAGCGGCATAGTTACTACTCCCATTGCTCGAAGTCATTAGCAAGCAAATAGTTTAACAATTTATTATTCATAAAATGTAGAAAGGTAAGCATTATTTTGTACCATCACTTTTTTAACCGAGATTTTCTTGTGACGGCAGTTTGTGACCTCTTCTGGATTACTGTCATTCATTTTAAACAAACTCAAGCCATATCTGTCTTTTTGTTAAATGATTGATGACCTATTTGTAATAGTGACCTCTTTTTGAAGTAATTAGTGTTCACCTTTCAAAAATGCTTTAATCATTCAAGTGTTAACTTCAGTATTCAAGAATGATATAGGAACTGTAAATATGAAGTTTGTGAACAAATATTTCAACATTAAACTGGAGGCCTGACAAAATCCACTCATGAGACAATCACTTTCAATCATTTTGGTATAAGCGGACACAATCCCAACATCCCCCACCTTAACCCTGGGCTCCCCCCTTCCAATTTAGTATTGCATTAAGAATTGTCTTTTTTTCTTATAATAATTTAATGAAGTGTAGAGTGTTAGTGTGTGGGGGGGATTTGAAGGGCATGTTCTCTCATGCAACTAAATTAATTATTGTTACTTAAAAAGATCCTTCTGAATGCTGTTTATCAGTATCCATCATATCACTTCCATCATAACAAAAATGTGTTTCCTATCCAAGCCACGCTGCACAGTTAGTTATTTCTAATCTTAGAAAACCAAGTGACCACTTACTTTTAAGATCACGTTTTAATGATCATCTCTGATGTTGATACCTATTTTTAGTTAATTCCCATTGAGCTTATTTATAGACTTCTAAATAATGGACACTGAAAGCGATAAACTTTGTGACTTGTATTGTCTGACAACTGATGTAATAGATGTAACATAATTTTCTTAAGCTGAAGTTAAACATTATGCAGCAGTTATGCAAACATTTTTCAGAACAGGGGTAAAATGTTGTTACTTATATTAGATATAGGCAAACTGTTGGATACCATCTTTACAACTAAAGAATTAGGTTCGTAGAGCTGCCGTCTTGTGGTCCTCTGACCGATAAGCGTCACACAGCTCGAGTTTGTTTGTTTTTTCGTGTGGGAAGGTCTTCTGCTGACCGTCAGTACGCTGGGGGTTGTACTGGCGCATTTGTTTGGGGTCTTTCTTCATTTAAATAGCAGTACGTCTCTATAATGGTCATAATTGGTCGCTGCTGTGTATTTCAAAAACATGACCAACGTAAGAATGAAGTCTAGGTAATATTGCATGGTTCATATTACTAAACTAACTGGGCAATTTGCACACTTGTTAGACTGTTATTATATCATTTATCATGGGGAACTGTTATCTGAAAAATGCAGCAATTAGCAAGAATACCCTGCTTAATCATGTCATGTGTATGTAATTTCAGGCAGTTACAGTTCAGATAATAACTGAAAACAAAAAATGTCATTGCCCTTTTTGCACACACACCGATCCATTTGAATACGACAAAAGAAAGAACCCCTCGAAAACACACAAGCTTTGCAGGCGAGAATATCAGACATGCGAACGTGCAGTCTGCCAAACCATAGACTGGTAAACAGATACTGCAAAAAATTCATTGTAGTTAAAGGGAGGAGGCAATCTTGATTTTCATTTTATAGTTATGAACGTCACTTCGATCATGTCCTTCATGTTTTGTACAATCAAAATGTTTTATTTATTTGGCAAAAAATATTGATTTCTTTCAGCAATAATCTTCCTGTATTTAAAAATAGGACATGATTATTTTTACAACCAAAGGTGGAGAAATATGCCCTCTGTCTGTCAATCTTTCTGTTTATCTGTTTGTTCATCAGTTCATCTTCAGACATATCCGTGAGATTAGCAGGTGAATTTTCATGAAACCTTACATAGTGATAAATTACCATAGTGCAAAGATGCATGTGCACTATCTGTTCGAACAGAATACAATTATAAGTTTTCATCCCCAGAGATCTTCTAGCTGAAATGCACTGGACTGCAGGTTCTACCCAAACAATTTTATGGCTCTTTTCTCTGCAAATAGTTGCTGAAAATTGCCATTTGAACAATAAGTGTGTGCAATGAGTTTATAAAAAACAACTTATCCAAATATATATTTGATCTCGTAGGGAAATCGGTAGAGCATCGGCTCCAGGTGTGGACGGGCCCATTTTCGATCCCAGGCCGCGACTTATGAAAGTTGTTAAACATTGGTAGAGGTATAGCGCCCTTGCTTATGCTCAAGGAAATATAAGTTTAGTTTAACAACTTGTTGGCCTGGTGTAAAATAAGATGACTGGGCATCATGCCAGGTGTTCATAGCGTGCTATATCCAGTGAAAGCAGCACTTTTATCTGCTTCAAGTGGACACCATCTCCAGATATTTGAAATACTGTTGGTGGGACTATAAACTCACTAAATAAACAAATAATTTAATATAAGTTAAATTCACATGTATGACTTCAGTAAGTATATGTCATTGGTGTGACCTGTCCCTTTTTTGTGAGTATATAATAGACACCCCCTACAGTGAGCTATGTCCCTATTGTACACTTTAGGTGAGGTTTGTGGTAAGATCCTGTCAGAGATAGGTCTGTTTATTCCTATTATATTGGGGTTATTGTCTGGAATAATTTCACAGTCTGGATTCTACCAAGACTGGGTGACGGCCAATTTTAACTCTTACACTGAAGAGTACGAATAGTTCAGTAAAATTGAAGGTCTGGATAAAACCTCTTTGGCTGGAAGCTGTCTGATCAGGATCTGCACTTTTAATTGCAGAGTTCGAGTGATGTGTCTGAAAACTATTGCATAATATACAGCTGTAAGGTGTAAAATAGGTTAAATTTGAGGGTCCTTGAGGGTTATTATAAATGTGGAAGGCTATGGATCAACAATTTTTTCCAATGCTTGTGTAGAACTGAATTCATGACACAATATCATGTGACTAATTACTTTCAGTTAAGATTTCATGATTCCTTTTAAAAATGTGTACAATTGACTAATCTTTATGTTTGTGTTTTGCAAGTCAAGTAGATAGTGTGATAAGTTGGGTGAAATATTTTACAGTATATTAGATATGACGCTAATTTGTTGTGAAGTATTTTTTAAATTATATTCCCTTGAAAATGATCAATATCAATAAAGACCCTGAGGTTTCAGACCACCCTGCATCTTATGGCTGTAAAACTTACATAAACAGCACACTTGTACACAGGGTATCTGTGGCAGATCAGTAAAAACTTGTTGACTTACAACCGGACTTGGTAGCGCAATCTGTCGAGCATCGGCTCCAGGTATGGGAGGCCCAGGGTTCAATCCCATGCAGCGACATACCAAAGTCAATAAAAATGGTAGTGGTATAGCTCCCTTGCTAATGCTAAAGCAAATATAAGGGGAGTTCCACGACTGGTTGGCCCGGTGTCAGGATAATATGACTGGGTGTGGTATCATGCCAGGTGTTTGTGGCATGCTGTACACATTGAAGGCAGCACTATATCTGCTTCAAGTAGACACCGTCTCCAGATAAGTAAATACTGATGGTGGGACGATAAACCAAATAAAATCACAGAATTGTAAGCCTTCATAGGTGGTCAAAGTTTCGACATACGGAGGTCTTTCAGCTGAACTGCTATGCCTGTGGTTCTACCCCAAAAATATCTACCCCTGTAACAAATATAATTTGAAACAAGAAATGTCTTTAAAAAGACAAACGGCGTCGGATTAAAAAAAGGAAAAACAAGAAATTTCTTTTAAAAAGGCTATGCGGCATTAGTGAAGCATTAACTTACACATTTTTATCGTGTTTATGTTTCTATTGAATATACATTTGTGAGAAGAATGGCATGAAAATGGTGTACATTTTTAAACTAGTCGCTCGCTCCATCTGCGCCTCATAATTCTCACGTAATAGGCACTTAAAGTTACGAAGTAGTTAGATCGTGCCGGAAGTGAACGGTCTGCTTTGCGGCATATGACAGAGATGATGTTTAAACAAATGTAGGATCAAGTGACATTTTATACACTATATACAATAATACTGTAGGAAATGGGGTACATTGGTAAACTGGAAATTATCTCCCTTGTTTGTTAACATCCGCGGTATTCCAAAGAGTAGGTAGGTCCTTTATAGTCGGAATTCTTGGACTTTATCGCCCGTTCTTTTGTAGATTATGCAGTTACAAACGGTGAAATTTCTTTTGCACAAATATAAGTTTAAAATCCATTTAAATACTTATAGAGATTTGTTATTTAAAAAAGAAAATGGAAGTGTTTGTTAATGATGGTTAACTTGAAAGTCAAAGAAGTCAACATACACTCCAAAAAGAACAAGCATAAAAACCGAGTAAAACAAATGAAATGACCTACTTGCATTTAGGGGTTATTCAGGGGAGACTATTCATTAATGTCACTCATTGATATAGACTTGTTTATGACTTAAATACCTGTATAAATAACTATTTATCGCCACCCCGAGGACGTTTATTAGAAACACTACGGTATATGATGCTATTAGGAATTTCTACCAATGGGAATCGCTCTGATATTCATTCAGGCTAGCCTTGAGTCAGCATTTGTAAGTAGGTCAAAAGTGAGGTTAGACAGCTACGCCGAAAAAATAAATAAATGTGTTGATGCATTTAATTTTATCATAACAAAATAACAAAATAAATAGATACATGTATATTGCTATGCATTTTATGCATTTAATAACTTATATCTCATTTATAACCGTCTCTTGTAGGAAGTAATAGGTTATAGTGATGGCTCCAGGTACGGAAGGTCTGAGGTTCAAAAAGTTTAGATATAGAAGTTGTTTGACTAGATTGCCTGCCCATGCTTGAGCAAATGTAAGGGTAGCTTCACAACTTGTCAGCCTGGGGTCATGATGATGAGACAGTATGTAGTATTGTCAGATTTTTATCTCCCCTGCAATTATGCTCAGAGAGACATCTCAATAAACACTGGCCTAATTTCAACCAAACTTCCTCAGAAGCTTCAGCTAGCAGGGGGAAATGGAAAGTTATTCAAAGAATCAGAAAACATGGCCCTATGTGGTTATTTAAGGAAACTTTGAACTATTTCTAACAATTTTAATCTGTCAAAAACATGGCTACTTGGGATGTCCATATATGGCTGGGTATATGGAAACTTTCCATATATGGCTATGTAGTTAGAAAATTTAAATTGTTGTATACATGTATTACAGTTATTCTGGTCTGTTTAAACTTTTTTGATATTCCTTGCAATTTTTAAATTTTTACAGCACTGAGGTGAGCGATATAGGGTCATCGAGGCCCTCTTGTTTTCATATCATGGTGATGATAGCACTATTGTTCCTTTAACTTTAATGCCAACATAAGAGCACCTATTAATTATATTATTGCAACCTTGTTACAGGGGCTAGAGGAGTGGACGACCCAGAACGTTGTTGACTGGATGGCGGCACTGAATCTGTACCGTTACGCTGAGGTGTTTCGTGACAACAACATCAGTGGCAAGGACCTCTTGCATATGTCCTGGGACAAACTCAAGGTACATCATGTGTATATCTTTTTATCCTGCTTTCATACGTAAAATGTGCAGGATAAAGCCATGCCGGATAAACTTCGCTTCGAAGCGTATCTTGGCTCTCTAAAGCTCGCCGAGATATTCGCTTCTTGCTCACCAGATAAACTTTCTCATTCTCAGCAACTACCATGTATTCTCTTTACTTACCATAACCCTATACTTGAGGAAACGCCTTTAAGGATGGGGCTTGTTTTATGAAAATGGGTTGAATGTTGTTTTCAAGCATGTAAAGGGATAATTGTTATATCCATTATTTCAGTCACATTCTTGTCTGTACATTTTCATTTACTTTTGTAAAAATCATCACACAGTCTATCTATATATATTTTCATGTTTTCGCATACTTTTGGAACTGTAGACCGTAGTATACATGATTTTATTCATATTATTAATAACGATGATTATAATGCAGAAAGCTTTCACAAGTTATTTTCTTGGAATTTAGTTATGTCTTTAGTATGGCTTTTTAACAAAGAAATTAGGCTAAGTAGACTGGACCAGACTCAGGCTCATAATAATGTTAGCAGTATAGCATCCCTGTGAATGCTCAAGCGTATATAAGGGTTGTCTCATGACTGGTTGGCTTGTTGTGAGGATACTGTGTGGTACCATGCCATGTTCAGGAAGTACTAATTGTGAAAACAGGGCTATATCGGCTTCAGATGGACACCATTTCCAGATAACTCCCAAGATTGTGAGATTGGGACTATTAACGTAATGAAGAAACATAAAATTTGGAAAGAAAGACTAACCAAGACAAAATATATGATAAATCAGAAAAAGTTTTTTTGTCAGTTCTGCCAGGCTTTTTAAACCAAGCAGACTACTCCAGGGAAACCTGGGTTCCATGGTATATTTTGACTGCCTGACAGAATGTTGGCTCCAGGTGGGGAGGAGGGAAGTAATTGCACTGAGAATAAAATTGTAGGCAACAGGTGCCCCCCAGAAGTCTTTCTGAAGTTCCAAATGGTGCCAGAAACTGTTTCCAATTTGGCACGATTTGCAAAATGAAGTATGCCAAAGCATTAGAACAGTGCTGGGTAGGAATGTGTTCCCCACAGATTCCCAAGATCCTACCAGTAGATAATTTCAATTATGATTTTATATGGTTCATAAGATAAGTGCTTGAAAAGGGAGAAAAAAATGGCTTAAAAATGGGGCATGCTGGAAGGGTGGTTATGTGGTAACGTTAGGAAGTTTTGTCAATAGCAGAACAATGTAGGCATAGTAATGTGGCTACAGGTGGTGTACAGGTTACTTATATGGATGAAACACAAGATTTTGTTTCAATTTTTTGCATTTCCCTGCTACTTTCTGTAGGAAAATATGATTTTCATTCTTGATATCATATGATATTTCGCTGGCACACTTCCTGGATTTGCCCACCAGTACCTGATGCACTTCCTGGGTTTACACACCCACGGCTGATGCACTTCCTGGATTTGCTCACCCGCATCAGATGCACTTCCTGGATTTGCACACCTGTGGCCTATGCACATTCTAGATTTCTGCACTCACAGACGATGCAATTCCTGGATTTTCACACGCACAGTTAATGCATTTCCTAAATTTGCTCACCCCTGGCTGATGCACTTTCTGGATTTGCACACCCATGGCTGTACACTTCCTTGATTTACACACCCACGGCTGATGTACTACCTGGATTTGCACACCCACGGCTGATGCACTACCTGGATTTGCGTACCCACGGCTGATGCACTACCTGGATTTGCGCACCCTCGGCTGATGCACTACCTGGATTTGCGCACCCATGGCTGATGCACTACCTTGATTTGCGCACCCACAGCTGATGCACTTACTGGATTTGCACTCCCAAGGCTGATGCACTTCCTGGATTTGCACACCCATGACCTGCTTTCATTAAGCATGAGGGTCAGCTAAGATAATCAAAATCTTTAAAAAAACACACACTACAATGTAGTAGACAGTCAGTGTCTATTAACATTTGTTAATTAGAAGTTGATTGAGGTTTATTGGATGAGGTTGTTGTGGTTTAGTTTAAACGATGAATAATGCAACATTATGACTGTTTACCCTATGTCTGAGAAATAGTGATACTTATATAAGTGTGTAGATATACCGGTACATGTAGAAAATTTTAATACTTTGAATAAGTATGGAGGTAAAGATAAAATCAGTTTTTATGTAGAAAAATAATACAATCGGCATTAAAATCCAAACAAACTTCCCCTGTGACTAACATTATTCTGGTTCATTTAAATGATGTGTTTGACACCTTGGTTACAAAATGAAATCATGGACACCTTCTTGTTTGATGTAAAATTTCAATTTACATATACAATAGAGGATCAATACAAAGATATACTATAATGCATGTAGAAAATGTTAACACAACTTTTTTTGTGTGGAAAAAACCCAAATGAACTGTCTATATTGTTAGAAACATATTAAACAATTGTAGAGAGATGAAGTAATGCAGAAATGTTCAATAAATATATTTATTGACATATATCGCCCATATACTGATATAATAAAAGTGAAATTTATGTTTATATTAGTGTTAGTTAATTTATTTTTGACTGTCTAAACATGATATTAAATATATGTGTATCTTGGTTCGTGTTTTTGGTTTCAGAAATTGTGTTGGTTCAGTTTTTTTTAATAATTGTGGCTTTGCCTTCAAGTAATGTACTGGGGTTTCATAAATTTTGGGTTTGCATTTAATTTTTATGAGTGGGTGATTTGTGCTGCTGATTTGTCACTACCCAGTCCTTTATAGCATGGGTTTGAGTCCCTGACAGGGGAGAACTTTCCTGTGGGAAAGATTTCCAGCTAACCTGCCGTGTTTGAGTTCTTACTCCACCATAACATTTTAGCTGGACATTTCCAATTTGACAATAATTGTGTTGTTGCTATATAACAAAAAACAACAATGTATGAAAATAACCCTGCTGGTTTTTATGACTGAGGTTATAAATGTTAACTTCATAGGCGACAAGGATTTGCTGTGTCTTAATTGTGTCGATTTGGGTTTCCTACTCTTTGACAACAAACTGCAACAAAAACTGCAACTCTGTTTTGGCTTCTTTGTGAAAAGCTGCAAGGTTGTGTCTGAGAGACGTCTTTAATCCTTAGCTTGCTTCATTTCCTAACAGAAGGTTTTTAACTCTTAGTTTTAGCTTACAACCATTTACAAACAAAACTAAGACTTATTGCCAGAGACTCAGCAACAGACAGTGCAGGTCCTTTGTCAGACAGTCTGATCTGGATCTACACTTTTTGTCTTGTTCTTATAAAGACATGACGGCCGCAATAGCTCAGTTGGTAGAGCGTCGGCTTGCAGATCTGGAGGTTGCTGGTTCAAACCCCGGCCGGGTCAAACCAATGACTTTAATGTTGGTTTTAGTGGCTTCTCTCCTAATGCTCGGGGCTGAGGGGACAGCATTACACCTGGCTCTTCGGTGTCAGTATAATGGTCCGGCCGGGTTTAGTCCATGGGCACCTCATAAGTGCCCCTGTCTTATAATGATAGAAATGTCGCTGCACAGTATCGACAAAAATGCAGACAAATCCTATTCCTCTTTAAAGGAAATGCTTTGCATGCTCATAGTTTATTGTTGGCCTTTTTGTGCTTCCTGGCAGCTCATTGCCAACTGCTGCACTTCTACGTCTGCTAAACATTCCTGGGGGAGTTGCATGTTTACATGTGTAAAGATAAATATTAAGAGATAAAAGTGGTTGCTTTTGAAATAACCTTTGATATGTATTGACACATGTTTCAAAATATACCTATACTGCACAGTCTGTAGTTGTTGAAAAAAATAATGTAGTTGTTGAAAAAAATAATGTTTTTTGGTTTTATTTTGCAAGATATTGTTTGACTTTCTGATGAAGGCACCAGCTGGATTGGTTTGCTTGTTTTTGTTACATTACACCGACACAACATTGGACATATTGGCAACATCCACCAGGTATTGGTGGAGGACGACCCCAGACTTATGACTGTGTAGAAATGCCAGTGCACTGCAGGTTAGCTGGAAATTTTCCAGCTGACCTGCGTCTCAGTATTGGTTCAGAAGCATCGTCAGACACCCACGATCGATCCATTCCGTTACTCTCCATTCATCGCCTGTGGGATAATTATTGCACTTTCTGCCATTTCTGATAATGATATTTCATTGGTCACTTCATAATCTGGTGAAGATTTCAGTCCAATGATAAAGCTGGTCTTTCATAGTTTCAACTGACTAATCAAAATGGTGATGTCATGGATATACTTCTAGCCTCCAGGCTGAAGAATAGGAATTTTGTTAGCCGTATGATTGGCCAATTCTTGTTCTATTCATTTTGATAAGACAACAGAAAATTTACCAATAAACCTACGGTCGACAATTTTGTAGTAAAACCTGGTTGTCAGCCTGCATCATTCAAAATGATAAAAAATAGTTTTCACAAGAATCAGTTTCTTAGAATTAAGGAAGAAATTAAATAAAAATGTATTTTTGAAGGAAGAACCCATGGTAAAACAAAACTGCTTAGAGGCAGCATCACCAATAACAAACAATTCACTAATCAGCAGTATCATCATTATCATTAACAACAACATCATTATCAACATCAACATCTTTATAGGTTCCATTGAATGTATTGAAAGAAAATCATTAACGAACACAAAATTTTGATGTAGAAAGCATTTCAAAATAGCATTGTATGATCGGAGCAAAATCCCAAACAATTTTTAGATGCCACACTTCTCATTGGTCCTTTCTGTTCATCCACTTTGGAATGTTTTAGACATTTCTAACACTAATTAATCCCAATTTAAAACATTTGATTTGTTGCATAGCTTTTTATTCTTCTACATTTATATAATAAGATTTAATGTAATAAGATTTTATGCAATACAATAAATTGCAATAAGTTTTTCCGCATCCAGAAGATGGTTATATCTAATTATATCTAATACAAAAACAGCTCAATAAAAGTAGATTTAATGAAAAAAAACAACCAATTCTAATTGTCAATATTTTAAAGGTTATTCTTTTATTGCACCTATTGACATTTTGAATTGTTTGTGATAAAAGTAAGCCTGTTATAAAACTATTGGTGTCTCCTGGTCAACTGGTACATTTACCATTCCAAGTAATATAGGATCAAAACTAAGACAGCTTGTGTACTTACAGATCAGCCGGCTCCCACCCACTGGTAGCTGTCTGATCTAGATATTTGCTGCTACGTCGTTCGTTATCTGTTTGTCTTATTTACCCATGAATGAAGCTGCAAGTATCTGATAATTAATTATAGGTTTTTAATAAATGTGGCAGGGTAGGGGCTTAATGTCCACGTGGATTATAGCTGTTTCCAATTCAAGACACGTGTCATTGTCGACCATTGAGTTGACCTACATTTACTTAACCCACAGCTAGGTACAATGGGAAATATCCCTAAAATAAATATTAGTTTATTTGCTTATAGCTTTATTCAAAAGTACCTAGAGTCATCGTAAATTGGACTTTGCAGCATAACCCAGAAGAAGTTTTCCAATCTGGATCTACCGGCCGCAATAGCTCAGGTGGTAGAGCGTCGGCTTGCGGATCGGGAGGTCGTGGGTTCGATCCCCGGCCGGGTCATACCAAAGACTTTAAAGTTGGTAGTAATGGCTTCCCTCCTAACACTCGGGGCTAAGGGGACAGCATTACGCCTGACTCGTCGTTGTCAGTATAATGGACCAGCCGGGTTCAGTCCCTGGGCACCTCATAAGTGCCCCTGTGCTATAATGATAGAAATGTCGCTGCGCAGTATCGGCCAAAATGCCGGCTAATCCCAATCCCAATCTGGATCTGCTCTCTTTTGCTAAGAAAGGTAAATTTATGCACCGCAGTTTGAGAGTGAATTCAGTAATTACTTTATTAAAAAATGTAATTGGATCAGACAGTGATTATAGAAATTTTCTTAGCAATGTTTAGTAAACATTGCTTGTCAATTTAAAACGTTTTGGTTTATTTTTAAGTTTTGTTGTTGTTGTTGTCTATTTACATCATGGTTATTATGGACATGCCCAGCTACTCCTGATGGAGAGAAAATGGAGAAATTTGTGACAGAGCTGTTGCTGTAGTTGATTGGTCATTCCTAACTACTCAGCAGTATTTTATAGGAATGGCCAAGGTGTTGGTAGTGATTTTTAAGCATTGCAGATTTGTATTACTTCAACTCCATACTTCATATATAACATACAGATTTTTGCAACTTTATACCACTTGAGTTAAGAAAGTTTTCTTGCTTGGAGCTGTCTGATCAGGATCTGCACTATTTGCTGCTCTGTCTCTGTTTATAAGTATATCAACCCTGATGTGTAACATATATAATGTTAAAGCTAAAAACTAGAATTCAGCATGGATTTTAAACAAAATGCATTAAGCTAAGATTTTACAACTAGATTGCACCACCCGACATAGTAGTGCAATAGGTAGAGCATTGGCTCCAGGTACAGTAGGCCCTAGGTTCGATCCCAGACAGTCATTATAAATGGTAGTGGTATAGCTCCCTGGCTACACTCAAGCAAATATAAGGGTAGTTCCACGACTGGCTGGCCCGGTGTCAGGGTAATGTGACTGGGTGTGGTATCATGCCAGGTGTTCATGGCACGCAATACACGGTGAAGGCAGCACTATAGCAGCTTCAAGTGGACACCGTCACCAGATAACTGAAATATTGTTGATGGAAAAATAAATCCAATAAACAAACTAGATTGAACCACCAATAAGTTGCAGGCCAGAAGTCTACCTCACTTTCCACCAAAAGTAATAACCACAATGGAACAGCTGGCTAATCTGGATCCACACTATTGGAATAAACCAGATACCATTTCTGCTTAGCAGGCTAAGAGATAATATTTTAATTGTGTGCAATTTTCTTGACGCAGCAATTATCTAATGTATTATGGATTTAACAGCCCATTGACTGCTTCTTTCAATGATATCATACATGTACATTGCTTTGCAGTCTCGCAATTAGCAAATTACACCTGTTCTCATGTCTAAGGTGAAACTAGGCTTTTCCTAACAGTAATTAAAACAAGTACTTCTAAATATTCTAGATTGATCATAATGCTATTTTTGTATGGTTAAGAATTGAAGGCATGGTCAATAAGTATTGTTTTAGAGTTATAATGGCCCTTGTCCATTTTTCAGGACATTCTTTTTCCAATAATTTAAAATAACCTTTTAACACTTGCATAAAGTGCCAATGTAACCAGGGAAGTGACACACTGCATGTACTTCATTACATGACCCCATGAAAGTGTCCAGAATTTAGTACAAATTACTAATCTTTAAATGCACAACAGACTTATCGGCACTTTGATTCCTTTTACACATAGAGCTGTTTGGCATTAGTCGAGGTTTAGTGTTTAGCTGGGCATGACATATCAGCTGATTCAATGGAACTTGATTGTTCTGATGTTTAAACAGTGGGCCAACATATTGATGGCTGGTCATGCTAGGTTCAAGGAAGTTCTGAAAGGTTGTGCTTTGTTTGTCAAGCAAATATAATCAAAGAAATAACAAATAATGTATCCTTCAGAGTAAATTTAAACATATTTTGATTTACTAGTATGGTTTGAATTATAGTTTTTTTGTTAACTCATAAATCAATTCTTGGGGCGCCCTTGGCCGAGCGGTTAGAGTCAATGATTTGTAACTCCTCAGCCCCTCACAGCGCGGGTTCGAGTCCCAGCCGGGGCGGTAACATTCATGTGGGGAGGTTTTCCAGCTAACCTGCAATGTGCCCTTGGTTCTACCCAGACTTCAGTTAAAATAATAAATTATTATTAATTAATACTGTGATTTTTTTTTAAGTAAAAAAAATACACATACCTAAACATCTGTCATTTGTGCTATTTTGCTGAAAAAATAAACTCTGAGCAACAATTCAGCAAGAATTGCCAAATTGTTTAGTTCCTTATTCACTTCCAGATGAAACTCTCAGATCGGTGTCTACACTATTTTGTTTCTGTCTCTCTAGCAAAATGCCTGGTCTTCCTTTGATTCAGTTAAGTTGATGAATAACCCTACTGAAACTAAGACATATATCATTTGTTTAATTGGCATGTTCAGCACACTGAATCATGAAGCGTATTCCCAGTCAATACAAATATATAGCTCAAACTATATTTTGAATGTATTTAGTTGTGAATACATACATAAATTGTTGTGACTAGTTTACCATGTCATATTAATCTTAACTTTTAACATGTTTATATTGTCAAAAGAATATACAGCTATACAGAAATGATCTGTCAAAAAAAAAATTAAATTACTTCATCACACATACATAAACAATTTGGACAATGGAGTTTCTACACTTACTCAATTTATAATAAGTGTACCAAAATATGTAAATCAGGGTTCCCTTCAATATATTCAGTATATGTATGTTTTATGATGAATGATGCCGCATTATTAGAGTAAAAGGTTAAGAGGGTTCTTTATTGTGGCAAAGAGTGCGCTAACCCTCACCTTTTGACTGGTTCACATGTGTTGTCATACATTCTCTAAGATAGTATTGTTTGCATTTGACCAGTCTGTCTGTTTTTGAGATCATAGAACAACCCGCCGCTACCCCTTCCACCATTGACTCATTGGAAATATTGACACTCTTAAAGCAGTCTGGACACAGTGTGGGTGGAACATTGAAATAAATGATGCATAATGAGTGATTTCTTACAAAAATATTGATGCTTTCGACCCAGTCAGTTATTTTTTTTTAAATTTTGTCTTTCCTGGTTGTTTTAAGGATTTGCTTTTTGGAGATTATTTACAATATTTTCATAAGACCTTAAAACAGCTGGACACAGTAGGTCTTGTTTGTAGATTTTTTAACTCAGAAAGCAAAAAAAAAAGTTGGTTAAATCATAATGAATTTGAGATTATTATTACTTAAGATTCTCCAAAGTTGTAAGCAGACTTTTGTTCAGAAGATTTTGTTGTATTCAGGTTGGTAGAATCACAACAAACCATAATGTTTTTGAGGCTGTCAGCCATTTAAAGTGACATCATTTAGTAGTAAATTAAGTACCTGCTGGTAAGCAAATGGTGCATGCCCAAACACACATCCATTATGTTTACATTAATAGGCATCAGAACTATGATTCACCCATTGGTGATATAGAATTTGACATTAAAGGTGGTATCCGACAGTTTTTACTATTGATTTTTCTCTCGTCCATTTAAATTATTGTTGCTTGAAAAGATTCCTTCTTTTTATTGAAGTGCTACATTGATGTAGAAAGTGAAGCATAGCACTCCTCTGGCCATTACAATCATATCTGAGTCACACTACACAGTTGGAATACATGTAAACTCTCCCACTTTTGGAGGGAAACTCCCATTTTTGGAGGGAGACTTCTGCATTTGGAGGGAGACTTCCACTTTTGGAGGGAGACTCCCACTTTTGGAGGGAGACTCCCACTTTCCAGGTTTAAAAATTATTTGAAAATAAGGGATGTTTTATAAATCCATTTTCAGAAATCATCCGATTTGGAAACAGATAACCTTCTTCTTTGTTTATATGAAAATAACAAATCTGCCACTTTGCAAGAGAAAATCTCCCACTTTGGCCACAGAGAAAGTTTACGTGTAAGAATTAGATATTTTCAAAACTAAGAATACCATGTGACCACTTACTTCTTGCGATAATGTCATATCATCAGACTGGTTATCTGCCCTAACCGCAATATTTATTTTGAGCAGAAACACCCTTCATGCTTTTTTGTAGATTTTGAAATACTGATTATTTGGAGGGATTATTTTCATGACTTGTTCTGTCCTACAATTGATGTAGTGCTCAAAATCATCTTTCCATAAGCTTAAGTTTGAGTTTTTGCAGAAATTATGCCCCAATCCCCCAAAACAAGTGTAAGATATTATAACATGTTTTTTTATTTAGGAAAAATGTCAGATATCACCTTAAACTTGTTCTAAATAAAAGAGTAGATTAAATATGTATGAATATGTAAAAATAGTTTTAATATGTCCCATTTCATATTGAAAGCTAAGATTTGCTTATTTAAAATCAACATTTCTGCTTAACTTTGAAAAAAGAGCATTGATTGTTTGTAAATCTTTAAACCAACAATTCGGATTAAACTTGAAGAGTGCTGACTGAATGTCTGTGAGATTCTTTCAGTATAGTTATATACAGGTTAATGAATTTAAATTTGAAAAGAAACAAGTCTGACTGAATGACATAATAATAATACTTATATAAGGCTTTTTTCTATTTGAAATTCCTTTTCTGTTTCATTCTAATTGGCATTTTATCTTGACATTTTTACACACATTTTGACATATTTTTTTTACTTTCTTTAGCTAAGTTTGGTGTTATGGCAATATATTAGACTGAATATTTTATTGTCAATATTTTCAGGTTGCCTTATTACACTGAGGAGAACTTCTTTTGTACTGCTCTAACAGTTTTGTCTGTCCTACATTCAAACTCTTTACGCAAATGTGCTTTAGAAATTGAGCCCGGTAATAGCTTCTATAACGTAAAATGGTAAAAAAAACCCCAATGAATTCTGTCATCTTAATATGGAAGAGCTTTGAAAAGCGGAGACGTTTCTTGATATTTTTGTTATTTGCCGAAGGCTCGCATGTCTGATTCAATCTATCAGCTGTTCTCAGAATGATTTAAGTGTTTGCCATGGCCATAAAAACTTTGTTTCTATCTCCCTAGGTACGAATCGGTCAGGCTTGAGCAAATAGTGTGAATCCAGAGAAGATAAATCTATTGGAACCCATGCTCTCACTTGAGCAACATCTACATTATTTGCTGCAGTCTGAAGAAATGTCTTCTTGCTAATGCATGTTAAAAAACCCAAAAACATTTGCGTTATTAATAAATGTATCAGGGTTAGGGGTTAGAACTGGCAGTGAGCTGGCAGCACTAGATTCCAGACACCTGTAAGCAGAGACGGCCAAAGCAACAAAACTTAGACCATTTGGAAGTCCATATGGAGTTACGCCAGTATGGCACTACGGCCCTCTAATGGGCATGTTTTCTATTGTTTTGGCAGATTTCAGTCAAATCTTATTTTAAGTCCAGTCAGTGAACATTATTGAAGTGTGTCAAAATATCCAATACCCATAATGCTTCTATGAACTGTGGTGTACATTCCACAATCTGCTGATCAGTGTGTTATCATAATTGTAGCACATGTATACACTGAACTTTATCTCTTGCTAGGCCTGCTTAGCACAAGTTTGTCAGACTTTGGATAAACGTGTAGAACTGGATCAGAATCTGCCCTTTTTTTCAAAGAGTCTCAGCCAGTCATGTCTGGTTACTGGATAATTCAGCTTTTTAATAAGAAATTTTGAGTCTGATGCATTAAAGGTCGTATCCAACAGTTTGGACCAAAGATTTTTTCTCAAATAACCAAATCCGTCATTGATACGAGAAAAGGTCCTGCAAAATGCTGTTCATTTATGCCCTAGATCTTTGTGAACAACGAAGTATGAATCCACACTCGTCTGTGCAAACAGGTATTTTCTATTTGAGCCACGCTGCAGAGATAGTTATTTAATCAAAGCGCTGAAAGCGTTGGAAGACTGGCGCGCCGGTTGAAAGCGTAGTTCCAAGGGAGTAATAAAGATGTCTTGAACGGCGAAATGCACATGGTCTTACATTGGCTGTCATAGGGGAGCAATGAATAACAATTAGTAGTTTTCATATAAGAATTTAATGTAACAAAACTTTGAAAAACATTTGAAGATGAACAAAAGAGAGGTGGAGAAGAACAAAAGAATCACACTTTTCCTGCACAGATATCATTACTCGAAACATATGAAACTATGTGTATGTTCTTTTCGTTTGTACGTGACAGTCACTATCAACAACATTAGCAAATAATTCAGTATATTCAAGGATTTTAACAGATCCAGATATTTGCATTTTGATGCAAGGAAAATTGAGGTTTTCCAGTTTTGACCTCACCTTAATCTTAGGTTGGGGGTCATTTTGATGCAGAAGCGCAGAATAAGTGGTCAAATTTTGCAAGAATAACCATAAATGTAGTATGTAAAGTATTTAAAAAATGAAGTAAATACTAATTGGACCCTTGTAAATATATGGAAATGAAGTTAAAGCAATTTCACAATTAGTTAAGTTCGTGAACACATGATTTGACTTGTGTCAATCTGATCATGACCCCTTGAAAATTGTCAAAGAAATTCTCAACATAAGTGAAAGCTATTAAAATCCCTGAGTATACAGTACCGTGGTGATAACCATTAACCTGGCTGTTGTAATTGGTTCATGCAATAGAAGTACAGTGACTGTCAACAGTAGCACAGCATGAAGGTTACGTGAACGGTTGCGGTCATCAGTATTGTAACATATATGTACATATGTAACATACATTCCACCAATGGATGTCACTGCCACCTTAATATTGCTTAGGAAACTCTCAATCCACAGACGCTTACAAAAAATGGCAATCCACGCTAGATTTTCCCGCAATTTTGGTCACGTGACTGATTTGTTTATAATCGTAGCCTCCTGTATTTAGGTCTAGATTTCAAGACAAAAAATGCCGAAGTCAGTTAGCTTATTAAACTAACAACACACCACAAACGTTACGAAAAATGTATTAACTGAAGTAGTGTCAACAATGAAATGCACAAGGCCCACGTAACTTAAGAGACTGAAACAGTTACAATCCTAATTTTTACGTCGATCGCAACAATGCATTAACATAAATATTTGCCAACTTACTTACGGTCCTTGAAAGCTGAGCAGAAACTCGTTCAAAAGCACTCCGATCTCAAACTCCCCGCAGTGATTACTTCCCTTGACAGAACATTATATCACTGCCACCAGCAAGTCATTAGCCCAAATACAGGCGGATAGTTTGTTGTTGTTGTTGTTGTTTTTTTCTAGACTTATCTCCTCAAAATATAGTACCTTTCCTTTAAAAATATCAATTTATCATATTAAAAATAAAAAGTAATTTAAAATATGAAAAAAATATGAAATTCAATCTCCTCACAGCGATTACGTCATGCTACTTAAATAATAATATAATGTACTGTCAAGGGAAGTAATCACTGCGGGGAGTTTGTATGAAATTATGAAATTCAAATTTCACCGCACTGTACAGAATACAACTAATTTTATTTATTAAAATCCCGTCTTTGTAATCAGCTACATTAAAATGCCGATTTTTCTCGTTACATAAAAAACAATTTTGACACACTTTCTTTCGTAGCGTGTTTACGGAGGCCGCCATGTTTACTTCACGTGATAACCTATCGTCACGTGATCCTTGCTCCTTGCTGGGGGCAGAGATTTAAGTAGCAACGCGTGACGTAATCGCTGTGAGGAGATTGCTCCGATCTATCCAAAATGACGACCAACGCGATCTCCCGCTTGTCACGTGACTAATTTGTTTGTAATCGTTCTTTTAATATCCTTTCATATTTGTTCGAAAAACAACATTACATTGTTTCCTTGTTTTTATTTGTCGCATTTCCTTACAAAGGTTCGCATTCCTTCGTAATATTTGTGTTTTCTGAAAACGCACTACTTCTTATGCCGCACAACTACTTGAATACGCTCTCGTGGTCGCAATGATACACCCGATGTTAAAAACCGCGCGTCGCAGGGTTCACAGCATCGTTACTTAAGACTGGCGCATGCGCACCAGTCTAAAAACCATGTGACATCTTACTATTGATAATAAGTTTTATCGCCATCTGTGTAGTCTGATGTCAATATCTATTTTTAGCAGAGATCACTATCATGTTCGACCGGCCGCATTAGCTCAGTTGGTAGAGCGTCGGCTTGCGGATCAGGAGGTCGCGGGTTCAAACCTCGGCCGGGTCAAACCAAAGACTTTAAAGTTGGTAGCAGTGGCTTCCCTCCTAACGCTCGGGCTTAAGGGACAGCATTACGTCTGACTCGTCGGTGTCAGTATAATGGACCGGCCGGGCTCAGTCCCTGGGCACCTCATAGGTGCCCCTGTGCTATAATGATAGAAATGTCGCTGCACAGTATTGGCAAAAATGCCGACAAATCCCAGTCCCATCCCTATCATGCTTATTTATAGATTTGGCTGACAGATAACTGGTTTATTTAAGGGTCAGCACATACATTCGTATTTCATCATGACCCCCCCACCCCCCACCCCGGATAGATTTGGACAGAATGAATATTTAGAGTGCATTTTGGCACACTATATAGTAGCATTCAATATAGGCAGTGTTCAAAATCGTCTTTACTTAGACTAAAGTATTAGTTCATGCAGAAATTATGCTGAAATTCCAAAAAATAGTGAGGAACTTTTGTTACGTGCATTTGGTGCATACAAACTGTCAGATACCATCTTTAAAAGGCTTGAGACAGCAGTGTCCCATATCTCTATATTGATTCCCACCTGTCTTTTATGGCCCAGACACCATTGTTCCTGTCATTTTATTGAGTTCGCACAACATATAATTGTCTGCCTTATATTGAGGCTGAAATGCTGGTGAATGCTATGTGTTACATATTGTTCCAATCAATTAATGTTACATTTAGTTTGCCATGGTTTATTTTTTTCGAATGTGGATGTTACATCCTGTGTTTGTGATGAAAAAAGTTTAATAAATATAAATAACAAATAAACATAAATAACTGGTTATAAAAACTGTTCTCTTGGATATAAACAAATATCTTGAGAAAAAAAAATCTTCAAAGTATTCGACAATATTATGCTACTATAAATAAAATACTACATTCATTATAATTTATTATCACTTTTTTTAAAGAATCTAGATTTTAAGTATTTTTTTCATTGTGAAATGATCTTTCTGAAAATAAAGTTATTTTTTTCAGTTACTGTCAATAAGTATATAGACTCATCGGGTAGTTACTTAAAACATGTAGCATAAATGTGCTAGTGTACGTCACACATTAAAAATCTAGTGGCAGTAATATAAAATAGATTAAAAAATTTTTTTTTTATTTAGATGCATCACACTGACACAATTATGATCATATTATCTCATTTTATTTCCTCTTTGAAGAGATAAGATACAAGTTATTAAACAAAGGTGGTAAATATTAACAAATCATGCATAAAGACAACAGTGAATACATAAATCCAGCAGATATGTATGCAGTATAAACTGTGTGGTAATAGGTCAAAGAGCCTGTGGTATCTATTTTTTACTTAAATATGATAATACAGTTTGAAACCTATCAAGGGTTGGCTCTAGTACCGGGTGGCCACAGAGTTGGAACCCGGACTTTGACATACCAAAAATTGCAGTGGTATAGCTCCCTTGCTAAAACTCAAACAAGTATAGGGGTAGTTCCTTGACTGGTTGATCCGGTGTAAGGATAATGTGACTGGGTGTGGTATCATGCCCTGTTTTCATGCTATGCACAGTGAAGGCAGCACTATCTGCTTCAATTGGACTCTGTCTCCAGATAAGTGAAATACTGTTGGGTGGACAATAAACCCAATAAACAATTTGAAACCTTATGAAAATAAAAAAAATACTGTACTCTTTAACAGAACTAAATAAGTTAATAATGATAGTATTCAGCAAGACAGCATCAGACACTGCTATGAACTTAGGGAGATAAGAGAATAGAATGCTTGCTCTATGTTTGAACTATGGGATCTCAAGACCATATTGTATAGTGAAACCAGATTTTGGACAAGGGTTTCATGCAAGTCATTATCTGTTCAAATAGCCCTTGATATTGATACACTGGACATTGGTCAACATTGTGGCCATTCTTCAACAAATTTGTTTAAAGGTCTATTCAAACAGTCACCTTTCTGCACTGGCCCCTTATCTTCACTCCTGTCTAGTTTGCTTAATGAATATTGCACTGGCTGTGGAAAATATAATAGGAATATATATCTTAACAGGCCACCCATACGTCCGTTTTGTTGGTATTGTTCCATTTGTCCTACAAAACAAAAACCCAATCCAGTGTTTAGGATCTTGTAAAAGAAAGTATAACTGTCATGTTAAAAACTATGTCTTTGAGTCTTTGTTATTGACTTGACTGTCCTCTGAAAAGTGTGTCTTACACAGTTTACCTTGCAGTATAGTTGTAAATGAAAACAGAAAAGGAATAGGGGTTATTGATTGGTTTTGTAAACAAAACTGTTCTGGGAATTTTGAATATACTTATGTACATTGTTATATGGATATTTCTTTACAACATTAGTTTCAGATGGAATCTTTTTGTCTATTTCATCTTTAATCCAACTCTCATCAAAGCCTGACCAATCAGATGCCTAAAACTGGACTCCAGCTCAAAAGACTAAAATACTTGAGACAAAATGTCTAAATAATCATGCTCAAAAGTCTCGAGACTTGAGCCAAAATTTGTCTAATAATCAAGCTCAAAAGTCTTAAGACTTGAGCTAAAATGTCTAAATATTCATGCTCAAAGGTCTCAATACTTGAGCCAAAATGTCTAAATATTCATGCTCAAAGGTCTCAAGACTTCAGCCAAAATATCTAAAGAATCAAGATCAAAGGTCTCAAGACTTGAGCCAAAATGTCTAAAGAATCAGGCTCGAAGGTCTCAAGACTTGAGTCAAAATGTCTTTAGAATCTAGTTCAAAAGTCTCAAGACTTTAACCAAAAAAAAAAATTCCAAAGAATGCAGCTCGAACATAGTCTTGCTTTCATTTATTATTACATTTATTTTTCAAAGTTATTTTTCAGATTTAATGCACAATTTACAACTGTCGACTAAAGTCTCAAAATGATCTGAAAACTACCAGTATTAGCTGGTCTATTTCCTCCATATTTTACAATGTCAGCATTCCATTCATTAGATGTGTTATTGCTGAATAGTCCGGGCTTTTATTCTAGTACATTTTGCTGACCCATGTGAGACTTATGTATGATTAACTATATCCGCAAATCACAGACCCTTATCCAGACATGGGCCATTGGCAGATATTTAAGATACAGATCAACCAGACCCTGATGGCAGCAGGATCAGTATTTATACTTTTTGCTGCAGTCTTGAGCAATATGTCATAAAAAAAAACAACACTAACATTTGACTATAAGTTATAGGTAGCATTTACTTCTTGTCCACAGAGTCTACAGGGCCTTAGTAAGTGGCTTTGCAGATTTGTCCTGTCCCCAATCTAGGCCAAACTAAGCTATTGCGGTACAATGATAAAGCCATTCTTCAAATTTCTTTCTACTGGTGTCCAGTAGATGTTCATTGGCGACACACTAGAGCGTGAAGTCTGTGTATAGAATGCTCACTGAAATTTGCACATGGAGAAAAGTTTGTTCTGCAAACTTTCTAAACTTGATAAAATACGGGTCCGAATTCAGTAAAAGGTGTTCTATTTTAGTTATTTATATTTATTAGCTCACCTGAGCACAACGTGCTCAAGGGGAGCTTTTGTGATACCGCTTCGTCCGTCGTCCGGCGTCCGTCGTTCGTCGTTCGTCGTCCGTCGTTCGTCGTTCGTCGTCAACATTTACCTTGTGAACACACTACAGGCCACAATTTTTATCCAATCTTCATCAAACTTGGTCAGAATGTTTGTCTGCATAAAATCTTGGATGAGTTCATTATTGGGTCACCTGGGGTCAAAAAGTAGGTCACGAGGTCAAATTTTAGGAAAAACTTGTGAACACACTAGAGACCACATTTATAGCCCAATCTTCACCAAACTTGGTCAGAATGTTTGTCTGCATGAAATCTTGGATGAGTTCGTAACTGGGTCACGTGGGGTCAAAAAGTAGGTCACTAGGTCAAATCTTAGAAAAAGCTTGTGGACACACTAGAGGCCACATTTATAGCCCAATCTTCACCAAACTTGGTCAGAATGTTTGTCTGCATGAAATCTTGGATGAGTTCGTAACTGGGTCACGTGGTGTCAAAAAGTAGGTCACTAGGTCAAATCTTAGAAAAAGCTTGTGAACACACTAGGGGCCACATTTATAGCCCAATCTTCACCAAACTTGGTCAGAATGTTTGTCTGCATAAAATCTTGGATGAGTTCGTAACTGGGTCACGTGGGGTCAAAAAGTAGGTCACTAGGTCAAATCTTAGAAAATGCTTGTGAACACACTAGAGGCCACATTTATAGCCCAATCTTCACCAAACTTGGTCAGAATGTTTGTCTGCATGAAATCTTGGATGAGTTCGTAACTAGGTCACGTGGGGTCAAAAAGTAGGTCACTAAGTCAAATCTTAGAAAAAGCTTGTGAACACACTAGAGACCACATTTATAGCCCAATCTTCACCAAAATTGGTCAGAATGTTTGTCTGCATGAAATCTTGGATGAGTTCGTAACTGGGTCACGTGGGGTCAAAAAGTAGGTCACTAGGTCAAATCTTAGAAAAAGCTTGTGAACACACTAGAGGCCACATTTATAGCCCAATCTTCACCAAACTTGGTCAGAATGTTTGTCTGCATGAAATCTTGGATGAGTTCGTAACTGGGTCACGTGGTGTCAAAAAGTAGGTCACTAGGTCAAATCTTAGAAAAAGCTTGTGAACACACTAGAGGCCACATTTATAGCCCAATCTTCACCGAACTTGGTCAGAATGTTTGTCTGCATGAAATCTTGGATGAGTTCGTAACTGGGTCACGTGGGGTCAAAAAGTAGGTCACTAGGTCAAATCTTAGAAAAAGCTTGTGAACACACTAGAGGCCACATTTATAGCCCAATCTTCACCGAACTTGGTCAGAATGTTTGTCTGCATGAAATCTTGGATGAGTTCGTAACTGGGTCACGTGGGGTCAAAAAGTAGGTCACTAGGTCAAACCTTAGAAAAAGCTTGTGAAAACACTTAAGAGGCTACATTGATGGCCCAGTCTTCACCAAACTTGACCATCATGTTTGCCAGTATGAAATCTTACATATGTTTTGAAGTGAGTCATGTGGATTCAGTAGGTTACTTGTTAAAATTCTAGAAAATGTTATCAACCCAGTGGCCACACTAATGGTCCAATCTTCACCAAAGGTTTCTAAAGTAAATAACTCTTAATTACTTAATGCCAGATTTGAGCCTACATAAAGCCTGTGTCATCAGGTGAGCGATTAAGGGCCATCATGGCCCTCTTGTATTTATTTATTTTCTACATATGTTACATATGAAAACCTATTAAATGGTGTCAGATTTTGCGTTTTATTTTGTTTTAAACCATTCTATGGCCTCATGAATATAAGTTATACAGGCTTTTTCTTGGGATTTATAGCATTCTGAGAACTTTCAAATAAAAACCATAACATTGCATTGTTGTATGTTATTTAAGGTATGAAGTAATAAAAAGTGGTATGACATAAAGAGGTATATCATAAAAAAGGTTTAGCGTATTTTCAGGTTATCTTAAGGGATATAAAATCACCATAAAAATATATAAACGTGTAAATATGGCATCATTTGAGATTAAAAGTCATCTCATCCCCATAGCAACAGCATCATTTAAGGGGCCAAGTCATCCAATTCCCATAGCCGCAACATCATTTGAGGGTCCAAGTCATCCCATTCCCATAGCAACAACATCATTTAAGGGTCCAAGTCATCCCATCCACATGGCAACAACATCATTTGAGGGTCAAGTCATCCCATTTCAATAGCAACACCATCATTTGAGGGTCAAGTTATCCACACAGAGCAACACCATTGTTTCAGGCTCAAGTTATCCCATCCCCATAGCAACAGCATCATTTTAGGGTCCAAGTCATCCCATTTCCCTAGCAACAGCATCATTTAAGGGTCCAAGTCATCTTATTCCCATAGCTACAGCATCATTTAAGGGTCCAAGTCATACCTTCCCCATAGCAACAGCATCATTTGAAGGTCAAGTTAATCCATTCCCATAGCAACAGCATCATTTGAAGGTCAAGTTATCCCTTTCCCATAGCAACAGCATCATTTGAAGGTCAAGTTATCCCATTCCCATAGCAAAAGCATCATTTCAGGGTGAAGTTATCCCATCCCTGTAGCAACAGCATCATTTGAGGGCCAATTTATCCCATCCCCATTGCTACAGCATCATTTAAGGGTTCAAGTCATACCATTCACATAGCAACAGCATCATTTAAGGGTCCAAGTCATCCCATTCACATAGTAACAGCATCATTTGAGGTTTAAAAATGTCCTGTCTTAATGGCTACAGCATCATTTGAGATGAACAAAGAACTGCTATTTAACTTTAGAGCCATAATCTTTGACAGAACCCTTAAGTTGACAGAATTATTGGTTGTCCTTGTCTACTATGCTTGTATGTCAGCCCTGAGCACTTCATAGCAAGCTATGAGAACCACGCAGGCATCTTATGAGCCCTGCAAAAAAAAGGAACATTTGCAAAAGGATTAAAAAGTGTGACTTAATAGGTAGAATATATTCATGTTTCATATGGTAGACGTTCTACTAAGAATGCACCATTACCTGTAAAGTAGGCAATATTCATGGCATATTAAATTGAGAAAAATATATTTTTTAGATTCATTGTTATGGTATACATTGTTCTTTGTGTACTTGACATTACATTTATCAAGAATTTTCTTGACAAATTCTTCATTAAACATGCATAGGAAAATAGTGTAGCTGGGTGGTGTAAGGTCAGGATTCACACTGTTTGCTGTAGGGTCCCTAACAATATGTTGTCATGACCGGGCATGTAGTTTGCTTGTAAATATTAACATTTGAGATTTTGATATTGCTTTTAAATATATGATGGTATGAGGATGGTTAAACGTGGGCTAAAATAAGAACTGCTATGTAGAATAATGCTAATCATGTGAGTAGTTTGCCTTCATGAGTTGTTTGTCCTTATGAGTTGTTTGTCTTTATGATTTGTTTGCCTTCATGAGTTGTTTGTCTTCATGATTTGTTTATCTTATTTGAATGTTTGCCTTCATGAGTTGTTTGTCTTCATGATTTGTTTGCCTTAAACATGGGCTAAAATAAGAACTGCTATGTAGAATAATGCTAATCATGTGAGTTGTTTGTCTTTATGAGTTGTTTGTCTTTATGAGTTGTTTGCCTTCATGAGTTGTTTGTCTTCATGAGTTGTTTGCCTTCATGATTTGTTTGTCTTAATGAGTTGTTTGCCTTCATGAGTTGTTTGTCTTTATGATTTTTTTGCCTTCATGAGTTGTTTGCCTTCATGAGTTCATTGTCTTAATTAGTTGTTTACCTTCATGAGTTGTTTGTCTTAATGAGTTGTTTGTCTTCATAAATTTATCCAAATCATGGGTCAGAAATACAGTATAAAAGTATGACACGATGTCATGTTTCTGGTCCAGAAACCATTGTTCTAACAGCTGTCCTGGACATCAAGATAACATGCAAGGTTCCTTCCATTATTGTTAAAGCAGACGGCAAAGTTTTTAGGGGTTTGTAAGTTAATTAATGTTCTGTTTGTTGTTTGAGTACATTGTACCATCACAAACTATAGCCATGATATCAGCTTACAAGTGTTATTGGTGGAGGAAGTTCCTAGACAAGGTGTCTGGGTAGAAACAGTGGTGCATTACAGTTCAGCGGAAGACCTTTCCACATTTAGTTTTTACTCTGACTGGCAGTTCAAACTGAAGCATTGGGAAGCTGGGGAGAGGGACAAAAAAAAACTGGGGCACCTCTGGCGTAGTGGTTGAGTAGCAGATTTGTAACTCCTCTGACTGCTTAACCTCTCATTGTGTGGGTTTGTGTCCCATTCGGGGCAAAGGATTTAATGTAGGAAGGTTTTCCAGCTGACTTGCGGAGCACAGGTGGTTATGCCCAGACATATCTTTGCGGTCTTCCTCCAACAAAAAGGTGGACATTGCTATAATGATCATAATTGGTTGCTGCAGTGTATTTCAAAAACAAAAACGAAACAAAAAATCTTTAAAAAATACCATAAGTTTATCATTTTTGCACAGTACTTTCCACTGAAAGTAGCCTATACTACATCATTATTCTAGTGGGGGTGGTTGTGGTTTGTGTGGTATATGTAACTCAGTGGTTGACAAAACATGACATGCATGACCTCGCATATCATGCATATCATATATGTGTGGGTGACCTCCAACGCCCTCCTGTCAACTCTACACAGGCCACCCTGACCTTTATAGGTCATTTGTGACTCTCTGCAGTCATATATGACCTTTTCTGGTCAACTGACGATGGATATGGTCTAGTAAATCACCCCAAACCTGTCCGTCAGTGCTTTGATTATGACATATATGTATAAATAGCTACCACAGCTGATTTCTTTGTCAAGAGGTACACTTGTTCAGTATTTTTCTGACAGCTGTGGTCTTAAAAATGGTATCTGACATTTTGCCTACAATTTATATAACAATATCTGTAAGTAAGAACGACTGGGATCCCTGCTAAAAATAGACATCGACGTCACAGCGGATGACATACATGAACCAACATATTAGTGGTCACATGGTTTTCTTGGTTTAAAAATAGCTAACTGTGCAGTGTGGCTCAGGTGAAAAAATAAATTTTTGTAATGACGATTGTGGAATTACGGTTCACTTTTTCAGACAGGTGTAGGACATTATTATACAGCATTTTACGAGATCTGTTCAATGGTTTTTAAAATATATAATGAAATTTTTTTGGTCCAAACTGTCTGATACCACTTTATCTGTTCACCATAAATTGCTCACTGTAAGCAAATAGTGTAGAATCAGATGAGAATGTTGGTTGATCAGGAACTGCTCTATTTGCTGTTAAGACCCATACTAACCCCTTCTTTGTAAACTTGTTGGACAGTAACTTAGAATTGATTGGTTAAATAACAAATCATTATAGCAATGTGGGGTCATGTGGTATTTTTCTGTAATAACTGGTGATACCTCCCACATTGTGGGTTCAGGGCATCAGTGTAGAAAGCATGTGTGATATGCATGCATTTCATGACCTCTTTCATATCTCCAGTGTAGAAAGCATGTGTGATATGCATGCATTTCATGACCTCTTTCACATCAGCAGTGTAGAAAGCATGTGTGATATGCATGCATTTCATGACCTCTTTCACATCACTATTAACTAAAAAATAAGAACCTGTACAATATAATAATAATTGTAAAACTATGACCAAGATGAGGGCCTGTTTGTGTGATAGTTCCATAGTGTCAAAAACAGCCACATTGTAAGGGACAGGACAAAACCGCATAGAGTGAGAGTGACATTCAAGGACTTAAAGGGGATATCCAGCAGTTTGCATGCAACAATACCTTACCACTGCTTTAGAGACTAAGGTCATACTTTCTGCATAAACTGCATAAACATATACTTTAGTACACATAGGTTTTAAACACTGCCTACATTGTTAGAAAGTAAAAATCATGATAAAAGCACTCCAAAGTTCAATAATTCCAAATCTGAAAGTATGATCGTGATCTCTGCTAAAAATGGATACCAACATCAGAGCAGATTACCCGGATGATGATATAACATAATCTCAAACGTGAATTCTCACATGGTTTTCCATGTTAAAAAAAGCTATCTGCAGCTTGGCTCAGATAGGAAATACCTGTTTGCAATGAGGAATGGGGATATATGTTTCACTGTTCACACTGATCTATGGAATCAATAAGCAGCATTTTGCAAGATCTTTTCAGAGAACAATGGCTTGAAAGAAACATTTTCATTAAAAGTAATTGTAAGGTTTAATGTCGTGGCAGACTGGTTAGAGCCTCGGCTTGTAACTCCGCCCCTTACTGCGTGGGTTGGAGCTTCGGTCATTGGGAGAGAACTTTTATGTGTTGAGGTTTTCTCATTATCCTGTGTTGTGTAAGTCTGCGGTTTTGGGGTCTTTCTCCACCGATAATAAGCTGGATATAATAAAAAATACTATCTTATGGATACCTAAAACATTGTACAAGTAACAACGCCCACATGTATATAAATCATAGGCATGCTTGTTTTTATAACTGGTAGTGTTCATTGAATCATGTATCCTCTTAGTGACAAATAGTTAAATATCAAACATATTGATTCCCACTCTTATTCTGCTTTGTCAGTTAAATCTTTGCTTTATTATATTTAACACATTCGTTTTCAACTGCAATCAAAGTATACAAGACATGAACAAACATAGGTTTCAAGGCAATAACAGGACATTTTGATAAAAGATTTACCATTAAAACACTGTTGGCTGATCTGGATCTACACTTTTTGTCTTAAGAAGATCAATTTGTGCTTAGCAACCTATGTTTTTCATGGCCCATTATAGTGATTTATTATATATTTTCTTAACATGTTAAATGTTAAGTTTTTCAAGTTGCTTTTAAAGCCTGACATTTACACAGTTATTAAAAAAAACTAGACCGCATAATCATATAGATAGTAGTCGCTTTTATTGCAAAGCAATTAAAAAAACAATTGCAAAGCAATTAAAATAACCACATACAAGCTGGTGTACAATGCTGTAACAGTATTTGCTTTTGCGATACATTTCAGCAACATAGTTTTGGTCATTTGAGCAATGTCTAGTTATCATTTATCGAGGAAAAGCTCTGACAAAGTGTCTGGGAAGAGCCACCGGTGCACCGCCGGTCATCTGGAAAACAACCCCCACAACCGGTTGCAATAGCTCAGTTGGTAGAACGGGAGGTCGCGGGTTCAAACCCCAGCTGGATCAAACCAAAGACTTTAAACTTGGTAGTAGATGCTTCTCTCCTAACACTCAGGGCTTAGGGGACAACATTATGCCTTACTTGTCAGTGTTAGTATAAAGGACCAGCAAGGTTCAGTCCCTGGGCACCTCATAAGTGCCCCTGTGCTATAATGATAGAAATGTTGCTGCACAGTTTCAACAAAAATGCTGGCAAATCCCACCCCCACATGAAAGTTTTTACCCTGAGCAGGATTTAAACTGGTGCAGTGAGTGGCCAAGAAATAAGAGCAGTTACATATCATTGAATGTACATGCTAGATCATGGGCACAAACTATATACCAGAAGAATTTTGTTGTGCAAGTGTTTGTTTTTGTTTTTGTGAAATACATCACAGTGACCAATCAAGATCCTTATAGTGAAGTCAAGTTATTTGGTGGTGGAAGACACCAGACAAATGTCTGGGTAGAACCACCGGTGCACCGCAGGTCAGTTGGAAGACCTTTGCACATTAAGTCCCTCGCCCCAACCGGGATTCAAACCCACGTAGTGAGAGACTGAGCAGTCCAAGGAGTTACAAATCGTATAGAGAGAAACTGCGAGCTGCCAACAGACAGCCTAACACCCTTGGCAGGGTACAACAGACTTTAAACGCATGATGATGATGATGATGATGATAACTCTACCACATGCACCCCCTGTTTTGCAAGTGTACTTTCAGTAGAATTGACAAAATGTTTATACTGGTATATTAATGTAAGGTTGAAAAAAATGATATAACACCAATGGACTTTCTTTTAAAATGCTGATTCAGAGTGCAACTCAGAGGCATTGAATAGCTCAAATGAATAAATGTAAGAATCTTAAAACATTTGCTAGTACATTAATTCGTGAACTTCTTCAATTTTTAAGCCTTCTTTGGCATCGCTGTCTAACCTTAGTTACATTTAGAGATTCTGATGCATGACAAGCCCAGAAGATTATCAAACCAGCATGCATTTGTAGAAAAGAATATTTTTACCAGTATACTCATTTTAATGAGAAACGCACCTCGTAACCCAACCTAAACACAACCTATATGCAGACTTCTGCCGCTGCCAAAATAGGATTAATTTTTTTGCACATATAGTCTTATTAACACTATTTGGAACATGCTGTTGATGACTGCACCACTATTGTTTGCCACTGCCATCCTGCTAAATTGATTGTAGATTAAAACATTTGATTGAATCAATAACTTGAAAGGACTTTAATTTTATTGTGTTTTAAGAATTATTTTCCCTAACATGTTTCTTTGTTGATGAGTAAGCTCAGTTTTTGCATTTTACAAGTACATAAGTGCATTTTAATATTGTAAAAACCGGACCTGGTAGCGGCGTTGGTAGAGCGTCGGCTTCAGGTACGGAAAGCCCCGGGTTCGAACCCGGGCAGCGACATACCAGTCATAAAAAATGATAATGCTATAGCTCCATTGCTAATGCTGAAGCAAATATAAGGGTAGTTCTATGACTGGTTTGCCCAGTGTCAGAATAATGTGACTGGGTGTGTTATCATGCCAGGTGTTTACGGCATGCTATACACAGTGAAGGCAGCACTATATCCGCTTTTAGTGGCCACCGTCTCCAGATAACTGAAATACCGTTGGTGGGACAATAAACCCAACAAACAAACAAATAATAATGTAAACTAAAAGCTTTTTGTTTTGTTTTTGTTCATGAAAAACAAGGCAGCAACCAATTGTGATCATAATGGCAAAGTCCAGCTATTTTGGTGAAGGAAGACCCCCAAACAAATTTTTGGGTAGAACCTCCCGTGCACCATGTCAGCTGGAAGATTATCTTACATTAAGTCATTTACCAAAAAACAGCATTCCGCTGGAGCTTTCTAGGTCACAATAATTTATCTGGTTGCATGGAAGAAAGAAAACAATGCTCCAAACTGCACTATATCTGCTTCAAGTGGACACCGTCTCCAGATAACTGAAATACTGTTGGTGGGACGATAAACCATTGGCAATAACCAAACCAAACACTTCCTTACATAATAATAATACATTTTCATCAAAAGGTTAAGAGAGGTTGGGTGTAGTGGGGGGGTGGGGGTGGGGGTGTTTATGCTTTCATCATCATGGGCAGTTGTGATTCGCTGCACAGCCTGTCAACGGTGTGGGGGTGGGGGATTGCAGCAGTAATGACCTGACCTAGATTTCTTATAGAATAATATAGGTCACATGTCAGGTAATATTTGCCCAAGGGTGGTTTAAACATGTATGTAAAGTCACATTAGGCAGAGACAGACAATTGTGTAATAATGGTTTAGTTATCTTTGGCAAAAAAGTATTTTAATTTTTGATTTCTGTTATTCTTTCATCTTTTGAGCATATGTGTATGTTATTCTGAAAATTTTCATTCAAATCAACATGATTTGGTAGTAGACAAAATGGATTTTTAAAAAAAATGACGTAACAGCTAATTATTGTACTTATTATATGATTACCATCATATCATCAGCACATGTAAATTATATTGTTAGGGACACTTATTAGTTACTGTTTTGGTTTTATTTAATATTAGCAAAAAATGGTTAATTATTATCATTCAAATATAAAATGTTGTTTGTATGTTGTTGTTTGTAAATTGTTGTTTTTATTACTGTTGTTTTTTCATATAAAATCATCAAATCTAATGTGTTGCGGGCTGGTATTTTATTTCAATTCTTGCCTTGCTAAGCTAAAAGATGTATGATGAAGACCTATGCTATTTGCTGCTGAGTCTCTGGCAGTATGTATTAGACCTTTGTCTGATTTGTTAACTTGCTTAACAACAGCAGCAGGTGAAGATAGTTTTGTTTTTGTTTTTAGAAATATATCCCAGAGACACAGTAAGGGTCTTTAGAGCAACGTCAATCTGTTTTGGTGGAGGAAGACTAATTTCTTGGTAGAACCACAGGTTGACAGGAAAACCTTTCCATATTACGGCCTGTATTCACCGTCCGTTCTTAAGTCTTACGTCACGACTTAAGCCTAAGACACACTTTTAATACCAACAAAAGTTAGCTTATTTATAAAATTTCAATGTGATTTTAAGCTTAAAATAGCAAAGTTAATGTGTCATTAAAATACAGACTTTCAGCTAAATATATAATGAAGGTATTGTGCATTGAAATCCATGACTTGAGCAATTCTTACCTAAGAAAAGTTGGTGAATACTGACCTGTCCGGACCCAGACTCGAACCTCTGCAGTCGGAGCAGATTCAAGTCCACGACTCTACCAATCAGTCATGTGGCCCCATTATGTCAAGAGCAATTCATGCCATTATTTTATTCTAAAATTGATAATTATTTAATAAGAAATGATACTATAAAACAAGGCTTGGTTGAGAATATTCCGGCACTAATCAAATCACCTCAGGAGCTCTGACAGTCTGGCATGGTTCCTTAATATTTTCTACTTCGGTCCAGCTTTTATTGTGAAGGAAATTGTTGCAAAGAACAATTAAATAACATTGCCTGTATGTAAAATATATTGACTATTTGCAATGGAATGAAGGTACATGACAGTAAAGCTATGCACTGGTGCCAGTTCTTTTGTCTATTATAAAATAAGCGGCCATGAGTCATGTTCTAGTTTTGTGGTAAGGTTCTTGTTAAGTTTTTTGTAATCATCCAGTAAGGAGTTTTGCTTCACTAAATTTTTATTTTTTTTTCAGGAGAATTTTTGTTTTTAAATTAAAAATACATGTTCCAGTATTTTCATTAAGTTTTATGAAAGTTGGTACTTTAATGGATGTTATATCATCAAAAAAAAAAAAAATCCATTGGTTTTATGAACAGTTAAAGGTGGTATCCGACAGTTTGACTAAAATATTTTTTCGCACATAACCAAATACGTCATTGTTACCTGAAAAGGTCTTGCAAAATGCAGCTCATTGATGCCGTAGATCAGTGTGAACGGTGAAACATAAATCCCCATTACTCATTGCAAACTGGTATTTCCTATCAGAGCCAAGGTGCAGAGATAACTGTTTTCAACTAGGAAAACCATGCTACGACTCACTTTTGAGATTATGTTGTATCGTCATCAGGGTATTCCGCTCTAACTTTGGTATCTATTTTTAGCTGAAATCACTATTAAGCTAATTTATAGATTTACCAAGACTTTAAGAGTGTTTTTATCGCGGTTTGTAGTGTCGAACAATGCAGACAGTTTTCAAAACCTTTCTTACTTATTCTAAAATATGAGTTTATGCAGAAATTATGACGCAATCCCCAAAAGCAGTGGTGATGTATTGTTTCATTAATTATTTTTATATATAGGCAAACTGTCAGAAACCACCTTTAATGTATAACATTTTTGACACATTTCTTTTCTATCTACAGCACCATTTTACTAAAAGCTTCAAAAGGAATTTTCCAGAAACATTTCAAGAAAGTTTTTTTTCCACTTTTCACTAAGTCAAACCAACAGGAGTAATGGATATAATTTTAGTTGTGTTAATAAACCTTTAAAGTCTGACCTACTTTTCAAAAATGTGGGCCATTTTAGGAAGAGAAAAACAAGTTTGTCATTAAGTTGGTAGAAATATCTTTGGAAATATCTCAATTTGAGTAAAATTGTAACACCTTATAAAATTACAATTATCAGGCACTGTGTCTTTGTGTTGGTTTCTTCATTTTTCTGTCTTTATATATGTCTGTCTGTATGAACATGTGTGGGTATCTTCCCTTCTGCCTACAAATCCAACTGTTAAAGTGGGTGTTTTCATTAAAGTTTCATTTTTTATGTTTGTCAATCATTCTGTCTATCTTTGCATCTATCCAATCATCCTTTCTCACGTCCATCCATCTGTCTGTCCATCTTCTTAATAAGTACTTTTTTATTCCAAAGCAGTGGGATGTCAAAAACACGAGAGCTCATTAATTTGACACCACCCTCTTAGTGACAAGGAGAGAAACCAGGTCAGGATATGTTGATTAATGACAAAGCATAATACGCCCATCACAAAACATCTGACAGCTACTTTACAGCCGGATCATTGTGTGCCAAAAGACCGCAGTACAAAAAACATAATAAGACTACAGCGGCTTTTTATAGATGTGTGACGTAGATCGTCATATACTGGTCATAAGATTAGCCCATCAAGATTGTATGGTGGCATGCAAAAGTGCTGTTAAAAAAATGGGGGTTGAGGTATTGTAGTTGGTTACCTGTGTTGTTTTATGTCTGTTTAAAAGTTTTCAGTTTCATGGTTGTTGTGTTGTTGTTGTTTCTGGTGGCAGGTGGTGGGGGTGAAGAGGGGATGCTGGTCCTGATAAATCACCACTTCAGAAATATTTATAATAAATACAATTAAAAATTAAAACGTATTAATTTTCATTCCTTCCAAGATTTCTGTTTTCTGTTATACTCGTAGCTATATATATTTTGTATTTTAAACAATAAACACAATTACTATCCTTTTTTGCATTTTCTTAATGTCATTGGTGGAGGTGTGTTCCCAGCATGTCTGGATCAATCCACTAGCACAACACAGGTTAGCTGGAATACCATGCTACATTAAACATTAGGCCCTAAATAGAGTTGCCAACCTGTAACACCTTAGCCTCTCATTGTGTGGGTTTAAGTCCTGGAGGTGGCAACAACTTTCATGCAGCAAGTTTTCCAGCATACCGGTCGGTGGTTCTACCCAGACTTAAGTCTGGAGTTTTCCTCCACCAATAATTGGTTGTCACCAATATGACTCTATTTGTGTTGGTTAGGTGTGAGGTAACAAAAAACCAAATTAACCACAATATTAAATTTCTAAGTAGTTAAAAATTGACAACTTTGCTCCACTTGGTCACTGTTGCCTGAAATTGGGAAATTGAGGATATGTGTGTCTGATATTCTAGTTGCATGATTATTGAACACAAAGTGATGGATGTGGCATATTGGGATGAGTCATGATCTATACATTTATTCCAAGTTGCAGTTCCCATCACAAACATCATGCACAATAGATCTGCTGAACTGGGCGCTCATCAATAGATCTGCTGAACTGGGCACACATCAATAGATCTGCTGAACCGGGCACCCATCAATAGATCTGCTGAACTGGGCGCCCATCAATAGATGTGCTGAACTGGGCACCCATCAATAGATCTGCTGAACTGGGCACCCATCAATAGATAGCTGAACTGGGCGCCATCAATAGATCTGCTGAACTGGTCGCCAAACAATAGATCTGCTGAACTTGGCGCCCATCAGTAGATCTGCTGAACTGGGCATGCATCAATAGATCTGATGAACTGGGCACCCATCAATAGATCTGCTGAACTGGGCACCCATCAAAAGATCTGCTGAACTGGGCACCCATCAATAGATCTGCTGAACTGGGCGCCCATCAATAGATCTGCTGAACTGGGCGCCCATCAATAGATCAGCTGAACTGGGCACACATCAATAGATCTGCTGAACCGGGCGCCCATCAATAGATCTGCTGAACTGGGCGCCCATCAATAGATCTGCTGAACCGGGCACCCATCAATAGATCTGCTGAACTAGGCACCCATCAATAGATCTGCTGAACTGGGCGCCCATCAATAGATCTGCTGAACTGGGTGCCCAGCAATAGATCTGCTGAACTGGACGCCCATCAATAGATTTGCTGAACTGGGCACCCATCAATAGATCTGCTGAACTGGGTGCCCAAAAATAGATCCGCTGAACTGGGCACCAATCAATAATTCTGCTAAACTGGGTGCCCATGAGTAGATCTGCTGAACTGGGCACCCATCAATAGATTTGCTGAACTGCGCACCCATCAATAGATCTGCTGAACTGGGTGCCCAAAAATAGATCTGAACCTGGCACCCATCAATAGATCTGCTAAACTGGGTGCCCATCAATAGATCTGCTGAACCGGGTGCCCATGAATAGATCTGCTGAAATGGGCACCCATGAATAGAGCTGCTGAACCGGGCACTAATGAATAGAGCTGCTGAACCGGGCACCCATCAATAGATCTGCTGAACCAGGCACCCATCAATAGATCTGCTGAACTGGGCACCCATGAATAGATCTGCTAAATTGGGATTGGGATTGGGATTAGCCGGCATTTTTGCCGATACTGCGCATCGACATTTCTATCATTACAGCACAGGGGCACTTATGAGGTGCCCAGGGACTGAACACGGCCGGTCCATTATACTGACACCGACGAGTCAGGCGTAATGCTGTCCCCGTAGCCCCGAGCGTTAGGAGGGAAGCCACTACTACCAACTTTAAAGTCTTTGGTATGACCCGGCCGGGGTTCGAACCCACGACCTCCCGGTCCGCCAGCCGATGCTCTACCTGCTAAATTGGCTGTCCATGACCGAGTGGTAGGAGTCGCCAGCTTGTTACTCTTTGACTCCTTGCTGCCAGGGTTAGAGTCCCAGCCAGGATGAGAACTTTTATTTGGAGAGGTTTTTATGCTTACCTTTTGTGCACCAGTGGTTCTACTCAGACTTCATCCTGGCATCTTCCTCCACCAGTAATAAGCTGGGCTTTGCAAAATGATCATATTTTTGTCAGTGCGATGAAAAAATAAATAAAACAAAACAGGTCTGTTGAACCACCTACTGATATCGACTGAACAACTCTTCACTTAGCCCAGTTCAGTTGTAATGTTTCTCTCAAGATGAAATAGCAGTTGGTTTTTCTTTCTTTTTTCTTCCTTTCAGGGTGAGGTTGTCCCTTAATTACTTGTTTATCAGTTAAGATGTGTTCATTTTAAGCATATTTACTATATATTGTTGTACTCTCTGGTCATGTTGATGATGATGACTGCTTAAAGCAGATTTATCCAATGAATATTGCTCTCCCCAGTTATAAAGCATATCATGAACTTAATTGAAAATGCAAAGATTCTGATTTCATAAGCAAAAACAGGGATTGATTCATATTCTCTGTTAGTGCATAGTTTTCATTGTTCTTTTGCAAGTTATTGGGCAGCAGATTTATGATATATATATTTTCAATATTTTGTTTTGGGATCTTTCTAACGGACAATAAAAAGCTCTTTTCACCTATATTATATAATGGTTATAGTGTTCTGTCATAATTTTCTTTATGGTTCTATTTTGCTTACAAAGTATCAACAGTCACTTCAGAATAACAAACAGAATTGTTTAGTGATGTCTTACCTATAACAGTCATGTTTAGCCAATACAACTGTGTGTAAACTGTAGTTAGCAATGTTTAACCAATACAGCTGTGTGGGAGCTGACATTGTTGGAAAATCTACATAAACCATATTTGCTGAGGCTACATTCTACATGTATACACCACTTTACCTGAGGCAATATTCAGCTGACCTACATTCAGCTTGTGTGAAAGCTTCTAATGACCTAGATCTTACAGATGATATAAGCAATGTGAAAAAGCAAGCCCCCAGTCGACTAGGAGGACAGACCTTATGTCTGCTAGCTCTATACAAGTGGCAGGTTGATTAACTCTTAACCTGCTAAAAAAAAAAAAGAAAAAAAAAAGAAATCCTTTTCTCATGAAGCTCTAAGTCAGTAAGTGATCAGGTTTAGGCTAATAGTTTAGGGTCCAGATGATCTAGATTATATTGGGAGCTTTCTTTTCATGATGTACACAATTTGCTAGCTGATGGTCAGTTAATATCAAAACCACTTCCTAACTAGACCTGAAGTTGTAAGTTAGAAAGGGTGGATGACTAAATATACCAGATAAGGATAAAACCTTAGAATAAGAGGTAGGAGAAAAAAAGATTGACAAAAATAGAAAGGGTTGCTTTATGTACGGAAATATATACCCTAGGCACAATTAGTTGAGGAAAAAAAGAAGTCTGCTGAGTAGGTCAAATACAAATGTGTGGTTAATATTTTCCTGCCTAGATGCAGATAATGTTGTCTTTTGGTCATTTTTTACTTTTGATTTAAATAATTTCCTTATTTGACTGTCTTGTATTTAGATAATGAATTCTCGTCATTACAACAAAGTATTTCCTGTCTGAGCATAACGGCACAGTCAGCTATTTTTAAACTAAGAGAAACATGTGGCCAAGTTAGAGATCATGTTTCATGATGAGCCATGTAATCAGCTCTGATATTAATATTTATTTTTAGCCAAAATCCCCATCGTTCTCGTTTATAGTTTTGGAAATATTGGACAATCGATATATTTCACAGTTGTACTGTCTAACAATTGAGGAGATAAGTTAGTAACAGCCATGACTTAAACTGAAGTACCGGCCACAATAGCTCAGTTGGTAGAGTGTTGGTTTGTGGATAGGTAGATCGCAGGTTCAAACTCTGGCCGGGTCAAACCAAAGACTTTAAAGATGGTAGTAGTGGCTTCTCTCCTAACGCTGGGGACTAAGGGGTCAGCATTAGGCCTGACTGGTTGGTGTCAGTATAATGGACTGGCCGGGCTCAGTCCCTGGGCACCTCGTAAGTGCCCCTGTGCTACAATAGTAGAACTGTCGCTGCACAGTATCGGCAAAAATGCTGGCAAATCCCATCTCATCCCTTCAAATGAAGCACTACTTTATACAAGGAGTTATGCATAAGTCTCCAGAATAGGGCTAAAATGGTGTTTGATGTACATGTATTAGGTAAAGGCAAATTGCCAGATACCATCTTTTTTATTGGACACTGGAAAAACATAAAATCACCTAACATTAACATATATTAAAAATGTGATAACTCCTTTTTCCGGCATACTTTTCGAACTTATGACATATTTGTTGTTTAATTAACACATAATAAAGTGACCATGATATTACAGTGTCACAAATCAATAATCAACAAAGGTCCTTATTTAGCCATGATGTAACAACGTAAACATGTTAAATTAATTTGTCTTTGACACTAGAACAACAGGTTGTCTGGTCAGTATAACACAACCACTACTAGGAAGCACGCTGATTTCTGTTACAAATTTAAACCTAATTTTTGCACCTTTTTGAGGATGATTACAATGTGCTCACCATGTTATGTCATGCCATTCATCTGGAAGCATAAATTGCAAACTGCAATTATTGTTATTAAAGATAAAAATGCGTTATTGTGTTAATATATCTTAGCAAACTTAGCACTCAATTGTTTTTAAGAGTGACTTCTACCTGTAAAGAATTTTTTTTAAATTAAGCACCAAAAAAAACAACAATGCTGTTGCCAACTTATTATTCCTCTGACCTATTTGTCCCTTACTGCATGGTTCAGAATCTTTGTCGGAGCGGAAACTTTCTTTTTGAGACGGCAGTCTTGCAGTGCCCTGGCGGTTTGGACACCACCAATTTTGTCTGGGCATTGCTAAAATGTGTGCCACTAAAATGTACTTTTACAAATTATATAAATAAAAAAAAATACCTTGTCCTATCAACTTCTTATGTATTGAATTATTTTTTTTTTACTTTTTTTTGCAGTAAATTGATTGTAATATGTCTATATTTTGCAGGAGATGGGTATAATGGATGAGTTCCACATACAATCACTGATGATATGTATTGATGAACTGTGTGGCAGAGACCCTGATGAGGTAAGTTCGATATCCGTTTATCAAGGATTCTGATTTAAATAAAGAAATGTCTTTTAAGGACCTTAATTTTAGCCAAAAATCTGCCTTTAAAAGACTTTGATTTAAGCAGAAAATATGTCTTTCAGCGACACTAAAAAAAGCCGAGATCTGCCATTTAAGAGCACTTAACCCAAAAATCAGCCTTTTTAGAGCTCTGAAGCAACAAAATGTCTTTTAAGGGTGCTGAAGCCAAAGATCTGTCTTTTAAGGACTTTAAAGGCAAGGAGCCAAAAAATCTGCCATTTAAGGGCTCTGGATAAAAAAAACTGCTTTTTAAGGGTTCTGAAGCCAAAAATCTGCCATTAAAGGGGCTCTGAAGCAAAACATCTGCCATATAAGTGCTCTGAAGCCAAGAAGCCAAAAAATCTGCCATATAAGGTCTCTGAAGCAAAACATCTGCCATATAAGTGCTCTGAAGCCAAGAAATCTGCCATATAAGTGCTCTGAAGCCAACAATCTATCTCTTAAAGGTGCTGAGTTCAAAAATCTGCATTTTAAGGGCTCTAAAGCCAAAAAACTTCCATTTAAGAGCTCTGAAGCCAAAACATCTGGCTTTTAAAGAATCACTTTTAAAGGTGGTATCTGCTAGTTTACCCATATCAGATACATGTAACAGTATTTTTACACTGTTTCTTGGTATTCATACATAATTTCTACATAAACTCATACTTTAGTTAAAGTAAAAACGATTTTTAACACTACCTTAATTGTAAGACAGTACAACTTGGGAAAATGAATCATTTAAAATGTTCATTCTTTCCAAGTCTGTAAAAAAGCACGATAGTGATTTCTGCTTAAAACTGATGTCAGGACGGACTACCTGGATGACAATGTAACATGATCTCATAAGCAAGTTGTCATGTCGTTTTTTAGTTTAAAAATTGCTATCTTTGCAGCTTGGGTCAGATAGTAAATAGCTTTTTGCAGTGTCCATAGGAGTTTATGCTTATCTGTTTAAATAAATCTAGGGAATTACTGAACAGAATTTTGCAGGACCTTTTCAAGTAAGCATGACTTATTTGGTTCTTTGAGGAAAAAAAATTTGGACCAAACTGTCAGAAACTATCTTTAAACAGATAATCTGTCTAACAGTCATATTTTATATTTATTCACTTTTGTGAAAATGCAAGTTAAATTTCCCACAAAGTTTTGTTTTTTATAAACTGATAAAACAGATACCTAAATATGTTACTTTCCCAACAAAATCAAGCTGTGCTCAGACAGAAAACATGGGTATTTGCAATAAACAAGATGTTCAACTATGAGAAATCCATTTGTGATGAAAACTTGGCATGGTCTTCCAGCTGACCTATGTTGTCTAAGTAGTTCTTTCTAGAAATTTGTATAATGTAAATTGATATCGCAGTTTTGATCATAACTGTTTCATGCAATGAAAAATTAAAATGAGGCAATTTAAATAACGAACAATTTGCAAAGTTAGTTTTATTTTATTTCACTAGAAACAAGAAAGGAAACCTGCCTTACTTACCTTGCTGTCTTGATAGCAACTTCAAAATCTGTGAAAAGGTTGTACTTATTTTGCCTTTGAATTGCTTGAAGATAGGTTTACTGTATTTTTGTTTAGAAAGATTTATGGAATTTCTTTAACAAAGTATGCATTCATAAGCATATATTAGCATGTGTTAACTTGTCAAATGTATCTTCATTGAAATATTGTTTACTTAACAAGTGAAAACCATATCTGTTTTGTAAAGATGAGTCATAATGTGGGACAAAGGATATTGGAAAGAAGACGATGATCCGGGAAAAGGGACCACCAAAGTTTCCCTGATGACAATGATCATGAATGTTTACATAGCATTCTTTTTCAAAAATAAACTGAAACGCCCAAATGCTATTTGTACATGAAGTTAACATATGCTTGATGACTGACTGCACTTTACGTATTTCAATTTGTGAAAATACGTCAATGCCCATTGTGCTATGGTAGCCCACCCTTATGGGTATACAATCTGTTATGGGGATTGTATGTTTAGTGGATATAAAACCACTTTGTTATTGCAATAGTACATGCAAACATTGGCTTGAACAATCACTTCAATTTTTTTACATCTGTGGAATATTGTTTTGTTGGATCTTAGAAGAGAGAATAAAAACTAGTTTAGTGCCATTTATGGATGTGCTATTTATGGCTACTTTAGCATAATAGCCAGCAGAGGGGGTTAAAAATTGATCAAAAGGGCTTTGTTAGGCAGAAAAAAAAGGCATATTTGCTTTGGAGCCAAATAAAGTACAGGTTACCCTGTGGCGATTTAGTCCAGAACATTCTTGTGTCAAGTTTTGGTGAATATAAAGTAACCAGTACATCCTGGAGTCAAATAATTGATTTTAGCAAGTAGAAAGATTGGTTTATAAATTAATTTTTGGTAAATTTTTTAATTTGTAATTACTGTTGTTGTTGTTTTGGGGTTAATCATCCGTCTGACAATTTTTAGGTATTTTGGAGATGGTGTACTCTTGAAGACATAGATTTGCTTTTTGTGAAAATAGCATGTTGAGATATGATACCAGACCCAGTCATATTATCCTGACACTGGGACAATCACACTTGGAACTACCATTATACATGTTTGAGCATTAACTCGAGAGCTATACCAGTGGAACTACCCTTATATGTCTGTGAGCATTAGCTAGGGAGCTATACCAGTGGAACTACCCTTATATGTCTGTGAGCATTAGCAAGGGAGATGTGCCAGTGGAACTACCCTTATATGTTTGTGAGCATTAGTAAGGGAGCTATGCCATTAGAACTACCCTTATATGCCTGTGAGCATTAGCTAGGGAGCTATACCAGTGGAACTACCCTTATATGTCTGTGAGCATTAGCAAGGGAGATGTGCCAGTGGAACTACCCTTATATGTTTGTGAGCATTAGTAAGGGAGCTATGCCATTAGAACTACCCTTATATGCCTGTGAGCATTAGCAAGAGAGATGTACCAGTGGAACTACCCTTATATGCCTGTGAGCATTAGCAAGGGAGATGTGCCAATGGAACTACCCTTATATGGCTGTGAGCATTAGCTAGGGAGCTATACCATTGGTACTACCCTTCTATGCCTGTGAGAATTAGCTAGGGAGCTATGCCATTGGAACTACCCTTCTATGCCTGTGAGAATTAGCTAGGGAGCTATGCCTTTGGAACTACCCTTATATGGCTGTAAGCATTAGCAAGGGAGCTGTACCAGTGGAACTACCCTTATATGCCTGTGAGCATTAGCAAGGGAGCTATGCCTTTGGAACTACCCTTATATGGCTGTAAGCATTAGCATGGGAGCTATACCATTGGAACTACCCTTATATGGCTGTAAGCATTAGCAAGGGAGCTGTACCAGTGGAACTACCCTTCTATGCCTGTGAGCATTAGCAAGGGAGCTATGCCATTGGAACTACCCTTATATGGCTGTAAGCATTAGCAAGGGAGCTGTACCATTGGAACTACCCTTATATGCCTGTGAGCATTAGCAAGGGAGCTATGCCTTTGGAACTACCCTTATATGGCTGTAAGCATTAGCATGGGAGCTATACCATTGGAACTACCCTTATATGGCTGTAAGCATTAGCAAGGGAGCTGTACCAGTGGAACTACCCTTCTATGCCTGTGAGCATTAGCAAGGGAGCTATGCCATTGGAACTACCCTTATATGGCTGTAAGCATTAGCAAGGGAGCTGTACCATTGGAACTACCCTTATATGCCTGTGAGCATTAGCAAGGGAGCTGTACCAGTGGAACTACCCTTATATGCCGGGGAGCATTAGCAAGGGAGCTATGCCATTGGAACTACCCTTATATGCCTGTGAGCATTAGCAAGGGAGCTGTACCAGTGGAACTACCCTTATATGCCTGTGAGCATTAGCAAGGGAGCTATGCCATTGGAACTACCCTTACATGCCTGTGAGCATTAGCAAGGGAGCTATACCATTGGAACTACCCTTATATGCCTGTGAGCATTAGCAAGGGAGCTATGCCATTGGAACTACCCTTATATGCCTGTGAGCATTAGCATGGGAGCTATGCCATTGGAACTACCCTTATATGCCTGTGAGCATTAGCAAGGGAGCTATGCCATTGGAACTACCCTTATATGCCTGTGAGCATTAGCAAGGGAGCTGTACCAGTGGAACTACCCTTATATGCCGGTGAGCATTAGCAAGGGAGCTATGCCATTGGAACTACCCTTATATGCCTGTGAGCATTAGCAAGGGAGCTGTACCAGTGGAACTACCCTTATATGCCTGTGAGCATTAGCAAGGGAGCTATACCATTGGAACTACCCTTACATGCCTGTGAGCATTAGCAAGGGAGCTATGCCATTGGAACTACCCTTATATCTTATATGTCTGTGAGCATTAGCAAGGGAGCTGTACCACTACCACTTTTAACAACTTTATTATGTTGCAGCCAGGTATCCAACCTGGGGTCTCTCGTACATGGAGTTAACACTCTATCGAATGTGCAGTTTGTAATATAATAAATTTGTATATTAAATTAGAGATTCTATCTGGAGGTCACAACTTTAAATGAGATCTGAGCCTGCCAAACAGTTGGGAGCATACATAGGCAACTAGTGTAGATCCAGACCTGCAAGCTCCTGCTTGGTGCTGTCTTATCAGGATCTCCCCTATTTGGTGCTGAGTCTCTAGCTTTGTGGCTTGTTACACATGAGTGTACCCACACCAAAACGCTCGCTTGCGACAAGCTCGTCACAAGTTTACGACAAGTTTGCGCAAGCTTGCCGCAATCTTAATAGGATTGCATTTCTTAAATTCTATGGTTGCGGATGCGAGCACGCTCGCTTGCTTGGAAATTAAGGTTGCGGTTTGGTTTTGTTCGCACACTTCTCGCAATCTTAAATACCATTAAGATTGCGAGAAGCTTGCAGCCTTGCAAGCTTGTAATCTTCTATTCCATTAAAGATTGCGATAAGCTTGCGGTCTTGCAAGCTTAAAATTAATTAACATAAGGATTGCAGATAGGTTGTGGTCTTGCAAGCATAAAATTATTCCAAGACATTAAGAAATTTATTTTGTATTTCTTTAAATAAATAACATTGAAAGAGACATGAAACATGGTCAAGTTCTGTGAAGATTAGGCCCCCAAAAAGTCTTGTTCTCAAGGTTTTTATAGATTTGACTAAGTCACCTACTTTTTGATTATGTGACCTATTTATTAACTCATCCAAGATTTTATACAGACAAACATTTAATGACATTCTGACCAGCGTTGGTTAAGATAGGATCAAAACGGTAGCCTTTAAAGTGATTACGAGCAAACTGTTGATGCAGCTAGATGGACAGTTGGTTATGAGAAAAGCTCAGCTGAATGTGACATAAAATAGCTCCAAATACATTGTACTAATTGCCAATTTTTTAAACTTTATTTTGTCATTATTTATTATTAAACAGAGATCACACAACCATATACAATACAGTCCCAGACTTACTCTCCCTAGAAAGTAATTTGGTAACACTACTTTACTCCTGTCTTGAGTTATTTATAGAAAATCCAAAAATATATTTTATAACTTGTCTTGACGACAATTGATCCCTTAAGCAATTCTAAACATATTAATTCTTCCCATGAGATAGCTAGTTACCTACTTAACTTGATCAATCCTCAAAAAAGAAGATAATGAACAGGAACAAAATAAAATTTAATTAGTAACAGTGACTCAGTCCATCAAACTAATGGACAACAAAAACAATTCCAAACTTGGGTATCCCATAAACAAGCTAACTACCAAATTTGATATCAATATCTACATCTGATATCAATATATATCCTGCCTAGACATGGAAAGCAAACTGCTAATTAAGTTACAGTGACCTTGACCTGACTGATCACAAAAGCAATATTTAACTATGTTATCATTTAAGACAGCTACAAAACATTTGGTAATAATAGCTCAGTAAAAAAATGATCCAATTCCAAAGAAGTCAGTTTTTTTATAACTTTTTTTTGTTGTTGTTGTCTTTCGAAAACCTGGTCAAGCAGATCTACAGTCTAATATCTAGTAGGACAAAAAAAAATACAGAACAGACAGTAGAGTATCATGTTAAAACCACTCTCACTTTATTGGGAATGTGAATAAACACCATTTAATAATACAAGTTTGAAAGACGCTTTTACGGTGATTCAGTAAAAGTCAATCGTAACTTTCGGAAAATAACTGAAGAAATCGCCGAGGGGTCCCGATTTACAACAGCACAGTCTACACTTCCGGCCGCGCCAATTTTCAACGAGATGCAAAAAATGTGATGAAAAAGATGAAGAAATCGACTTTCCTTCACTGGACTGCTAAGCAGAGGTGAGACATTGATCTACTTAAACAAGTATAAGAAGCAACATATTTTAAATCAGGTTTTCTTAACGTAGTGAGTTTAGTACATTAACTGTTTAGAATGCAAAATTAACGTGTCAAATATTTTCGTCATTTTTTTTTTCAGTTCCGACATTTCACTTTAGTTTTTTCTTATCACAAACGTTTTCTGAAACCGTTGACTTTTCCATAAACATTTGTTATCTACTGTATATTTAATTTATGCTTCAGTTAGAGTTGATAAGGTTCTGACAAGTTCGAACGTAAGACATTTTTGTAATATTGTTTTTTTTAGAGTGACCCGATTAACGGTAATATCCAGTTACCGGATATTTCTGAGTTTACACAAGGATACATTTTATACTATAGGAATAAAGGCACATAAAACGGTTTCAAGTGGCAACACAATATTTTTGTTGTTGATTACATTGTTGTGTTAAAAAATAAATTTAGGTCACCTGTAATAGATATCCAAGATAACTTGTACATGATGGTTGAGCACATCATAAACTGTGTTTGCTTGTATGGTATTGCCACTCATGTAAAGTATTTTATTTTCTGTAATAGTTTGAAACAGCTAGATGCAAGTGAACAAAAAAGAATCGGAATTGCAGACTGATGTCAATAAGGAAGTCAGTGAAGAGCAACGCATGGATGACAGACAAAAGTTGAAAAGGTACAAAGATAACTATGCAGCATTTTGACCATTTGTACCAGTTATTGTATTAATGCATTTGCTATTTTTTAGCATTTACAGTGTTAATCATTAATTGCATGGCACAGCTGTTTGTACATGAAGTTGTCATTGTTGGGAAAGCATGTTGTTTTGATTTTGTAAATGTTTATTGTTACATCGCACTGACACATTTATGGCCATATTGGTGACGTCCAGGTAATTATTGGTGGAGGAAAACCTCCCTAAATGAAAGTTCTCACCCCTACCAGGACTCGAACCCACGCGGTGAAGGGCTGAGGAGCTTCAAGTCAGCAAGTCTGTTTTGATTGCAATATTATAATATTAAAATTAATTAGTATATTTTAAATTTCAATTTCCTTTGTTCTCTGTATTCACTTACATTAATAAAAAAAAATCTTGCTGTAATAACTTACATTTTGATTTTACTGGCTTTATCTGTGTGTTTATGGTTGGCCTGGTGTCAGGATAATGTGACTGCGTGTGGTATCATGTCAGTTGTTCACGGCATACTATACACAGTGAAGGCAGCACTATATCGGCTTCAAGTGAACACCGTCTCCAGATAACTGAAATACTACTGTTGGTGGCACAATGAACCCAATAAACAATCAAACCACCAACAATATTTAATTTATTTGAAGACAGTGCTCAATCGAAATCAATATAGAGCTGTCTTTACTGATTATAGCATGCCATGAACACCTGGCATGATACACCCAGTCACATTATCCTGACACCTGACTGACCAGTCATAGAATTACCTGTCTATTTGCTTGAGTATTAGCCAGGGAGCAATAACACTACCATTTAACATGACTTTGGTATGTTGCAGCCCAGACTGAACCCGATGCCTCTAGTACCAGGAGCCAGCACTCTACTGATTGCGCTACCAGGTCTGGTGTTTTACTTTTACCCCTTTGTGCATATTAATGCTTATAAAGTAACCAAGATAGTATTTCGTTAAGCTGTACTTGATAGTTCAGCATTTCTCAGCTCAGGCTTTAAACATAGAAAATATGGGGGTGCTTTTGCCTATAGCTCCTGTTATTTGCTGCTGTTTTCAAATTGCTGTTTTAAAGAATAGGCAAGTTTGCATCATGACCAGAGCTGTAAAAGTTTGTGTCAGCATCTAAATTTGTTTTTTGTTTATTTCCGTTTTTTGGTAAAATTTCCAATCTATTTCTTTCAATCTTTGAACACTTATTCTGTATCATAATTTGACAGAAAAATCATAAGGTGCCTGTGTGGTGCAAATAACACAAGACCCTCACATACTAAATAGGTCTAACATTGCTAAATAAAAAAATCAGGTAATAAAAAAAATAAATTTAAATAATGCATAATGTTGGATTTTTTTTTCTTTTTCAGATGTAATTGGCGAAAAAATACATTTGCTGTGCAGGTGAGAGGAAGGATGCAAGATCCTCTCAAGCAGAACTGGAGTTGTCATCTGAGAAATCAACAAGAACTGACTATGAACTGTTTTTGAACACAATACCTGTGGTACTATTTCTTGAGTGCATTGTATGTATTTTATTCTTAATGATAAATAGATACTTAAGTTTGATTTAATCAGTTAAAATCCTATTTGCTAGACTCCCGAAAATGGCTTGTCATGCTTTCTCATATTAATAATAAGTGCTTAGCGAGATATGGGTTAAGAATATAAATTAATTGATAAGCATCTTTTATTTGTTTCCTTTAATAAATGACCACTTGTTCTTTGTGTTTTTTGCCATTGTCTTTAATTAAAGTGGAATATATTTAGTATCTTTCTGTTGTGTTATTTTCCCTATAAATTTTTTGTTGTATCAGATTTTTAGGTGAAACCACAAATGTTATCTAGTGATATCTTTCTGTTGTGTTATTTTCCCTGTAAATTTTTTGTTGTATCAGATTTTTAGGTGAAAACCACAAATGTTATCTAGTGATTTTATTTATGTCAATCTATCCACAACCTTATCCACTCAACGAATTTGATCAAGCCAAGAAAAAAACAACCCACAAGCTTGGGATGATCAAGCTATTAAGTGAACAATCCTGCAAGCTTGGGATGATAGCGCAAGCTTGCAAGCGTGCCAAACCGCACGCATGGGATAAGTGAGCAAGCGAGTCAAACCGCTCGCTTGGCATGATTGCGCATGCTTGCAAGCGAGCAATCAAGCTCGTAAAGGTTCCTATCGCAACCTTGCAAGCGTGCAAGCGAGCTTCTGAGCGAGCCAAACCGCTCGCTTGACATGATCGCGCAAGCTTGCAAGCGAGCAATTAAGATCGTAATGGTTCCTATCGCAAACTTGCAAGCTTGCCAAGCGTGCAAGCGAGCTTCTAAGCGAGCCAAACCGCTCGCTTGGCATGATCGCGCAAGCTTGCAAGCGAGCAATCAAGCGAGCAATCAAGATCGTAATGGTTCCTATCGCAAACTTGCAAGCTTACTTTTAAGATTGCGGCTTTCTTATCGCAATCTTACCGCAAGCTTAAATAAGATTGCAACACGCTTGGTTGCAATCTTACCGCAATCTTGTCGCAAACTTGTCGCAAGCTTATTTAAGCTTGCGGTTTTGGTGTGGGTAGTGGTTAGAGTTGGGGGCTGTCTGACCAGGATCTGCACTATTTGTTGCTGAGTCTCTAGCTATATGGCTTGTTACACATGAGTGTAGTGGTTAAAGCTGGGGACTGTCTGATCAGGATCTCCTCTTTTTGCTGCTGAGTTGCTTGGCCAATATCCCATTCTTGTAGGTACGAATAAGGAAAAAAAATGGGTGTTAAAAGGTTGCAAATATAGCAGACAAAGAGTTAAGGAGGTGAAAAATATACTTATATAATACGTTTAAAGGCAGCAATATTGGTATTTATGTATGTGATGTGTATATCTGTCGCACGTCGAGACAGGTTTACTAAGTATAGGATAGAGTCTTTTAAGATGTTTCTACAGAAAATAGAAGCCGAATCGAGCGCACTGATCACTTCTACCTGTTCTATCAAAATGACATTTAATGCACCCAATCAAATCGTCAATCGTCTTGACGTATTCAAAATTGTCATCACAAGAGGAGGAATCAAGCCAGAATGTGTGGTTTGTTGCACATGTACAGTTGAAATTAAAACCATTAAGTAAAATAGATAGATCTACTTTGTTCATTGTAAAATAGAAAATAGACAGGAGTTCTATTGAAATCAATTGCTGAGGCTTCAAATGTAGGCCAACTTCTAAGTAGAAAACTAAAAACTTAATGTATAGATATATCAAGATATACATGTGGTGTAAGCAAGGATACCTATCATTAGGAGAGCTTGTATGTTGTTGGGTCAGGGGGTGGTGTGTATTTAATCAGGTTTATCAGTCCATTATTGTCTGGGTCAGCTAGTGGTGGGGGTTGCTACCCTGTCCTGTATCAAGCCCACCTGACCAGCTTAGGCGAGAACCCCAGGATAGGACCCTAGAGGTACCCAGCAGGGGAGAAGGACTGACGGGTTCATTAACTAAACTTGTTTACCATTGGTAGCTTTCTGTTCTGTTTTGTTCCATTATAAGCATTGGCAGCCATTGCTGATAGGAATAGAGTCGGCAGGAATGGTAACTATGGCAGAAGTAATATTTATGAGTAGTAGGAATTGCAGAAGAAAAATCAGCAGCTGCCTTAGCAGAAGTGTCATCAGAAGAAAATTAATTTGAATCATTAGAGTAGTAGCTGGTAATATAATCATCAGTATCAGCAGCAGCAGTAAAAATAGAGGTAAAGTCATATGCAACAGAATCAGTGGTAAGAAGCAACAGTTGCTGTAGAGATCAACAGCAACAATGAATTTAAATACAAAATTTGTTTACTTTGCAATGTTTTTTCAACAAAACAGCCTACAGCAATAAAATATTTCAAATGTAAAGTTTCAGACGGTGAGACCTTTTATCTATGGTTCATGTATAATTTATAGCCTCTCAAAATATAAGCTGATTTGTAACATTGATATGTTAACGGTCTTCCGGATAGTAAGTTCATTACCCAGTTTAAATAATAAATAAATGTATTATTTATGCATAAAAAATATAAATAATGTTGTTTGGTTTTTTATTTACTTTTTTTCAAACCAGCATATTATAGGGAAAAATCACCTGATGCAAATTTTAACAACAGCTTTATTATCTTAACCTAAACATTGCTAAGGAAAAGATAAATGTTCCACCATTTCTTGGTGCAGGAAGGTGAAGTATAAGTTTCCAGGACCATGCCAGACCTTAAGCAATAAATTGTTAAGCATGCATGCACATTATTCGGTAAATAACATCTGCGTACTATGGTGGGGTTTAAAGATTGTACTCTTAAAGCAAGTGCAGGTAAATAATTTTCATTTATGTAAATTCATAATTTTGGGGTGGGAGGGCTTTCTAAATTTGAAAATAAGAAGCGTGAATTCCACATTTCTATGGGCATATCAAGACCTCTACATACAAATCTATGTAAATCTTGTTTGAACTTCATGTACATGTAAAATTCAAAACAGTTCATGGTAAGTAGAACATATATTTCAGTCTTGTATTCATTTTCAGTCAGCATGATCTTCTGCAACAAGATTGCTTAACAAACCAACTTAACTTTTTGCCTGCTATTCACATATTTATAAGGCAAATAGTGTAGATCTAGATCCGTCAGCTTCTTGCTGGGTGCTGTCTAATCAGGATCTACACCATATGCTGCCCAGTGTCTGTTTATAAGTATATCACCCCAGACATGTAACAAATATAGTATTAAAAGCAGAAAAACCTGAAAATTTTGCATGTTTTTTTAACAAAATGCAATAAGCTAAGATTTAAGAAAAATCAGCTAAAACATGACATAACTTACAGCATCGTTTTTCTGATAGATGTCTTCACATGACGTGACTTGTAAAGAAATTTTTTAAATGTTTTTTTTTTTTTATTTTTTTTTTTTTTTTAATGTTTTTTTTTTTCTGTTTTTGTTACATCACACTGACACAATTATGGTCATATTGGTGATTCCAGCAAAAAATTAGTGAAGGAAGGCTACAAACTTACCTATGTCTAATTGTTAGAACCACCAGGCATTATAGGTTAAATGGAAAATCTTCCCATATGAAAGCTTTCACCCCACCTGGGACTGGAACCGCATCACCTGATTGGCTAAAGAGTTGAAGTCAGGGACTGTAACCACTCGGCCATGGCTATGAAAACAATGTCCTAACAATGACAGATATGCATCGTAAGAAGTGATGCCTATGTTAACTAATTAAAACAAAATGTAAAAATGGCCCTCTTAACTAGGTTAAATAAAAAATGAGGCTAAACTTTGATTGAGCATTCAAATTAGATGGTAAATTGATGTTTGCATTTTCAGAAAGCATGTTAGTTGCACCTTTAATGAAACTAATTCATGTTGAACCAAATTTGAGACCGCTTTGCTATTTTAGGAAAAGTTTTTTTTTTTTTTCAAAAAGGCAGATGTTTTGTCTCCATTAATTGTGCAATGTGTTTAATAGGGGCAAACTGTCAGATGCCATGTATAACCTGTTTCTTTTATCATTAACCTAAACTACTTAACTGGGTTTATTTTTGCTGAAATTATGTCCATATGTTTTCATTTGGGAGAAAGCTTTAGTAGCAAGTAAAACAGATTTTGATAAAGCCAACTCTGTACAGAGCTGTCTGATCAGGATCTACCCTATCTGCCTAGGTCTGATCAGTTGACACCTGGCAAGGTTAGGTCACTCTAGCATTGATCAAGCTTATGCAAACAGTGCAGAACCAGGTCTGCCAGCACTCTGCTTGGAGCTGTCTGATCAGGATCTGCACTATCAGACTAGGTCTGATCAGTTGACACCTGGCAAGGTAAGGTAACTCTAGCATTGATTGGGCTTATGCAAATAGTGTAGAACCAGGACTGCCAGCACTCTCCTGGGAGCTGTCTGATCAGGATCTGCACTACTTAAAACTGTAAATCTTGTAACATTTGCATGTTGTTGTTTGCAAATAGCTCAGTTTTTGTGTTGCTTTATAAAGTAAATGAAGCAAGTAAAGGGTTGAAAGGGAATTGAAGATGCACTTTTCCACCCTGCTGAGTTCAAGTGCGGTTGAGGTAGATTAGCCAAATGTCTTGTATTGAGGGTATTTACAGATTTATACTTCAGTTTAGTCCTGACCCACTTTCCAGAAGCCACAAAAACCACAAAACGACCTGATAGCTTGCATACCTGTATATTTTCAGGCAGGAGGGAGTATCATTTTAATCAGGTAGTCAGTCAATCAGATTAATTTAATGCATTTAAGTTGTCCAAATGATTATTAAGCTCAACAAACATTAATTATCAAAGATCTATTGATGGTTTATTGTTTAACTTTCTGTTTTTGAATGTTGCCCATATTTATTTGGAGGGGGTGATTTAAAAGTTTTTGCATCCAATACATGACCAGAATGCGAGGCAGTGTTTAACAAGACATGGTTGTGCATTCAGTAGAGCCTTGGTTTTAGGTACAGGAAGCCCATGCTTCAGGACTAGGCCACAAACATAAAAAAATGGTTAAAAAAGTTGTCAAATAGCATCCTTGCTAAGGCTAGTTCAGGTATTGGAGACCCCTGGTTGAATCCCTGGCCAGGACATACCAAAGTCGTAAAAAATGGTAGTGGTATAGCTCCTTTGCTAATGCGCAGGCAAATTAAAGGGAAGTTCCATGACTGCTTAGCGTGGTGAAGAATACTGTGACTGGGTGTGGTTATCATACCAGGTGTTCACCAACAGGAGTTCCAGACTTGTAACATGTTAAGAGCTCATTCTGCATGGGTTCAAGACCTAGACCCAGCAATAACTGTCAAGTGGGCAGATCTTCCAGCCAACCTGTCTACCCAGAGGATCTGCCTCAGAAATTCGTAAATAATTGTGTCGCTTTGATGTATTTCAAAAACAAAGGAACAATGTTTCTGTATTGATAGCAAAGAGGTGATGCAATGTGTGTCCTAGCCCTAAATGTACACGATATAGAGATAACAACTCTCTATGGTAATCATAAACTGCTGTCATTGACTAACATTGTTTCAAACTAACCCTCTACCACCACCACACACACAGACACATAATCTTTAACCCTGACCATGCTAGATTTGTTTGCAATCATTAAAAAATTATTCAATTCTTATTTTAAGATTATAATTCACACATGCATAACTAGATGTATGAGTATGACATGGAAGGATTTTCATCATTGTGAGTTTTGTCAAGTGGCTTGTCCACTTTTCATCAGCTTTTCCCACAAATGTTCTCTCTAAGTAGGTCAATTGTGGACTGTTTTATTATTTTTTTTAAACCTTTTGAAAATGAACAGGCAAGTCTAAAGGCTACATGTGTTATAATTTTAAAGGGTGTATCCAACAGTTTGGACCAAATTTTTTGGTCTAAAATAATACATAAGTCATTGTACTTGAAACCGTCCATGCAAAATGCTGTTCATTAGTGCACTAGATCTATGTGAATAATGAAACATAAATACCCATTTGTCATAGCAAAGAGGTTGTTCCTATCTGAGCCAGGCTGCAGAGATTGTTAGTTTAAATAAGAAAAACCATGTGACAACTTACTTTTGAGATCATTTCATATCATCATCCAGTAGTACCCTCTGATGTTGATATCTCCTTTAACCAAAGGCCACTATCATGCTTTTTTTTAGATTTGGAAAGAAGGAACATTTAGAATGATTTTGTTGGGTTTTGTGCTGTTTAACAGTATAGGCAGTATTCAAAATCATCTTGACTTAGACTAAAGTATAAGTTTTTGCAGAAATTATGCCTAAACTCCCCATATCGTTGGTAAGTTGTTAGTACATATATTTGATTTAGGTAAACTGTTTGATACCACCTTTAAGTCATACAAAATTATACTTGTTAGTTTGTTTTTTACTATAATGAACTAATTTAAACTGAATATTTCCTTTTTGTTTGTTGATATAAACAACAATGCAGCATCTCTGCTATGATCGTTACAGCCAGCTATTATTGATAGAGGAAGACTGCATGCACTGTTCTGGGTAGATCCACCGATGCACCCAAAGGTCCAGAAGAGTGGCTGAGGAGGGGTGGGGCTTAGGGGGGTGCCCGTGGCAAAGTGGTTGAGTCATTGACGAGTCACTCATTAGACTGCTTGGCCTCTCACTGCATGGGTTTAAGTTCCGTTCGGGTCGAATCACTTAATGTGGGAAAGTCTTCCAGCTGACTTACGGTGCACCGGTGGTTCTTCCTAGACAATTTTATGGGGTCTACCTGTACAAAAATAGCAGGACATCGCTATCATGATCATAACTGGTTGCTGCTATATATTTCAAAAAAGCAAAAATAAAAATAAAAAAAAACAAATGAGAGGGGCTGCGGGCTGAACAACTGTCTATAATTTGTTTTTTGAAATATTATACAGTTATTTACTTATTTGCTGGTAAATATACTGTGATATTGACCAAAAAAACGTTATTGACCGGGTTTACATTGTTTATACACAAACTTTGTATTATCGACGCATCACCGACGTGTTCCGAATATTTCAACATGCAAATCAACACAGAATGGATTTGACCTAGATTTCTAAAAATTTGTTAATTTTATGGTAAATTTTTGGTTTAGAGGTTAGTTGTCCTTTACAAATTCAAAGTTTATAAGTTGATATTGTAATGCATACACATCATAGATAAGTCAAACAAGTACGATGATAATACAGTGGTCCATGCTACTGGATGAATATTGTTCGTCTGGGACGAGTATCCGACAATGCGTATTCTAAGGAAGTTTTGTAGATGCGCGCGCATACTATTGATGGAAATTTCGCATTCTATCAATAGACCGGTTAATGTCAGTGAAAGCAGGTTAATGTCTATATTTATTGACTCGACTATTTTGGGGTGTGACCAATCGTGTTGTGTCTATTTGTAGTTCATGTAATAATTGATATTATGTTACATGGTTTATGTCATATCAAACTCCAAGAATAAAAACATGAAACTAAGTCTAAAAACATAGTAATTAACACTACTAGGTTACTCGTTGCAATACATTGGAGGTTCTGTCTATATGAATTTTAGTATTACCGTTCAGAAAAAGCAAAACTTCTTGAAGATCTGCAGAAGTGGTTCTTCATTAATGATATTCATCATGTTCCTACCCCAAATTATCAGTCACAAATTGATTTGAGATCTGGAGATTGTAAACAGGTTGATAATAAAAACAACAAAACATGAAGTCTAGATCCTTCATTGCTTTCATTTTATTAGAATCTATAACAATTCAGATGGGGGCCATAAAATGGATTTGTACCAACTGTTTGTAGCAAAGAAATAGTGCGATGTTTATAATCGTTATCTATTTTAGTTGTCTTTTGTGTACTTTTAAATGCTTTGTATGATTTAAATGCTCTGTTTGAATTCTTTTGTGTACTTTTAAATGCTTTGTATGATTTAAATGCTCTGTTTGAATTCAGGGCACTAACCATAATTATTAATTGACTGCAGTTTAAACATCAAGTTGATTAATTTTTTGCAAATTCAATCATTGAGCCCAAATGGGAGCATATCTGGCCATGATCTGCTCGTATATGTTGTCAACTATAAGGCACACTTTCCCGTTCATATGTACTTTCTAGCAAAAAACAAAAACAAACTCATATTTTAGTCTTAATAAATACGATTTTGAACTCTAACTGAATTGTTAGACAGATCTGAGCTCGAGAGAAAATCAGTCTGTGTATTCTTTCCAACTGTATAAAAAAAAAGCTCGATAGTGGTGCCCGCAAAAATAGACCTCGACGTCAGAGCGGATTATCAGGATGACCTATGTAACGTGATCTCAAAAGTAAGTGGTGTCGTGGTTTTCTAGGTTTAAAAAGAGCTATCCCTGCAGCGTGGCTCGGATAGAAAAATACATGTGTGCAATGACGATTGCTGATTTATGCTTGATTGTTCGCAGTGATCTAGGGCATCAGTAAACATCTTTTTACAGGACTTTCAGGTAACAGACTTATTTGGTTATTTGAGAATAGAAATGGCCCAAACTGTCGGGCACCATCTTTAACTTTGAAGACCAAATGTGGTGTGTAAATTATCTCTCTAAATATGGCTCATTATTGTACATCAGTCACTGAGAAAAAAAACACACACACACACATTAAATAAAATATATCTTAACAAAGAAACGGTCATGCGGTTTCCATGACAACGGCAGGAATGGTTACTGTAAATCTAGCGAAATCCTGAATGGATTGGGAGTCTATGTTAGCTGTAAGCTCTACGCCTGCTGGACACAACCAGGCAAATTCGTGGAATATTCCCATCTCGGGATCAGCTGGAAGATTGCAAATCTGGAACTACACTCTTTGTTGCTAAGTGTGTATTTCGTTCATTCCAAAAAATGAGTTTAATCACAGATTTACAACTGTTAGGGAATTGATAAGAATATTGAGTATTGGTTATCTACAAATCTACCAGGTGAAGGATTTAATACGTAGAAGCAGCGGCTGGACCAATCGGAACTCCTCGGGTAATTCCGTCCTCTGGACAATCATCCCTCGGATGTATCTGGTGCAATGATACGTGCTCAAATCACGATCGTTTTGTTCGCCGGGTGTCGGAAGAAGATGCTTAAAATGTAGTTCGCACAAAACATAAACAATGGCGTCGTTTGACAGGTGTTTCTTTGCTGCGCCGGGTAAATTAAACTTGGATGATTTAAATTAGAAGCAGCCACAAAATGAAGTTTTACAGGCATTGTACTATAGTGAGCTGTCATCCAAGTTGCCATCTTTGTTTGGACTTCTGTCACAAAAGAAGTCCCATTTAGGGAAATGGCCGAGGTAATCCGACTACCTACATACATTCGAGAGACGATTCGTGAATTATCCGAGGTGTTCCGATTGCGGCCTTTTTTTTTAGCTAGCGATCATGATACACCAACATAAGTATAAGTTGGGTTATTAGAACACAGCTTTGTGTATTTGAAACTTCTAAAAAAAGACACTTTTTTGCACGTTAAAAATTGTCTAAAGGTAAAATAATTCACCTGTTGGTGTCAAGGTGGAACGTCATTCACTTGCCGGCACAAATTGCAAAAGGACAAAATTATTAATTTCTTTGGACATTGCATATAATTATAAGCATATAGTTAAAAAAATGTGCATGTTGCTTTATTATTTAATTTCAACAATCAATGCATAAAATATTAAACATTGCATTGATGGAATATATTGGGGTTGACGGAACCTTTATATCTTTTCGTAATGTGATGCCTGTGGCTTGTTTTAAACATGTCTGAATGCCTTAAGATTGTCTTCTGAACAGTCGGACTCCATGAACTGTTAGAAATGTAAAAAATTAGGGCTAGGTTCTTGCTGCTTGGCGTAGACACTATAAAGCCCAATAATTTTCCGAGACATGGAATTAACACGTGAGTCTTGCTCTGAGAAAATGCTGTGCACATTCGTCTCCTTGGCGCTCGGTTATTGGTTATTAAACTTTAACATCGAGTCTTGTAACTGTTTTCAAGCTTCTGATTGGTCCAATATTGTATAGCGTGGAAAGAAACTGACCAATGAGACGATTGAAAACAGTTGCCGGAAGGACATAGCCAATTTTAAATGAAACTAGAATTACAATTGTTTTAACAAAAAATGTATAAGCACATAGATAAAAAAAAAAACAACAGAATCCGACGCCTTCTCGCCCCCCCCCCCCCCCCCCCCCCCCCCCCCCCCACTTCGTGATATCCGAAATATCGATGTAAGCGACTTTGAAGTATCGCTAGTAGGTACACAAAAAGCTAGTTAATTGTCTTTCTATGGTGCTCTTTTACACTTGTGGTTCATTATATTCACATCTGTCACGGTGCCAAAGTACACAATATTACGTCAGGTTTAACCTTAAATTTACAAATAGAAATTTCATATCGGCTACACACAAGGCTTGTGAAATTTAAGTTGAATTCAGAATAATTATTTTAATATTGCTTATTAATTGATGTCTATTTGTAATTAGTTGTTGAACCGCCGTGAATGTTTTGAAAATATGTCATTGCATGGGTATAATTCTGTGAGAGTAACGATGAATAGCAGCGTAGGAGGTTGCTCTTGTACGTCAACATTTCGGTTTGTAAACTATCGGAAAATATATTGCCGACGAGGGATCGTTTCATCAATTTTATGACCATAATTATGTCTACATTCAGGGATAAGTCTCAAAAGTATGCGTTTCAGTAAAAGTTGCGAATAGGACTGGTTAAGAATCAAAATCATGCGTTTCTATGAAATCATAGGAGTTAGCCTAAAAAGTCATGCACTTCAATATGTATAGTGACTTAGAGGTTAGCGTCAAAGTTTGGCGTTTCAAGGAAAGTCACAGGGCAGGTGTTAAAAAAAATCGAGCGTTTCAATAAATGTCTTAAAACCTTAAAATCATGTATATTGTATATAGTAAGGAGCTATGTTTTGTTGTTGTTTTGTTTTTTTGTTGGTTGCCGTTTTTTTGGAGGATAATGATCTAACACTTTCTAGTCTTAGATTTTGTAATAAAAGTAAGTAAAACATTGTTCTTGTTGAAACGGTCCCAAGATCTACGCTCAAGGCTTGGCCAGTCCACATTCAGACAGATTGAGGCTTGACTGACATTTTCAAGAGTTCTGCAGCCACGCTTCCGGTTTTACCGGATACGCCTTGAATTCCTTCTAACAGCTTCCTCTGGCTAATTAATGGACGATCGTTGGCGACAAGTTGTCTGTTTAGTTTTTGTATTATAAGTACGCGTCTCTTAAAAAAAATGTTCGGGTCACTTTGTCATAAAATGCATTGATAAAAAAACCCGAACGGATACTGCATTGACACACAATTATTGGGGTGAGGGCCTCTGGTAATAGTCTCTTAGCTCATTGCGTCTGACCGTGTGTGTGTGGGGGGGGGGGGGGGGGTCCAGGGGCGGATCCAGATAATTTGGGTGGGGTGGGGGTATGAATCACTATCCATTCAACTTTATCGCAGTAAACATTATACATATACATACACACAGTAAGGGACCCTAAGTTCGACCTAAGCAGTCAACAGGCAAATTTTACATTAAAACCTTAGTATTTTTTAAGCTTACATGTATATGTTTTCATAACTATACTCTTTTAAGTCGTTGGTGAGGGATGCATCCTCCACCTCACCCCCATCCCTGGATCCATCCCCGGTGGATTCGAGTCCCACTAGGGGCGAAAGCCTATGTGGAGAGGTGTATCAGCCGAACTGCGGTGGTCCGATGGTTATTTACAGGGTCTTGCCTATGGCTTTCTTTGCCAGTAATAAGCTTTAAAAAAACTGTCCCTGCACTATATTTCAATTAATAAAAGCAATAAAGAACAGAAGCCGTTATTGAAGTCACACGCTTAATTTGTTAGACTCTGAAATCTCGAATACGTGTTTTTGTAATTATATGAATGTTGCTGCCCTTTACACACAAATACAGCGCGTTATAAAAAGTTACAGCACCCTTCTGTTGAAATATTTTGGTAATGTGTTCATTTCAGAATACCTTTTACACCAATTTGGCGCACTATGTTATTTAAGACAGATCTCTTTATTTTTAATCGCACTATTTAAGGTAACCGATCGTTGTTTAATCACGTGTTACGTGTCGCAGGTTTCTGTCGGAACACCTTAACAAAACGAATCGGCTGTTTGTGTATTGTAGGTCTGTGGTTTCCTGAATACATTCACTGAGAAATAATGTGCTGGGGAAATAAAATTACACCATAACACGCGATTTGGTAATTTTCTTCGCGACCTATTTACTGTAAATTAAGCCTGATTTAAATTAAGTTAAATTTAACCTTTAAGGTGTGTTTTTTTTTCTCTTTGACAAATTTAACAGTATTACACTAAAATGCTTATCGGTAAGTGTGAATATTACTGCCTGTAGATTTAAATTTTCATTATATATGTGCATAATTTGACTAAAGACAGACGCTGTCTCAGACTTTTTATTCCTATTTAAGAGGAGCAGTATGTTCTGGAATTACGTCATTGAATCAATTGGCTGATCCAAGTTTAATTATTTACAAGAATATCTATGCTACAAGAATATCTTTGCTTATTTAGAATGAATGGCATTTAGTAGCACACGTGTAGAGAAGATCTCTACTCATAAACATACTTGAATATTGTATCACCAGTTAAAATAACTCTTGTAAAGCTTAAAATAGCTGCTTTCTGAAAAGCACAAACCATTATCTATGCATTCTGTACAACGTCAATGAACATTACCCGCGCTCGCACCCAATACACAAAACCACACATGGATAGTCGACGAATATAGAAACGCGCTTTATCAGGAACAGGGCAAAGAAGCGGACTATAACCTGTCGAAAAAAAGGGACGATTAATGTTTGCCGTTCGTTAGTAGGTCAACTGAGCGATGGTTACCTGCACACATCTTGGCCGCTTCAGTGTAAAGCGTTCGCTTGTAGGTTAGCTGGCATTGGCAAGCAGCCAGAAACACTGTGTATCGGTTGAGCGCAGTTCGCGGTGAGTTTTCTCTCAGTCAGTTATATACCACGCAACGGAACGGTCGTGGCAAGATACAAGCTTGCTGGTAGTTGCTTGTGAGCAAGCATTCAAAGCACACACGTGCCCGGATAAATTAGAGACCGTTAAAGGCGTGTTAGGATTTACTTTTCTCGTGTATTCCGTGCTTTTTCTGGATTGATATTTGGAATTGTGAAGATCAAAACGGACTTTGTTCTGTTAGTTTATGGACTTTTTGTCCCCGTGGATTGAATTTTAATTGTGTGCTGTGTCCTTTATTACTGTAGTATTGACGAACACGAGCTGTTGGGATTTTACCGATATTGTTTCTAGCGGTATTTATGCAACTGTTTGCATTAAGAAACATCGCCGAAATTGAAAAAAATTAGGGGAAAGGAGACACGTTAACCCACTTTTGACATTCAACCTTCTATGGATATTGTAAGACAATTTAATGACATCTAGCGGAGTTTGTGATCCTTTTTCGACAAAAGACGTCGATTTTGAGTTCGATTTCTTCTCGGGTGTTGTGGCTGATCAGTCAGCATCGCCTTGCGTCGGGCTATGTCAAAATATGCAATACTCTAGCAAGGCCAGTGACTGTGCGTGCGAGTGTGTTGATATTACAAGCTACCCGACTATAACCCCATCACATTTCTGTTGTCCGCAGGCTTCGTACAGCGGACTTCTACCACCACCGGGCCAGTATATGTCCGACATGGAAGGTAAGCATAGATTTTCATTTCTAGATCTTTCATTTCAGTAAAAATACTGTAAATTCATACAAATAGAAATCATAACAATTCATACAAACATTAATCATAAATACTGGAAATAGCTTTCTGTACATAAAATCAAGGACATGTAAGTGTCCAATTAGCTGTAGTTATTTTAATTTCAATTTGACAAAACCTTGCTAAATATTTTTTTTTTACATTAAGTACTTCATCCATTTCATATCAAAATATAAACAGGATTTGAAATATGAATTCCGATTAGTCAACATTTCTGTGGGTTTTTTTTATTTATACAATTCACTTTAAAAAATAAAAAAAAGTCAACAAATTAACATCTATATCATTTTTAATCGACACCAAGATCTCCTATTTGCAATAATAACCCATATCTACTTAAACACATCTAAATACACAATCCTTGAACATGAATCCAATTTACATTGTAAGTAAATGTTAATTTTCTGCTTTTAAATTTCCCAGTTATTGTCAGATGAAATGTGGTTTGACAGATTTGTGGTTTTAGTGGGTTCATTTTGTGGTTTCAGTATCGGAATAGGTATTTAACTAACATTCCCACAAACTGACAGCTATATTTCTTAAGAAGGTTCTCAATGTTGTGTTAGACAAAAATCTAGGAGTAATACTTATTTGGTAATGTCAATAAATCTGCTACAGACCAACAAACAATAGCTTGATCGATTATACTTTTGGTATATACTTTTCAAACTGTAAGCTGTAAGTGTATCTATGTTTCATTATATATATATCAAGTAAAAATAAAACAATTGAAAAATCTGTGAAGTTATGAAAAACAATGTGTTTGTTTTCATATAAGAAGTGTGATGAGTCAAAGTATTCTTTTATAAGTGATTATAATCCTTAAGTGTTTAACATGTCTTGGTGGCATACTTTAATTTTTGCCCAGTTCAAAGCCAGTAACATTTTACCTAAAAGTTAAAAGATTACTAATAACTATTATAGACAAAGATCTAATTGAATTTCTTGTGTTGACAAGAAAAAGAATAAAATGTAGACTCAGAAAATAAAACAAATTTCATAGTGCAATCATCATTTAGGTTGAAACAATTAACGAAGACAAAACAAGCAAAAAAACATAAGCCAACATTATACATCACAGTTTTATTTGCTAGTACAACCATCAGCTAGCCTGAAACAATTCAGAAAAGTACAGGCTACCAAACAACCGCCAGTTTTCCCAGTGTTTCACCATTTCTCCAGTGGCTTAAAAATCGGGTTAATGAGACGCAGGGTCTACTAAAAATAAACTAGCGATTGCACAACATGGCCTGCTGAAAGGGGTTCCAGTGGGAGCTGGTAGGGCCATTGTTCCCTGTGTGAAAGGGGGGTTGAATTCATTCACCGAGTTTGTAGGGGTTCCTATTTGTCTTCCGCCGTACACCCTCATCCCAGGATCACTCAAGCGTTTTACTAGTGATTTAATGGGCCTGTGCTACCCCAAGGGGCCAATTGTGAACCTGTTCCAGCTCCCTTGACCTGGTTTCAAAGTACAGTAACACTTGTTTTTGTTTGTTCTAAATGCCTTCTTCAGGGAGGAGAATGGGTAACTTAAATAGTGTCCCAGGGTTGTTATTAAATAACAAAAAGTTTATGAAAGGGGCTACAGTAAAATAAATGGGAGACTTGTCGGTTAAGTGTATTGGTGACTTGCCGTACTTTAAAGTACATACTTATTTGCATTTCGGATAAATTGAGGTAATTTATAACATGAACATAATACTGAAAATTAGATTCATGTTCATTTTTTTATGAAATTTTAAACTAAATGTAATACAGAAGAAGATTTTGTTTTTAACGTTTTATGACCAATTTATTTAATATAAATTGAGGTATACGGTCATTGTTTTTTCTTGTTTTCATTTTAAAGTGATCAGTGTATAAAAAATTTGAATTTCTTGCTTTGAAGAAAAAATTGTGGAGGGGGGGGGGGGGGGGGGGTGGAGAGAGAACTTTTCTAATAAATTAAAATAAAGTGCAGTAACACTCTCAAAAAACATTCTCTATTATTGTCTATCCTTCTATTCATCTTTATGATTTTAATTGTAAAAAGAAAAGTTCATCATCCGCTACATGCATGTGGCTAAAAATGTTCACCTTGGCAATTTGCCCGTATTTTGATGATGTAGGGAGAGAGAAAAGGGGGAAAAAACCTGCAGCAATCTATCAGAATTGGTCATGAACTGCCAGAGGGAATGAGGGGGTCGTTAGAAAATTGGGTTAATGGATATAAACTGTTGTCATTGCGAGATGCACGACAAAAAGAATGTGTAGCGGCTTGTGTACCTTTGTGTCGTGGCTCGAGGTGACAAGAACAATGCAAGATGCGTAGTGAATTATTTCTTGATGCTTCCCATATTGTACAGGTAATTTACATAGTGTTGACAAACACATATATTTTAAGTGATAGTGGTAACTCTAAACTAATTTAGCTTGCATTTGTGTCATCAGTTATAAATTTATTTCTTTTCTGAGTGGGGAGGTGGTGTAGAATTTAGACAGGCCAAAAGATGGAGCGAGCAAAAAAAATTGTCAATAAGCAGCAACATATGATACTAGAGAAAATTTTGCTATTTAACAGGAGACTGCAATTCAAAACTGGTCTTTTTATGACGGTTTCATTGAATTACATTTTCTGCCTAAAGAAAATTTGAATAATTAGCCTATTTTAATTCGTACCTGAATTAATATGTAATTTATCTGAGACAACATTTTTAACCTTCTCTTTCTAGACTTAGTGTTTTAAAAGAGACTATTTACCACATGTAATAGTAAAATGTATTTTTGTTAAAAATAAAAAATAAGAACACTTCCAGTGTTGTTGTTAGGTTCTCCCTGGGCAACTTATATAATTGTGGGAAGTTTGAAAAAATGTAAACCATAAAATGCAGTTAACAAACAATCAGATGTATATATCATTCATGCATTTGATGAGTCAAAACGCCTTCTATTTCAATTATTTTCTCTCTTTTTTTGTTATATATATTTATTTGTTATATATTTTTTTCATTACCTTATTCCAAATTTCTCTTTAATTTACATAGATCATTTAATACCATTTATTGTACTGTTGCAGTTCATTCATTACCTTACTTTTAGTGTATTGTAGAATACTGACACATATCTCTCATCCTTGATTTGCAGCATACTGACACATATCTCTCATCCTTGATTTGCAGCATATTGACACATATCTCACATCCTTGTTTGCACCATATTGACACATATCTCTCATCCTTGATTTGCAGCATATTGACATATCTCTCATCCTTGATTTGCACCATATTGACACATATCTCTCATCCTTGATTTGCACCATATTGACACATATCTCTCATCCTTGATTTGCACCATATTGACACATATCTCTCATCCTTGATTTGCACCATATTGACACATATCTCACATCCTTGATTTGCACCATATTGACACATATCTCTCATCCTTGATTTGCACCATATTGACACATATCTCTCATCCTTGATTTGCACCATATTGACACATATCTCTCATCCTTGATTTGCACCATATTGACACATATCTCTCTTCCTTGATTTGCAGCATATTGACACATATCTCTCTTCCTTGATTTGCAGCATATTGACACATATCTCTCATCCTTGATTTGCACCATATTGACACATATCTCTCTTCCTTGATTTGCAGCAGCAAGCAGCTGTGGAGGAGCAGCATCTGAGAACCATCGTTTTTCCGAATATAATTTCTCCTCGGTCCAACGATGCCACCTCTGCGACAAATTTCTCTACGGACTTATGAGACAAGGTGTCCAATGCAGAGGTATGTATCTGTTTCATTGGTTACTACTACTACTACTACTACTACTACTACAACGGCTATTACAACAGCGTTTTTTCCCCACCATTTTAGGAACATTTCAGACCTCTAGAACAGGGAATTTTTTGCATCATTGTAAACAGACATGGGGAAAAACTAAAACTGCAATACATGTATCAAATAAAACAAACAAAAAATCAAATATGAGGTTCATCAAACTCCTTTTATATTTTACACATTTACAAAGCAATATCTCTATTTCAAATGTAAATGAATAGTCAATTATGTCATTTTTTTGACCAGGGGTGAGATTTACAATATTTTCTTGTTATATGAATTGATAATTTTCTCCTTGGAAATAAAAAATAAATAATAAAAAATTGGCAGTTGGGAACATGACCTTTTATAGGTCTTCAAAACTTGCAACAACAAAAAACTGAACCACTACTAAAATTGTTAGAGAATAAAGTAACTATTTGCATAGGAGCTTGCTGATCTGGATCTACATTGTTTAATTTGATCAGTTTGTTTTTAGCAGGCTAAGAGTCAAATCTTGTTTAGTCTTCTTTATATTTTAACATATTTCTTGAATTTCTAAGCTTAAAATTAAAACAACATGTACAGTAGTATTTGTTTTTCAAAAAAAAAATCCTGCGAAATTCAAAAAGTCAAATATAAACAATTTTAGGGGTTTTTTTATGTCCACAGATCTAGTTGTACCAAAATATTAAGAGATTTAGTTGTACCAAAATATTAACAAATTTTTTGAAAGAAATTAAAAAAAGAAAAGTCAAATATATATTTTTTTATTGGCTGGCTGGTGATGGGTTGGTGTTATTGTATTGTTTTACCTTTACAATGAATGACAGTACAGTAACGAGAAGTTCCCCTTAAAAAAATGGAATTAGTGGACATGCAGAAGAGCATATTCTTTTGCCAGCTATGAAACACACTAACACAGTCTTTCCATTTTCCTGGTCCCATGCCACTATATGTATTTGCTGTGTTCTGTCAAATAGCAAGGCAATGCAGCACAAAGCATGCGCTCACTTCACCATTCTGCCCTCCCCTTCAAGTCTCCCCAACTGCAGCCTGCTGGCCCGCTTTTCTATGATTCACCCCCCAGTGCAGGGCAAAAAAATCCAACACCAATGCACTCTTGTGTCTGGAAGATAGGAACGATCAGAATTGTGTGGGAAATATGCTGAAAGTATCTCACAGAGCCTACAATCACACAGGGCTCACGCGTGGATTCTTTACATACACTCGGCCAGCTAAGCGTGAATTGTACTAGTGTTGACAAATAGTACAGATTCAGATCAGCAAGCTATTTAATGTTAACACATATCTGTTAAACAAAAAAATATTTGAAAAAATATGTGTGAAAAATTATTGTGTACACAACTTTACAGGGGTTCTGAACCGCAAAATTTAGATTAAAACAAAATTTATAAATTGCATTGTGTTGTTTGTATTTCATATCTTATTCTTCATCTGAACAAGAATTACAGGTACACAACTGCAAATCGTTTTTAGTATTAAAATTGCAGTTTGATTTCCAGTCTGTCATTCCATGGCCCTTAGTTACACGGATTTAGAATGATTTGAGTATAGATGTCATATAAAACTTTAAAAGATCCAAAAACAAAATACTGATTTTATTGGGGAAAGGACCTTCTTGTAAACCTGTAATGTTGTGTTATTTTTATTAATATGTATAATGATAAGTCGAATATTCTCAGTCTAATAGATTCTTTGTAAACTCTTAGCTGTCTTAAGTATGAATTGATCAGGCCTTGAAAATTATTGCTAATCCAGATTAAAGCGGGCTGATCAAGATCTACACTATTAACAATGTTAAAATACCCTGTGTTAAAATACTAGATTAAACTGGTTATTTCTTTCTTCAATTAATGTTTAAGTATATTAAATTCATTTTTTTTCTGACGCCAAGGTTTTCCAGAATGTGTCATAGTTATATATTTAAAGCAAATTGTGTGTTTTTGTAGACTGGATAAAATTGTTGATTACCCCAGTTTTAATTCATACATTAAATATATATTTATTATAATATATATTTATTTGTACAAATTAAGTGATTTTTGTGTGCAGAACACAATTATCTTAGATTGTTGTTTTGTCATTTTTTGTCATTTTTAAATTAGCAGACTTTTGATACATTCTAATTAAAAAAAAATCTGTGAACAATTAATTTGAAATGGAAAAAAGTTTTTTTTCAAAGATTTCTGAATGTTCTAACTGACTAACAGTGTTAACATGTTGGCCATTTCTGTTTCAGAATGTGGAATATGTAGTCATCGATACTGTTCATCCACTAAACCTTCAGAATGTGCAACAACGCCCAAGTTAGAACGACACCGGCGACCAAGTTTTTCACAAAGTAAGTTGTTCTTTAAGTTCATTTCCACACATACATTTTTTGTGAATAAAACCCAAACATAGAAAAGGTACTCATGAAATCATAGTTGTGTTTGTTTATTAAAATTTGCCCATTATCATTATGAAGATTCATACTCTCTTGGGATATTGGTAAAATATTTTAAGTAAATAAAGATTAAAATGAAGAAAATTAAAAGTCAACAAAGTTACCGGAGTGGAAAATAATACAATTGTTTGATACACATGGTAATACTTCAATGAAAATAATAATTTAAAAAAAAAGCATTTTTTGTATCCATTATTATTTTTTTAAAGCTGTTTAAGATCTAAATTGTACAAATTAAAATGTAAATATCTAAAAAGAATTTAGAACTTCTATAGTGACATTGTTTAAATTCCTGCCTGTAATTTTGTAAAATGAAAATCAGATTCAAGAGGTAGACCAGAAAATAGACACCAGGCCAAAAACTGTTTCAAAATGGCGAGCAGGTATATGTAGGTGTATTGGACAAGTAAAGAATACATTTACCTCCTAAAGTAATGGGAAGGAAGGTGGGGGGGGAGTTTTAAGCTTTTAAACTATGACCACCAGTCTACCAGTCTACCCGACTAAGAATAAACTGCCACTGCTATAAAGTGTACTTGATAAAGTGCCAAGTTTTATAATACTGTAGATAGCTATTTGTGTAACACGTTTTCTTTGTTAGAAGTGGGTCGGCTGTGGATTGAATGTAGAGAAACCAGGTCACTAGGGCATGCTAAGCTAGCAGATAAAGGGAAACCACTCTTATAAACCACAAATATTGGTTTTTCTCCAAGGCTTTGCATTATGTACAGACACAGCTTGTGATATCAAAGCTTTAGTGTTGAGGAAACGCTAGTTACAAGGGGAGAATATGTGAAAAGTGCAGTTTCAAGATTTCAAGGAAATTTTGTATGAGTGGCGTAAATTCTACATGTGAGAATTTTAAAATTACATTTATTCTTTCAGGCATTTATAGAATTCTTTTGAAAAAAGATGAATTTCCAAAAATATTGTATAAAGGCATTTATAGAACTTTTTTGAAAATAGATGAATTTCCAAAAATATTGTTAAGATTTTTTTGGATGATTGATGAGTTTCCAAAATAAATGTCTTGATTAATTAAAATGCGAACTTTATAACCTTTTATTGACATTTAACTTGTTTCCTTGTGCCTGTAGAAATTGCTGATCTCCTATTCAACCTCCCATTATTAGCTCTGGAATTATGGGAAGGGCAATATTGTCACTGTTGGTGAAACATTAGTAGTTATATAAAAGTGTTAAAAGGGAATTGTGACCAATCTTCCCTTAATTAAAAAATAGGAATTATATCACTCCGTAACAAAAATGCCATCTTCAAGTACACTTTGTATTGGGTGTGTCTTATTCCAATGTTAAACTATACCAGAGTGTTCTGTTTACACTCACCAGAGGATTAAGGTGTGGATTTGGTTTTCTGGATTGTTGTTTTTTTGCATCATAAATTCATTAATTCATTTCCATAGGTTGAACATATTTTAGTTATAAATAAGTGAGGATTGTGAAGCTGGATCCGGTTACAAACGACTGTGAATGCTCTTCGTTGCATATGGAGGTCACTTATTTTGTGGTTATTGGTCACTTTTTTTGTGGTTATTTTTTGCAGGACAGAAAAATAACTGGAAAATTAGATTTGAAATTTAATTGAAACTGGTGGAATTAATCCTTATTTGCTTACAAGTGTATGCCCCCATATAAAATTCACCGACATAGGTATGGGTATTTGTACGCCATTTTGTGATGAGTATTAGCTCATGACTTGTATTTTATTTGGTATTTTATTATTGCAGATAACATATTTGGTGCTGACCTGGTCGAAGAGATGACCCGTAGCCATACCGAGGCTCCCCTCGTTGTTATAAAATGTGTAGAGGAGATCGAAAAAGCCTGCAGTGAACATGGTATGTCCTAGAGATTTTCTTGACCGTGGGATGAATACATGTATTTATAAAAAGAACATCATGTTTTCAGAAGGAAAGAGAAAAAAAACAAACATCTTTTGATTATTAATGAGTTCATGCATTTCTTCCCAATACTGAACATTGCTGGCACTTATTATTTCTGTGCTTGCTTTTCTATTTTACACGGCATTAAGTTTAAATGGTTTGATTGAAATTTATTGTTAATTATTTATTATTATTGTTTATTGTTTATTATTTCAAAAGCTTTTTATATCAGATAATTTTTTTATTGTAGTGAAATATATGGTGTTGACATTTAAACATTATTGCTCAGTTTTCTGATAAAAATATAAGTTACATGTTTGCCGGGTTTATCGCCCTACCAACAGTATTTCAGTTATCTGGAGACGGCGTTGACTTGAAACAGATACAGTGTTGCCTTCACTGTGTATAGCATGCCGGGAACGCCTGGCATGATACTACCCTTATATTTGCTTAAGCGTTAGCAAGGGAGCTTTAGCACTACAATTTTTTTAACGCTTTTGGTATGTCATGGCCTAGGATCAAACCCCATACCTGGAGCAGATGCTTTACCCATAGCGATACCAGGTCCAGTCGATTTAAGTTATATATTTGTTGGTAGTGACACATTGTGGTTTTTTAATGTATATTAAGTTATTCTCAACTTTTTTCAGAATCAGAGGCTCTCAGCGTATATAGAATTTCTGCAAAAACAGAGGAGATCAATGACATTAAGGCTGTATTTAATAAAGGTAAGTCATACTAAATGGGTAAAAAAGACAGAACATTAGGAACAGAATGATCTTGAAATCAAAAGATGTAACATAATAAGCATATAATTTCTAGCTATAATGGACATGGACTTAATGAGGCTAAGAGGTGTTTAGTAAAAAAAAAAATGCGAAAATAAATTTCCATTTAAAATTAAATGCCGCAAAAAATAAAAATGTGTGTGTGTGTAAAGAATAATCTAATCTATAATTACTAGTTAAAAAAAATAAATAATAAAAAACTTCTTGTACGTTTACTAGTATGCTTGATTCAATGCTTGGTGATCTAACTCTCTTCTTTTTAACTGTTTGCAGCTTCTGACATTGGTCAAGTGAATTTGGAACCCTTTAACATGCACTGCATAGCAGGTGCTCTGAAAAAATACTTGCGTGAGTTGCCGAACCCAGTTATACCTGTGGAGATGTACAGTCAATTCATTGATGCTGCAAGTACGTACAAATTTAGGCATTGTCAGTGGTTAAACAATGTTAGTCATAATTTCAAAAATTTCTTATAAAAATCTGTAGTTTTTAGTTTTATCCAAGTCTTGTGTTTTTCTTTTTGATTGCTTGTTTGAAAGTTCTTAGGTTATTATTTATAAGTAAGCTTTAAATTAATTTACCAAAGATTTGTCATTCAGGCAAGTTCTAGGCAATTTATGTACTAATTTATGCTTCATTTTGGAGAATAAACTTAGCTGATGATTTTTCCTAAATAATAATTACGCATGCTATGCATTTTCTGAGTCAAGTTATTTTCTTAGAATAGCCCACAAATAGACTTTATTACCAATAATTCCTTGCTTCATTCTAGAATCGCCCACAGATATTACCAAGAATCTTTTGGAGTTGGTGGATCGGATGCATCCGCATCACAAGTCAACACTGCGCTATCTAATGGCACATTTTGTCCGATTGTGGCGTATTCAGCATGATTCTGGTATGGAGGATGGACTCGACAAACTGTCACATGTCTTCTGTCACATTCTCCTGCGACCCCCTTGGGATCAAATTATGTAAGTGGGTAAACCTGTAATGAAAAATTGGTTTAACACCTTCTTGTTATTAATTATCAGGAATGAGAAAAACTTGTGAACACTTTTAGTATATCTAAAACCAAGAGACCAGATTGACTCGATTACTCAAAATTGTACACTATTCAATACCTGCATTTCTTTGATTTTTTTGTATTTTTTTTTTGTACCCTATTCAGTACCTGAATTTCCTTGATTAATTGTATTTTTTAAGCCAAATTACCATTTATTGACAATTTTTGTACCACTTTGATTAATTTGAGAATTGTTTAATAACCATTGATGAACATTTTCTTCTATCATTCTTCATTTTCAGAGAAATCTCAACCACTTTCATTAATTTTATTGGTAATTGTTTATTACCTATTTATGAACATTTTTTGTATCATTCTCCATTTTCAGAGAAATTGTTGAAAACACACGACTACACATTGACATATTTGAAGAGTTGTTACGAAACGGAAGCTGGGGCGAGTCAACGCCGCCCTCCCCACCACCAATACCTCCACGACCGAAGATCAATGAAGATCTTCACCCATCAGTCATTCACCATGGCCCCACCTCCATGCACGACCAGCTTAAGGAAGCAGAGTGGTACTGGGGCACAATCTCAAGAGAGGAAGTGAACGAACTTCTTAGGGATAAACCCGACGGAACATTCTTAGTGCGTGATGCTTCATCGCCCGGGGATTACACATTAACTTTACGAAAAGGCGGTGCAAATAAGCTCATAAAAATTTACCACAAAGACGGAAAATACGGCTTTGTTGAGCCTGTTAGTGATTCTGTAGTGGAGTTAATTCAGTACTATAAGCATAATTCTCTTGCGATGTACAATCGGACACTGGATATTAAGTTGATCTACCCAGTCTGCCATACACGGTCAACAGTAAGTTGATTTTTATTTTCTATATTCTACACTTTGTTTAAACTTAAATCCATATCATGACATAAAATTTATTTGCTTATTTAAAAGAAAGAAAGAATCGGAAAGTTCTAATCTACTTTACACAGAGACGGTCATTGTGTTGGTTATTTTACAAAATTTATTATGTTGTTATGTTTCTTAACTTTAAACTGAACCTACTCCTCTATTCTTCCAAGCACACACCCTAAAACTTTTATCCATCCTTCTATCTGACCAGAGAATTCTTAGTTAGATGACATCCTAGCAGTATATGCACAGTTTGTGTCCAAACCACTAGTTAGGATCATATCACTACAATTATTGGCCAAAAACACATCTTCACCACTTCCATTTACACCTATCTAAACTACTAGCCCACATAAACATACTTTACCCAACCTGGTAGAGCAATCGGTAGAGTGTCGGCTCCAGGTATTGGAGGCCCTGGGTTCAATCCCGGGCCGCGTCATACCAAAGTTGTAAAAGAATGGTAGTAGTATAGCTCCCTTGCTAACGCTCAATCAAATATAAGGGTAGTTGCACGACTGGTTTGCCCGGTGTCAGGATAATTTGACTGGGTGTGGTATCATGCCAAGTGTTCACGGCATGTTATACACAGTGAAGGCAGCACTAAATCTGCTTCAAGTGGACACCATCTCTAGATAACTGAAATACCGTGAGACGATAAACCCAACACGCAAACATACTTCTAAACTTTTATCCTTCATCTATCAGGAGAATGCCCCATCGGACGACATCATGAAGGAGAAGGCGCGTCTCCGGCAGATCAACAAAGATTACCAGATCAAAGAGCAGGAGTATGATGCATTGTACGAGGAGCATTCGAAAACTCAGTTAGACTTGCAGCTGAAACACCAAGCTCTCGACGCCTTTAAGGAAACGATCGCAGTGTTTGAGGAACAACTCGAGCTCCATCGACGGTTTCATGCGGATGCATCATCACTTGAGCTTCAAAGGTGAGTTGTAGTGTATGAATGTTATTGCTGAAATTGCTTAATGTTTTCATTACAAATTACCATAATAGAGTATTTTATAACTGACTAACTATTAACTGAAAAGGATTAATAGGCAATCACGATGTTATATATTTATAATGTTATGTTGGGAAATATATTTTAGAGAAATTTAATAAAGGAATATTAATGAATGAGAATAATTCATTATTGATTTTGCAATTGACTCTAAAGATCTAATGCACATAATTGTTGTTGATAGACTAAATAAATGTTTTGTAAAAGCTATAACTTTTATGCAAATTTACTTGCAATTGTGACCTGTTTCAACATTCATAAAGATACTTAAAAAAATTGTGACTTATTCATAAAAATAAATGTCATTAATGTTAACGTTCATAAAATTATTCAATGGTTAACATTTGATTAAATCATGTTTTTTTCTACTTCTACCCAGGTTGCACGAGAATTACGAGCTTCTGAAGAGTCGACTCATGAGCATTACAGAGAGCAAGAGTCAGCTGAGCGTCGATATTACCCGCAAGACGCACCACAACCGAACGCTTATCAGCGACATCAACAGTTTAAAACCAGAGATTAAGAGACTCAACAGACAGAGAGATAATCTTAAAAAGTAAGCATATATACTTATGTAACTTTGCTATTCAACTTGTTTTAATACAAAGCTTACCGGGGGAGGGGGGGATAATGTGAGCCTAATGTGAGAAGGTCTTCCAGCTGAATTGCAGTGCATCGGTGGTTCTACCCTGACATTTGTCTGGGGTCTTACTCCACCAGAAAGCTGGATGTTGCTATATTGATCATAAATGATTGCTGCAATGTAATTCAAAAAATAAAACAAACATACATAGCTAAGCACTTTTATTTAGGTTACATTTTTAGTTAATACACAGCTTTAGTGCATAGTTTACAGAATTATTTTACTGTCCCAAGTTCCAGTATGTATAAGTTCCAATATGGATGTAGTATTGACAAATACAGGTATTTACATTATAATCATGATGACTTCTAGCAAAGAAACCTATCAAACTAAAACATGTATTGCGTAAATTTGTAAAAGTCTTCACATCGAGGCAATTCTTATTTCCAATAGTTTCAGCAAAAAAAGAGTATGAAGAATAACAGATAACCTTGTATGCATAAAAAAGGTTCACCTCAAGCAAGACCTGATTATGTCCTATTTTCTATATTGATTGACACATCTCCACCATGAGTAAATACATTATGTGTTGATTGACGACTAATGTTGGTCTAACAAATGATAATGACATGCTAATTGATGACTCCACCAGCTAGAATGTGATGCTGTGACCCTGGTTGGCTACTTCATTATGGCTTTGTTTACTGTTGCTTTGGTTCAGTTAATTCAGGGATTTTATATCACTGTAGCAAAATTGGATGGGTTCCCTCAGTCTTATAATGCTATAGCTGCAGCATATTTTATCATATTTTGCCGAATTTATTTTACTCCATAAAAATCAATTTTTCACCAACCAGATTTGTCTTAATTTGTGTTCAAACTCTGTCTATGATGATTTTCAAAGGTTTCTAACAAGTAACTATTAGAATGTCCGACCATGTGCAGCCACATGTTTTCATGTACAAAGATTTTTATTTTTAATTAATTAATGGCCTAAAAAATTACTGTGCTATCGGAGATTCAAAATACAGGGCTTTTTTTTAGTAGGCGCCTTCTTCTCAGAAAATTTCATTAAAATCATGCAGTTTACCCCACAAAGTAACTTTACATCAGTTTTTTTCATTCCCCTTAAAGGAAGATATATGCTTTTTCCCTCAGAATTATAGGGCATGGGCCCCTTCCCCTGACATTGAAAAAAAGCCATGCCACACAGTTTACTTCTCAGTGTGATTCTTAAGCATTAAATACTTAATTGAAATACTGATCTTCCATTTATTGCCTCAGGCATTATTATGAGGTTGTGGTTGTTGTTGTGTGTGTTAGTGTACAAAAAGCATGTCTTCAGTTTGCTGGAAGATTGTGTATTAGGTTGCCCTTCACATCTTATTGTCTTCCAGCTCTTCTTTATTAGAGGATGGAAACATTTTATTGTCTGTTTGCCTTTGTAATCAACTTAAAACGTAGCAGCACATTCAAACATTACTATTTGTATTATATCTTCATTATAGCTAATGATCTGGAAATGGCCAAACTGCCGCAATAGCTCAATTGGTAGAGCGTTGGCTTGCGGATCAGGAGGTCGCGGGTTCAAACCCTGGCCAGGTCAAACCAAAGACTTCAAAGTTGGTAGTAGTGGCTTCCCTCCAAACGTTCAGGGCTAAGGGGACAGCATTACGCCTGACTTGTCGGTGTCAGTATAATGGACTGGCCGGGTTCAGTCCCTGGGCTCCTCATAAGTGCCCCTGTGCTATAATGATAAAAATGTAGCTGCACAGTATCGGCAAATAATGCCTGCAAATCCCAATCCCTCTGGAAATGGCCATAAATATAAACATTATGTATATTGATTCCTTGCGTCACCAATTCGTTGGTAAATAAATCAGATCTTATGATGACGATATTTTGGTTGCATTTTCCATTTATAACAATTTGTATTGTTTCTATTCTTCAGATGGCTGCTGGAGAAAGGAGTGCCAGCATCAGAGTTGGATAGTATCTTAGAAGAGAAGGACGAACCTTTGCCCCATCTGAACCAAGACACGTGGATGGTGCACTGCGACAGGGTGGGCTCTGAGCGGTTATTACAGGACCGACCAGACGGAACCTTCCTCATCCGACCGAAACTAGAGGAGGGGGATGTTCATGTGCTAACCATTATGTAAGTGTCAAAGTCAGTTGTTGTTTAACGGATAATTTGTTGATCTGTTAAAAAATATTATTTACAAAACTAATTCTACTTAAATTGTGCATTTTACCATTTAATCCTTTCCTGCATGTATACACCATTTTACGCCTATACAAACCATTCACAATCATTAGCAGAATCTGCATGACTAAGGGATTATGTGTAGACTGGTTCAGCCTTAAATCTATTTTTACATGTTGAACATATATTTATTAAAATCCTTTAATCTCTTTGAAAGAAAATAAACAAAGTCAAATGAATTTTTAAAATTACAGATGAAACATGAATGAAAAGGTTAAGTTTGAAGTGGGTGCTGTGTAGTTAAATGATATGACATTAAATACATACAAGATAAATTATGGAAAAATCAACATATGTACCTTAAATATGGCCAATTACAATAATATTCATTCTTTTTTGTTATGATTCCAAATTGTATTGAACTTTTTGCTGTAATCAACATCTCTAACCTTTTCGTGCATCTTTCCTTTTTCAGGTACCAAAATAAGGTTGGACACTGTAAAATCCTTCACAAAAAGACAGGCTATGGATTTGCAGATCCATTTTTTAAACACTCTTCATTGATGGATCTAGTGCTACACTACCAGCAAGAATCACTCAAGGACCATAACCCCAGCCTGGACATTCGGTTATTATACCCAGTTAACGCCCTTAATCTCCATGACGACAGTCACTCGCGGGAACAGTTGTACCTGCATATGAACAAATATTAACAGAAGCAGCGACTGATGGATAAGGTGTTTTCTTCAACTCACCAAACTTATATTGCATTGTAATGCGGGTTCGTGCCAAACAAAACAAAAACACGACATGTTTGTGTAGTGATGATATCGATGACTTCGACTAGTTATAACTTAAACATTCAAGCGCTGAGCGCAAGACAGGTGTAGATTAATCTTTATTATTTGTGAGATACAACTGTATTGTGCTCAACCTTTGTTATGTCGGGTACAAGGAGAAAGCCTATGTGATTTTGTCATGAGGACCAGAGTAGAGAGGACTGGTTGAAATGTGATAAACTACTCTCCAATCATCAAGACCATGTGCTTTCCTAGAATTGTTCTCAGAAACTACTGTATTGCATTCTACTGTTCATGTGCTGTTTTACATATTGTGCTTCAGAAATCGAAGAAAAAAAGTGCGAAAAATACTTTCATGTTTCATGATGCATTTATTTGGTGCAAGATCAGATAAATTTATTATTTACACTTTTATTATTTACTGAAATAGTTCAAACAAAATACTTTGTTTTACACACCAATGTATAATGTTTTCTTTCTTTAAGAAATCTTGTTATCTCTATCTCTTTTTCATGGCTTTCTGTAAAAATATTTGTCTTGTTTCTATTTTTTGCATGAGGTCTAGAGAAGTAATTCTTCCCTTTTTATTTATTCACTATAATTTAAACATTTTATTTATTATAAGTTGCACAAAACAACAACCCGTACATGTTATATTTCTTCTTTTTTTTCACTGTAGTCATTTTTTTTGTCCATTTTGTATTCACACCCCTGTGCAATATGTTCAAACCCTATTGGACATAGGCTGGGCGGGATTTGGTCAGTGTTGAGTCCCATGGGATCATAGCCTGGTTTTTCTTAGTTTTTAGCTGCAGATAAAAGGAATATATAATATCCCCAAATTCTCAAAACCCTACATGGCTGGTTTTCATTGGCATTAGCTCATCGAGAGATTTCTTACCAAAACCAGGTTTATTGGGTTCTAAAGAAAGTATATATAGCTCTGATGGGTGTATGGGTTTGGTAAGAGGGCATATATATGGTTTTGAAGAGAGAGTAAAGGTTTTTGCAGGGGAATATACATGGGAAATACTCCTTTTACCTAGTTTTCTGCCTTTTGTCTGTGTGGCATTTTTTTCATCATAAACAAAGCCATGGCTCCGCTTTGACTTTGTTAGGAAGAAAATGTCAAAGTGGATAGAAGTTGTCATCTTTGGGTCGTAAGCTAGTGCTGCTACTGTTAATGTGATATTGTTATATACAATGTTTTATTCGCAACAAATGCCTTTATCCATCCTGAAGTTGAAAGGCACGATTTACTTAGTTAAAAGATGAAAGTATGTTTAGTTTAAAAAATCATATACTGTTATTTGTTAATACATTTTTATGACCAAATGATGTATCGCATAATGTGCTTGTATCAAACCAATGATGAGTTTTGGTGCATTTGTTTACATTGAATTGATTTGCCTATCATGCCACAAGAGATGTGTTTTGAGATGTGTATGTTGTTTGTGTATACAATTGTTGATTGAACAAAAGAGTGTTAAGTATTTGGACATGGCCTTCAATTGAGTGTCCTTGACATTTTAATGGTCGTGACTTTGGTGTGAATGATAAAAAAATATAGGGCAAACTGGTGCAGTCCAATTTTTGTCTTGCACGTTGTTTATGAACAAGTGTTTTGTTCTTGTGGATGTTAATCTAACAAGCATTGCTTGCAAAATAGGGCAAAGATTGCCTTGGGCATTCTAGTAGTATTATAGTAGTCAGATTCTAATATAAAATGTTAAATATTTAGCTAGGAATTACTTTGTCAGATGTTCTATAGAGGTAATAAATAAATTAAAGGTTGTGAAATTGTTTACCATTTTGGAATTGTTGTAGTGACACACCAGATACAATTCAAAGAATTAACTTTATCCACTATTATGCCATATCTTTGAGGATTTAATCCAAGCAAGTCATGTTATCAATGATTTACAGGTCTGCATAATTATCTGGATTGAAGAAGCGCGAGAAAGGTTTCATTTAATGAAATGTATACCAGGTTTACTTGAGTTAAGAGAGATTTTAGATTTCAATAACATTGATATCACCGATGTGTTTGTTAGGAGTTTGATATGGGTAGCAAGCCTTTCACACTTGTACAATACAGGTATCCATCTTAAGTGGTGTTAATATCATGCTATTTAATGAACAAGAGGTGCCCACTTAAGCACTGTAAAAACCATTTAACAAATGTACCACAGGTACCATTTTAAGTGGTGTAATATGACCATGTAACTTGTGTACCATAGGTACCAACTTAAGATGTTTACTGTTACTAATTAATTTGTGTACCACAGGTACTAACTTAAGTGGTGTACTATTACCAGTTAACTTGTGTAACACAGATACCCACTTAAGTGATGTACTGAAACCATTAACTTGTTTACCACAGGTACCAACTTAAGTGGTGTACTGTCAGCTATTAACTTGTGTACCACTGCTACCAACTTAAGTGGTGTACTGTAACCATTAACTAGTGTATCACAGGTACCAGCTTAAGTGGTGTACTGTAACCATTAACTAGTGTACCACAGGTGCCCGGTCAGACTGTTGTAGTAACCTTTTAAGAGTGCACCTTAACCACTTAACTGGTGTTACCTTCAAAGTGCATATTCTTACCTGAACATCGATAATTCTAGAACATTCTGATTGTCTGTTTGTGGGGTATTGAGTCATACATAATAAAAATGTTATGTATTTAAATGCCTCAATTTAACTTGAACATGACCCAAGAATATTAATTGTATTGCATGTGTGAAATCCACAGGGCTTTGACTCACTGGTTCTGTGGGCTGATGGCATTCTTGATTTTGTTATGGATGTATATGTTTTTGTATATTTGAACCAAATCATGTTACATAGTATGCATTGTGAGATAGTGTGTTTTTTTGTTTCTAATTTCTCATCAACCGTTAGTCATTTATTCAGCCTATCAGCAAAACATTTTGTTCTAAACATTGTTATATGATCATGTGTCCATGGATAAACAATAGAAAATATTAAATAATGAAATAAAAATATTTGTCTGTGTTTCAGTTTGTTACTTCCCTGTTATTTATAAACGTTGATAAACTGCACAGTTGAACGTTCTTTGATTTATGCTCAGCTTGTGGAGTTGTTCTTCAAAGGGTCACTTCAGAGTCAAGATCATATGAATGGGTGTGATGTTTCAGGTATGCATGTCATGCTATAACAGTAAAGATAGCACCATGCATGCATGCATCTACCTAAAGTGTGCAAAATATTTTAATAACTTAAAGATTCTTTATGGGGTGGGACGGGGTTTCGTTCAATAATCTGAAAACTATATGGCAGAATTTTGTCATTGCAATACGGTCTTTGCAATTCTGCTATAAATGTTTGCTGTAGAACCAGAACATGAGCATAAACTGATTTAACAAAAACATAATATAAACGAGGGCCAGGTTGGCTTTAAGTCGCTCGCCTGTGGACACTGGCTTCAGTATATTTAAAAATTCAACCACTAGACTGCTTGTACATGCAGCTAGTTAGCATAAGTTACTTGTTTCGTAAGTACATGTACAAACTAAACAATCAAGATTCCCATGCAGATGAGTTTATGTGAAGATTCGTAAGTACATGTACAAACTAAACAATCAAGATTCCCATGCAGATGAGTTTATGTGAAGATTCGTAAGTACATGTACAAACTAAACAATCAAGATTCCCATGCAGATGAAGTTATGTGAAGATTCGTAAGTACATGTACAAACTAAACAATCAAGATTCCCATGCAGATGAGTTTATGTGAAGATTCGTAAATACATGTACAAACTAAACAATCAAGATTCCCATGCAGATAAAGTAATGTGAAGATTCGTAAGTATATGTACAAACTAAACAATCAAGATTCCCATGCAGATGAAGTTCTGTGAAGATTCGTAAGTACATGTACAAACTAAACAATTAAGATTCCCATGCAGATGAAGTTCTGTGAAGATAAAAAACTAACACTTAACCGGTGTTCACACGGTGGTTCAACGATTCGACCTATTGACCTATTTTAGACCTCGCGGGAGCCATGTTACGAATTTATCCTAGATATCGCGTAAAATTATGATAACGTTTGGTGAAGATTAATCCATAACAGTGGCCTCTACGTTGTCAACAGTTGTGTAGGATTTGACGTAGTGACCTACTTTTTGATCCTATGCGACATAGTTACGAATTCACCCAAGATTTCATGTAGACAAACATTGAGCAAGTTTGATGACGACTGGACCACAAATGTGGCCTTAAGTGTATTCACGATTTGTTGGGTTTTTTTTTTTCTTAGGCTGTTATCTAGTTATCTACTTTTTGACCGAACGTGACTCATTTACGAATTCATCCAAAAAGTCATGCAGAAAAAAACAAACATTCATGCAGAAAAACATTCTGTCCATGTTTTATTAAATTATAGGTGTGTTCTCTAGCGATTCATATTTTTCCTCCAAAATTTTACCTAAGGGTTTTTCAGTTTTAACGCCTCTAAAATCTTTGTAGAAAGCATTCTGACCAAGTTTGGTGAAGACTGTATCAAAACTGTAGTCTCTAGAGTCTTCACAAGCAAATTGCTGACGACGGACTTAGTGAGATAAAATTAAAGCCAATCACAGTGTTGGTAGCACATATTACTCCGCTTTCTAATAATTAACTATCAATAACATTATAAAATAACTAACAGAAAGTTTAATTTGTAATTTGCTTAAATATTCATTTCAGTGTCCTTTACTTAACTCCGGTGAATGTCGGTGGCTAAGATATTTAATTTTTAAGTCAATGCCTTTTAAACTAAACGTAGATAAATAAAAGGACGTGGATTTGAGTCTCGGTTGGGGCAAAGTACTTATTGTGAGAAAGTCTTCCAGCGGCCCCGCGGTGTGTCAGTAGTTTTACTCAGACATAAGTCTGCTATCTTACTTAAACAATACTTAGTTGGACGTCCAAAATATGACAATGGATGTAGATTTGTGTGATATAACAGAAATTAATGGCCAACATGCTTTGCTGAGCCCGTGGTCTAAGGGGAACTACTCGTATTACATTATCTTCGGGAGTTGTCCTGCAAACTGTCCTTTGATGCATTAGAATTAGCCTAATATTTATGCATGTATAACATGTATGTAATCAGGCAGATTTTGAAATAATCTTATTGTGGTGACAATTCCCATTAAAGCTATATCTTTTTTGACATTGTCACCACAATGATAAGTTTTTATTAAGTTTTCTTAATTAATTTATAAACTAGAAAAAAACCTGTGAATGAAAACGAATGTGCTTGTCAGAAGGTAATAATTATACGCACTTTGTATCAATCCATGTTTTACAAGTCTTACTATCTTTATTTTACTTTATGTTTTGTAAATGAACATGATAATGGAGTATATCATATGAGTTATAAAAATAAACATAACCCTGTCTTTATTGCCTTAGATTATATTTTAATATTTTCAAAAGCTGGGATATCAAATTCGAAATGTATTTACAAGTATATGCACTGGAGTTATGATATACTACAACTAACATTTATTTTAACAAAGTTAAAGGTTCTAATTTTAAGTGACAATAATTAACAAATAATGATTGTTTATAAAAAAAGGGAGTTGGGGGGGGGGGGGGGGCGGGGTACAACACGCTTACATTTTAAAGGTGGTATCCGACTGTTTGGACCAACATATTTTCATTATACATCTTTGTAAACCATTGTTATCTGAACAGATCTTGTAAAATGCTGTTTATTGGTGTCCTACACCTGTCGGAAAAGTGAACCATAAAACCACAATCGTCACAACACGATTTTCTTTTCAAAAACCTTTATTATTTTACATTTTAAAGGTGGTATCCGACAATTTGGACCAAAATAGTTTCATTATACATCTTAGTAAACCATTGCCAAGTGACCACGATTGTTTTAGTTCATACACGTTATCCGCTGTGACGTCGATGTCTATTTTTGGCAGGAACTCCAATCGTTCTTATTTACAGATATTGTTACATATATAAAATGTCGGCAGTCGGATACCACCCAGAAGTGTATTATGTGGTACAATCTAAACAAACCTGTTCTGAGCTGTAGCTTGGTTTTTTGTACATCATCATCGCGAGTTGGTCCAGTCTCTGTGTGATGGCTGATTGCTGCTCCAGCACTTATTCGTCGTAGCCACAGCCAGCCGGACGCTCGCTCGGCAGCTTGGCTCAATCTCTGGATTGTCTTAAGTTTTTCCCTGCCAGTAGTCCAGACCGTTTTCATCAGTCTGCGAACCGAGTGGGAAATAAAACCTTTCACTCAGCTTCAATGTGGGAATAGCCATGTACGCCAGCTTCGTTATCTACATTCATCCAGAAGATCTGTGTACTTTGCCTTCTTCCTTTCAAAGACTTCTTCTCATCCGGACTCCCAATGTACTGCCAGCTAAATGACATTGAGCTTCCCCTTTTTTTGGACCACAAAGACAAAACGATATCTGGTCTCAATCTGGTCTGAACAATACTTGAAAGTACAAGTCTCTTCCCGAAGTCCAAGCTCATGTTCCATCCGGTGGTGCCATCTAGGATTTATGCTTACTGTGGTTGATGTGGCATTTTAACCTGTCTTCAAATGGTTGATGTGGCTTTGCTGAGTGAGGGTTACTTATTCTTATTCAAACGTTCTTCCTTTCACCGTCTAGCCAGTCAGCCAAGTTTCTGAGGACAGCCACCACTAGTATCTTCCCTGTGTCAGTGTTGAACAGCACGAAAAAAGAACGTGATCTGGAATGCCCGGTCTATCACACACAACAGTTTGAGTCTGTTGTTAGTTCCCAACGTCAGATGTTAGCAGGGAATGGTAAGAGATCATGAACCGAACTGATGAGGAAGGACAGTTTTAAGTGGTTCATATTTCTAGATGTCCTCCCAGGTTAGCTGCCTGTCTATGGCGTTCCATGTCATCCATGCTCTTTATGCTCCCATTTCCAGCGCTATGGCTGGTCGTATTATTCTCTTCTGCCCTCTCTGACTGGATCATGGCTCGCATCTCTTTCTGGTCTGAAAGGTTTCACGTAAGTGTTTTTGTGCCACCTATTCTTTGGCGTCATGCGTTCTCTGAGATCATTTTCGCCCTACAAATTTAAACTGTCAGCAATATGTTTTAAAACAAATTAGTCCACGATGTTATTATATTTATTAATCGTTATAACCCAAAATATAATTGCATTTCGTTAAAAGGTGTACACAATTGTTTGACTACGGTAGACAACTCCCAAGAGTATCAGTTATTTGTATTTTATAGTTACCTCCCTTTGATGTTTTTTTCGCGTGCAGTGACTTTTTAAAAATCTTGTGATGTGAATCTGGTACAATAAGTGTTAAGATGTGTTTTCTAGACATTTCATTAACCAAAACTGTTGTGCTATTATTAACATATGTTGAACATATTTATCTTACCACCAGGAAATAACAGACTCGTCAGTTTTTTGGATTTCACATGTTCCGGAGACGGCTCGGCGATGCTCTACGATAGGGGAGGTAATCCATTTATAATATTTGTGTACAATATTAATAATTATGGCTGTACTTGTTGAGTGTATTTGCCGGATTGTTTTAATTCAAAAGTTACTTTACGAAAAGCTTAAAATAAACATTTTTGAGCGTACAGCAAACAAAACCAAAACCAATTATATGCATTAAACTTGTTGCAGAAATAATTTTCGCTTACCTTTCTTAAATGTTGTATCCGAAAGTTTGAACCAAATGATCTTTTCTTTAATGATAAAATACTAAAAAAATCATTGTTACTGAAAAGGTCCTGCAAAACGCTGTTCTTTGATGCCCTATATCTGGGTAAACAATAAAGCATAATCCACCTCTTGTCATAGCATACAGGTATTTTCTATAGCGATTACAGTGATTTTTTTTCGTATGAGTTCATGCTGAGAGTATGCCTAAATTTCTTATTAAACAGTGGGAAAATATCGACATATGCATTTGATTAAGGCAAACTGTAATATACCAGATTTAATCTGCTAAAAACTAAATTTATGGCTAAAAACCTCGCTTATGCTTTGGATCAATAATGTCAAGATGACCATATTTTGCATTTCTTTCCACTTGCTGCTCGCCCGTCTGTTTATCATTCCACTACCATAACTGCCATTCAGTTCAAGTTTATGTTCATCTGCCCAGTTTGTCTATCTCCGTTCTTCCCGTCAAACGAATAGCTTTTGCATTATCTTCGACCCTTTCCGCTCACGTTCGGAAAAGAAAAATAGCAGAGATTTCCGAATGAGAGAACATGACGAATGGGTCTGAGGATTAAAATCAAAACAAAACCCCACTCTGATAAATTATTGCATTAATTTATTATGTAACGTTAAAGTATTCTGATTATTTTTTTAAATTAAAAATTTCAATCGAAATCGTTTTGCCTAATTTGTGCAATGGGAGATTTGTGCAATGGGGAAATTGACATAAATAAACCAGCTGCAGCTGTACAAGGACTGATTGGGTATTTTCTCAAGAAAACATCAAATGAACATCGGGGATGGATCCATGGGGTATTGATGCATCCGCCACCCCCCACTAACCAGGTAAAAGAGTAGAGTTATGAAAACACATACACGTATCCTTAAAAATACTAAGCTTTTAGAGTAAATTTGTCTGTTGACTGCTTAGGTCGAAGTTAGGGCCAATTACTGTGTGTAGATATATCTAGTATTTACTGTGATAAATTTGAATGGATCGACCTTGATTCTTACACCCAAAACCCACTGCCACCATTTTTTTATCAACCCCTTCCATATATATAATAAATTGATATTTTAAATTATTAATACATAAATCCATTGCCATTAATTATCTGATTAAGCATTCTGTTTATTAAAAGTATGATTAATACTTAAATCCATTGCCATTAATTATCTGATTTAGCATTCTGTTTATTAAAAGTATGATTAATACTTAAATCCATTGCCATTAATTACCTGATTTAGCATTCTATTTATTAAAAGTATGATTAATACTTAAATCCATTGCCATTATCTGATTTAGCATTCTGTTTATTAAAAGTATGATTAATACTTAAATCCATTGCCATTAATTATCTGATTTAGCATTCTGTTTATTAAAAGTATGACTAATAACTAAGATTTGTTATAAGATCCTTAATTGTTACCCTACAGTTACTAATAGTTCATGGTAAAACGCCTGGGTTTTTAACGGTGGTATCCGACAATTTGGCCTAGAAAATGTGTTCGTAAATGACAATAAGTCATTATTATCTGAAAAGATCCTGCATACTCATTGATGACCTAGATCTGTGCGAACCATAAATCCCCACTCGTCATTGCAAACACGTATTTCCTATTCGAGTCACGCTGCAGAGATAGCTATTTTTAAACTAAGAAAACCACGAAGCCACTTACTTTTGAGATCACGTTATATCGTCATCCAGGTAATCCGCTCTGACGTCGATATCTCTCTTTTTTTTATCAGAGACCACTTTCACGCTTTCTACAGAGTTGGAAAAAATGAACATTTTTAGTACTTTTATTTTTCGCGGTAAATTCTATCTAACATTTCAGTAAGTGTCAAAAGCGTCTTTACTTAGATTAAAGTATCAGTTCATTGAAAAATTATGCCCAGAATCCCCAAAAGCAGTGATTAGACATTGTTACATGTATTTGATTTAGGTAAACTGTCGGATAGCACTTTTAAAACATGTACGACAGATAACCACCGATTGTCATTGTTTCTAAATGTGACCACTTTTCCAAACAGCTATTTCATTAGACGATGTGAATCTTTCTCTGCTTTATGTATGTCGCCCTTATAGCTAGTCGCGGCTGCCATATTCTCGTGAAATATATTTTTTTTATTGAAAAGGTTATTTTTTTACTAGTTTATTAAGTCGAACCTCATTTACTCAGTATGTTGTAACTCGATGAACTAAGTCGGACCCAATATCGAGTTAGCGAGGTTTGACAAAAAAATAACATAAATCTAGCTTATACAGACACTTAAAATTCTTCGGTTTTTATTTTTATGTCAAAAGTGCTAACGAATCGTTGTTCTTTTATGAGATTGGTAATTGATCGTGACAAACATTTTCTTCCATACGTATGATGGCAAATACAGGAAACATTTTTATGCGCCTGGTGCGTAGCTAGGCATGGTATGATGTGTACTTACTGCCGCTAGCGGGATTCGGTGCCATGCTTCTCCGGAAAATTGCGTGTTTCTAGGTCGAAGGCTTTGGGGGTAGCTTTTGGTATCCAGACATAACTAGATTTTAGGTAAAATGATAAGTTACAGACGTTTAACAAATAATTGAATTTAATTATTACATTATTTCTTTATTTCATACTTTGAAGCTATTCGAATACAAAGCCATCTATGTGGTTATGGCCATTTATGGAAAATTTTATGCATTCATGCTATATATTTGAACATGAAATAAAACATACTCTTATGCATATGTTTTAAGTCAAGTTGTCTCCAAGCAAATGTTGTGAATGTTGCATTTAATACATTAGGGATGGGATGTGATTAGCCGGCATTTTTGCCGATACTGTGCAGCGACATTTCTATCGTTATAGCATAAGGGTACTTATGAGGTGCCCAGGGACTGAACCCGGCCGATCATATATTGACACCGACGAGTCAAGCGTAATGCTGTCCCCTTAGCTCCATACGTTAGGAGGGAAACCACTACTACCAACTTTAAAGTCTTTGGTTTGATCCGGCCGGGGTTTGAACCCGCGACCTCCCGATCCGCAAGCCGACGCCCTACCACCTGAGCTATTGCGGCCGGTAAAAGGCATTCGGAGAAATCGCAAAAGGCAACTGGTCCAAGTGAAAGAAGTCGTGGAAACCGAAAGATAATTTAGTCACGAATTGTCTCTCGGATTTATTTCAGTAATCCCTGTGACTAAACAAACGTCAGTACCTATGACCTAGCGCCTAGATCGCCATCTTAATAACACAGATAGATTCTTTGTCTGTCGATTAAATGCAGTTGCCATTGTATATCTAACGAAACATGAAAATTGGTAAACGACTAACAAAAAGTTGCAATTATGTTATATATCTTTCAACCAGATACATTGTACTTCCACGGTGTGATCGTCCCTAAGATGGAATTATGTAAGTTTTTAAATGCAAGACAAAACCTGTCCCCAAACAAAATAAGTGGAGTAGTTACTGAATCGATTTTTCAAATTTACATTTTTTTTCAAGGCACAAATAGGTGTACTAGTTGATCGCACAACATTTTCACTTTAGTAGGGCTTATCCCTACTACGGTAAAATTTTGAGCAAGAAATAGCCCATCTTTTCAATATACGAAAAATATATGTTGGTAATGTGTAGCCGGATACTGATTTGTAACCGCTGTCATTCCTAGTTTTCACTGCAGATTTTCTTGTCCTATTTTGTCATTCTTTGGGGACAGTGTGAACGCCACTCCGTATTGTGCGTGTTACGGGTAAATTAAGAATGACATTAATGTGAAGTTAACCTTATTAAATCGAAAATCACTTTCATTAATGACATACCAATTACAACATCATGATTGCGTTAATACCGTACGATTGACTGGTAATTGATTTTTCGCGCTTTTTATTACCAATGGCCGACCTCTACCATTGTCACACTGAATTAAAGTGTAATTATTATTGCTAAAGGGTCAATTGTTCACAAAAGAAGAGCGAATCCAGACTTTCACGTCAATATCGACAAGCCTTTATGAGCTGGCAGACATAACCGCAAAAACTACATTCATGCAAAATTGATAACCATGTCAAATTATAGAGCATGTATAAGCAATAGAATGCGGGTAGATTTTCTGGTGATTGTGGTATGTTGTACAATAGGTCCTAATGAACTGGCATACGCTCGGGATTATTATTTAATATAACGCTGAAGTTTGTTTGCTTAATGATTGATTTTACTCATCTGTTATCTAAAATAATGTTGCATTATCTGGGCATTATCTTTTCTATTTATAAGCGCCAGACGGACCCGAAACTGTAAGCTTTAGTCTGAGATCGTTCTCAAGCACAAGCATTTGATTGGTCAGATTTGGGTCAAATTTACAATCTGACCAATCAGATGCTTAAGGTTGGTCTCAGACCCAAGTTCAAAGTTTTATGACCTTAAGTTATGACAACTTGCGCTGTATTCATTACGAATATTAGATATTTATCCTTACCTCAACGACGAAATGTCCATACCTTTGGAAAGATTTCTATATATAATAAAACGTCTCTTAAGTTTTATTAAGCATTCCCTATACCCAAACAATTTATTTTTAACTTAAGGGTATATTAGGCACTATTGTGCATTTTCCTAGTTGTAGTGAGAAAAATAAACTAAGTTTATTTTGTATACGACCCCACTAAAGCAAGTTAATATGACTTTCATAAGTTAAACAAAACATACCAAACCCTAAAACACAGATGCTCATTTTTAATTGACTAATGGAGACGGGGTCTTTTTTTGTTCTAGACACCGTAGCAGCAATAATGTACACATATTTGCCACTCCCACTGTGATTGGAGGAGAATGACTCTGTCAGATGTCTGGGTAATGCGACAGATGTAACGATTTTGCGGTGGTTACATTAAATACCGACCGGATGTAGAACCAGTGATATGGATCTTTTCTCTTTAATAACAGTCTGTTGCCATGTTTTGACATCAGATTTCCTATTTTGAAGGTACTCTTTATTTGTTGATGTCTAAGGAATGTAGAATTAAAAGGAAGCAAAAATCCTGAACACCTATGCACAATAATGGACTGATTTACTTTTACCGGAAGTACATACTTCATTGAAATTGAAGAGCTACCGACTTGAACTTTCTGTATGTGCATTCTATAAAGCATAAGCTTCTTACACGTTGCAAAAGTTGACTTATTTCTGAGTCTTTCTGATAAAAAATAAAAGCTGTTTTTGTCCTATGTAGGGTTGTGGGGTCCATCATAACTTGGCCATGGTGCAATTTGTTTCAACTTTTCGCGATTAAATATAGAATATTTAGCAAACTTATTTAGTAGCGTCTAAGTTTCTCAGCTCCCCTATTTCGAATCTCCAGCACAGATACTTACCACAACTTCGAATTTCCTTTACGGCACCATGATTGGCGCCGCTCTAGCGAGGGTACTTGCTATGAAATGCATTTTATGGGACGATAGTGCAGCAGGCAATAACAGGAAATCGCAACTGTTCGATGAAACCTTTCAATCGGAACACCTCGGATTATTCACGAATCATCTCTCGGATGTATGTAGGTAGTCGGATCACCTCGGTCATTTCCTTAAATGGGACTTCTTTTGAGACAGACGTCAAAACAAAGATGACAGCTCGGATGACAGCTCACTACAGTACGATGCCAGTGAAACTTCAATTTGTGCCGGCTTCAAATTTAAATCATCCGATTTTAATTAACCCAGCGCAGCAGACACGCAGCTATCAAACGATGACAGTGTTTTTGTTTTGTGCGAACTACTTAGGCATATTCTTCTTCCAACTTCCGGCGAACAAAACGATCGTGATTTCAGTAAGTATCATTGCACCAGATACATCCGAGGGATGATTGCCCCGAGGACGGAATTACCCGAGGAGTTCCGACTGGAAACCTTTATCAGAGAAAAGAACCGCGTATTACACTTTAAGCAGTGTAGCTTGCAACAATAAAGTATAGCTTACAATTATAACGTTTTCAAATGCTCTGTACGATTAAACAATCGGGAACTGAAACCCGTTTCCCTAACGTCTTAAACGACTACTCGAGGATTTTAAACGTTTTCAAGAGACTCCGGGAACTTGAACAAATGCGACGCCTACTTTTATTGGTATTTTGTTTGGCTTGTATGACTATCTTTTTGGTCCACCTAGTGCAAGTTAATACATTAAATCATTGGCGATTTATTGATTTATATACGTAACCGGAGAGGAAACGAGAAATGATAAGCCATATATCTTCGCTTTCATCAAACAAGGTTTGCTTTTCTGAAATAAAGAGTACTCTGCTTAGACCTCTTAATTTATGACTGTTTTGTATAATATTCTTCATGTCTTTTACAGCCATGTTCGTTTCCAAATATATAGTTTAAGACCTACTTTAATTTACTTTCTTAGGCTCAGGCGCGTTTTTGCCATTACGCACTTTACGCACGTGCGTAACTTCCGTTCGAAAAATCGAAAATCTGAATATACCAAAAACACTATGAAAGTCGATGCCTACACCGGGTTAGGAATGATATATCTTATTTCCGTAGTTTCTATGATATAAAATCTTATTACCACATCAGTAAAGTTGAAAAGGTTTTTAAATGATTAAACTTACACAAGTCAGGATTTTAGTGGTTCTTATTTTTCCTCGCATGTCCGCATTTCACCTGTTATTCATTAGAAAAGAACCGAATATAATCAAAAGTATAACTACAAAGGTTATTTCTCTTGTAATTGTGCGTAACTTCAAAAACGACACAGATACGCGCCTGCTTAGGCTAATATATATATTTATAACACCAGTAAAGAATAAGGACAAATACATGTAGAGATATAGTCTTGTTATGTATACTTTTTAAACTATAATAAGTATTATACTGTTTTTGTTTTTTGCACCATAAAACATGTATTGTTATAATGATTATTGTAATGTATACAGTGTCATAACACACAAGTAATGTTTTATGCAATTTTTAAGAATATACTTTGTACTAAATAACGATTACGCACCTGTTAAATATGGTTACAAGGTGGCCAATAATTTCAGATATAACAGGTACTCAAGAACCCCTTGATCAGCTTGTTAATCTATCTTAACCGCCCCACCCCCTCCCCCTTCTAATCCGACATGAGTTACAGATCCGCCAGATTAATATGACCTACGATCGTAATTACGTATTGGATGCCGTTCTCGTAGCTTTGCCATTACATTCGTATGTCTCCCATTCACTTAAATTTTGAAGGTCTTTGTGCACTTCGTTGTAATCCTTTGAGAAAGATATGTCTTTATTTTTAATACAGTCGCTAATGGAATATTATGAGCACTATAGTAATAATAATAAAATTGCAATATTGCAGATACAATCATGAAGATAGAAGAAATTGTAGTCCCCTCTAAGCCAATACTCGCTACTGATATATCCGTCTCGCCGATAAAATGTTGGCTATAAAACCCGGGAGTGATTAAATATACAGTCGAACCTCGGTTATTCCAACTCGGGTTTTCCGAAGCCGTTGTATTGTTCGAAGTCATTGGCCGGTCCTGATTTTTCCCTATGTATCTTACAAACCTTTTTTCCCCTCACAGTATCCAACGTCGAATGAAATTTAAATGTGACGTTAGTAAACACCTTCGGCTTTTCAGATTTAATATTTGGTTGGATACCGGGAGGAAAAATAATATTTCAGCTTTCTCGGGTAAATGTACATGGGTGTGAATATATATATTCTGTGACACTTAACTAACATAACTTGTTGCTGTGGCTCTACGAGTGTTGTGCCAAAATAAATGTATTATTTGTTTGTTTTTGACACAAATATGATCATACTGGCGACGTCCATCTAATCAATGGTAAAGGGAGACCCAAAACAAATGTCTGGGTAGAACCACCGGCGCACCGCAAATTGAAAATAAATGTAAGGTTGTCTCATCAATAGTGTTGATTTGACCCTCTTTTTACCAAATCAAAACATCGTTTACAAAGTAGACCATGAGCAATACAATGTCACTGTTTTTGCTATATTTACGCATGTACTTACAAACGATATCAAAACGTCGTATGTTTGTATAAGTCATTGTGTGCTTAAAGTGACCAATGTTTAATATGAATATTGAAGTTTATGTACTCGAATGTTTAATGGGTTAAAAAAAAACATACTAATACTTATAAAATGCCAACAGAAAAGTTATTTTCTATGTACTCGAATGTTTTAGGGTTTAAAATACCTACTTCTAAAAAGCTAACCTTTTTTTTTTATTCTATTAAAAGGACAATCTCGTACTATTCACCAAATTCACCCCAGTCTCTAATCAAATATACAAACACAACTACAGTACAATCACTGAAAAACCGCGAGCCATAATAGGTGCAATGAATATGTTAAAGGTGGTATCCGACAGTTTGGAACATTTTTTTTCTCAAACAGCCAAATAAGTCTTTATTTACTAAAAAGATCCTGCAAAATGCTGTCTGGTGATGTCCTAGATCTTTGTGAACAGTGGCGTATAACTCCCCACTCGTCATTTCAAACACGTATTTCCTATCCGAGCCACGCTGCAGAGATAGCTATTTTTAAACTAAGATAACCAGGTGACAACTTACTTTGAGATGACGCTATATCGACATCGGGGTAATCCTCTCTGACGTCGATATCTATTTTTATCAGAAATCACTATTGTGCTTATTTACAGATAAAGAAAGAGGGGAAATTAAAAGTTTTTGTAGTTGTTTGTGTGTGTGTGTGTGTTTTATTTGTTTTGTTTGTATGTGTGTGTGTGTGTGTGTGTTTTGTTTGTTATTTTTGTTGTTGTTTTGCGATGAGTACTGTCCAACAATGTAGTTCTTGTTCAAAACGGTCTGTATTTAGTCAAAAGTATGAAAAATGCTGAAATTATGCCTGAAATCTCCCAAAATCATGCTAATCCCCCCCCCCCCCCACACACACACACACACACAGAACAGACTGGCTAGAAACTGATGGATAAAGAAACAATAACAGAATGGTCTTTATATTAGCGAATTGTGTTGAATAGCAATTATTCAGTTACAAATTTATGTTATTGAAAATAAGCCCTCCTACTTCTTGACGGTAAGCAACAGAGGTAATATGTTGTTACATGTATTAGATAAAGGCAAAGTGTCGGACATCACCTTTACAGACCAGTCTCAATTTTGTTTCTGTCGTTTGTGGTATATCTTCCTTGCTAACGCTCAAACAAATATAAGGGTGGTTCTATGACTAGTTGGCCCGGAGTCAGGATAATGTGACAGGGTGTGGTATAATGCCAGGTGTTCACGGCATGCTATACAAAGTGAAGGCAGCACTATATCTGTTGCAAGTGGACATCGTCTCCAGATAACTGAAATACTGTTGCTGGGGCGATAAACCCAACAAAACAAACACATTTTTAAAATATTTTCTGTTGTATTTTTGAGAAGTAGCTTCTACCCAAATATGTGAATGTAAATAAGGTAGGAATTGAAAATATACATGTACCAAATCAAAAAGAAAAGTACATTTATAACTATTGTTGCCGTTTTGATCTCCATACCGTCATCTTGTTTATTGTGTAAGATGACTATTTGTCTTTAATATCTTGTGTAAACTTGAGAAAACCCCCAGACTGAGGTTAATAACGAATCGTCGTAATATTGTTCCAACGTACACATTGGTTCATGTAATCTAGCTTGAATCTCACAACATCGGTCAGATAGCTAAATAAACCTATGTTAGAAAGGAGATTCTCAGTACTTGCGCTTCACCTTGAGTAAAAAGGGACACTTTGTGGCCCCTATCTCAAGTTAAGAAGGGGACTCTCAGTATTTCTCCACTTCAACTCGAGTAACGAAGGATTCTTAGTAGCCACTATCTCAAGTTAAGAAGGGAATTCTCAGCACTTCCCCACTTCAACTCGAGTAACAAAGGATTCTTAGTGACCCCTATCTCAAGTTAAGTAGGGAATTCTCAGCACTTTCCCACTTCAACTCGAGTAACTAAGGATTCTTAGTAGCCATTATCTCAAGTTAAGAAGGGAATTCTCAGCACTTTCCCACTTCAACTCGAGTAACTAAGGATTCTTAGTAGCCACTATCTCAAGTTAAGAAGGGAATTCTCAGCACTTCCCCACTTCAACTCGAGTAACAAAGGATTCTTAGTGACCCCTATCTCAAGTTAAGTAGGGAATTCTCAGCACTTTCCCACTTCAACTCGAGTAACTAAGGATTCTTAGTAGCCATTATCTCAAGTTAAGAAGGGAATTCTCAGCACTTTCCCACTTCAACTCGAGTAACTAAGGATTCTTAGTAGCCATTATCTCAAGTTAAGAAGGGAATTCTCAGCACTTTCCCACTTCAACTCGAGTAACTAAGGATTCTTAGTAGCCATTATCTCAAGTTAAGAAGGGAATTCTCAGCACTTTCCCACTTCAACTCGAGTAACTAAGGATTCTTAGTAGCCATTATCTCAAGTTAAGAAGGGAATTCTCAGCACTTCCCCACTTCAACTTGAGTAACGAAGGATTCTTAGTAGCCATTATCTCAAGTTAAGAAGGGAATTCTCAGCACTTCCCCACTTCAACTCGAGTAACGAAGGATTCTTAGTAGCCACTACCTCAAGTTAAGTGGGGAATTCTCAGCACTTCCCCACTTCAACTCGAGTAAAAAGGGACACTTAGTGGCCCCTATCTCAAGTTAAGTAGGGAATTCTCAGCACTTCCCCACTTCAACTCGAGTTAAAAAGAGACACTTAGTGACCCCTATCTCAAGTTAAGAAGGATATTCTCAGCACTTCCCCACTTCAACTCGAGTTAAAAAGAGACACTTAGTGACCCCTATCTCAAGTTAAGAAGGATATTCACAGCACTTCTCCATTCAACTCGAGTTAAAAAGAGACACTTAGTGACCCCTATCTCAAGTTAAGTAGGGAATTCTCAGTACTTCTCCATTCAACTCGAGTTAAAAAGAGACACTTAGTGGCCCCCATCTCAAGTTCAAAAGGGAATTGTCAGTACTTCCCCACTTCACCATGAGTAAAAAGGGACACTTAGTGACCTCTTCAATTTCAGATGGAGATTCTCAGTACTTCGCCACTTCAACTCGAGTTAAAAAGGATTATTAGTGGCCTCTAACTCAAGTTATGAAGAGGTTCCAAGAGATCCCCTTAACTCAAGTTAAAACAAAATCTTAGTACGAACGTCCCCAACCCCGCCCCCTCTACCCTGCCCCTCTTATCCAAGTAAGGAAGGAGATTCCAACGACTCTAATCCCAACTCAAGTTACATTGACGACTCTTGGCTGCTTCATGACGATCTGCAATTTTCTGTCCAAAAGTGGGAGCTAACAATGCTACGATTCACTTCGGTGCGTGGGTGGTTCCAACCAAATATTTTTCTTAAGGACTTCATCCACTATACAATCATTTATTAAACTTATTTTCACCTTTGAGTAGACAAAAACAACTATAATACTGTGTACATTTTAAAATGGAAACTAAATAGACAAGCGTTTTTATTACTTTTTTCTCTTTTGAGCGTACAGGAACCAAAATTATAAATACATTTTTCTCCAAAATATACCCATGAAAGGAAAGACATAAATAAAAATCCTAAGTGTATATCTATGAACCGGTTGGCGAGGGTTTTAGTACTAAGTATTACACTAGCGAATGACAATCCATTTAGCAAACTGCAAAAAAATATTATTATTTAACGTTAGGTATCAATGAAACGTATTCACAAATTATATTTATTAAAGTCGATACAACGAATCGATTACCCCTTGAATTCAATTAAATTCTATTGAAACTTGTGGTTCGTAATACCTATATATGTATGACTTTATTATTATCGTCGACAGTCGATACCTTTATTGCCTATATAAACTTCTACCTTGACGACAATTAACATTTTTCTGTTATTAAACTTTGACATGCCGCCCTAACAAATGTGTTAAAATCAATGCTGTGACTAAGAGAGTTATACTCATGTTACTTCGTCTACTGTTAAATAACAAACGTAACATTATTGACAACCAGTTGTATAAACTATGTTACCATGGTGTGTCGGTTTTATGTTACCCTGGGTAAGTTGACTGTATCAAAATATTCATTCGGGTCACCAAATTGTTATGCTAGGATAAAATATACCATAAGTCAATATGTGGGTAAACTATCTAAAAAAGGTGGTACCCGACAGTTTGGACCAATGATTTTTTTTCTCAACTCAACTCAACTGTATTAGCTCTATGCGGTTAATACGCAATTAAGCATACAATAACAAATTCCAGTGCAAATAAATCATCTACAAAAAACAACAACACGGGAAATTAACGAAAAAGACTATAATATGTTAACATCTACTTCAACTAAATAAGTCATTGTTACCAGAAAAGTTCCTGCAAAATGATGTTCATTAGTAAACTAGATCTATGAGCGAAGCATAAATCCCCACTAGTCATTGCAGGCAGGTATTTCCTACCTGAGCCACGCTTCAAAGATAATTATTTTGAAAACTTAGAAAACCACACGACAACTTACTCTTGAGATCAAGTTCTGTCGTCATCCGGGTACTCCGCTCTGACGTCTATATCTATTTTTAGCAGAAATCACGTTCGTGCTAATTTATAGAAGGAATTAACATTTAAGATTTTATTCCGCAATATGAACTGTCTTCCGATATTGGTAGTATTGATACTAAGGCTAAAATATAAAATAATGCAGAAATTATGCTAAAATTCGCCCAAACGGTTGAATGTTATTATTGCATGCATTTGATATAGGCAGACTGTCGGTTACCACCTTTAATGTATGTTGGTGGCGTTCGGTACTAAAGTTACGCTCCTCCTTTATGTAATATACTATAGGACACATATGATCAAATCCATATTGTAAGACTTTACTGTAAAATTCTTATGGAAGTCTTATCCTGATTCCGACAATAAATGATGTGTTTGAACGTGTCAATGTTTACAAACCTTAAATTTCAAATAAAGCTCGTCTGAAATATGAAAAAAAAAAAAATAAATAAATAAAAAAAAAAATACGTCAGAATGGAGAAGGACCTTACCTAACGCTTACGCTTAATTCGTGGGCGTGTATTATTGCATACCTTCATGTGAGTGTGGTGGGTGTTTGACACACACACACACACGCACGCACGCACGCACGCACACACAAACGCAAACATACACACACACACACACAAACAAACAAACAAACAAAAGAAAAGAAAAGGTTTTCGGCCAAATCGTTTTACCACATGGAAAAGTAAATGTATCATATAACAGTGCATTTTAATTCACCCGTTTTCGTTTGTCAAGTGTTAATTTGTGGCAGCAGATCTTATTGGTATTTTAGTTAATAAAATATTAACTCAGTAAATGGCGCAAACAGTGAGATCAACAATACAAAAGCGACGCAACTTCTTTGAGAGAGGCACATTAAATATTTGGGTATTATCAAAAATAACCGTCGTCAAATACTTAAAAATAAGTAACATCGTGAAGTTTTACATAAATATTGAATTTATTTTTCTTTGTTCAAGTTTACGATCAATTATTACAGGTGGTATCTGACAGTTGAACTATACGTATATGAAATACAATTAACAAAACCCCAGGCGCGTATCTGGGCCGTTTTTCCAGTTACGCACAATTATTATAAGTGTGTGTGTGTGTGTGTGTGCGTGCGTGCGCGTGTGTGTGGTGGGGAGTCTGGGGACATAGCCCCCCCCCCCCCACCCCCCACCCCGGATTTTTTTACATTGGTTCAGTGGCATTTTAGTGCATTTTTTGCCCCAAAATTTGAGAAGAAAAAAGAACACGAAATATTTTAGTTTTTCCTGGTATTGACTGAAAAATTCATCTTTAAAACGCAATATTCAACTCGATTGATGTTTATAAGATTTTATAAAATATAGACTTAGGAAATAAAATACACCATGTCTAACCCGTGTTAGGCGTCGACTTTCTTAGTGTTTTTGTTACTTTTAGATTTTCGATTTTTTGAACGGAGGTTACGCACGTGCGTAAAGTGCCTAATGGCAGACACGCGCCTGCAAAACCCTACCCCTGTTTGAGGGATTTGGGGCATAATATCTGCACTCATACTTTGGTCTTAAAGTGGGTATCCGACAGTTTGGACCAAAAATATTTTCATAAAACATCATAGTAAACCATTGTTATCTGGACAGATCTCGCAAAATGCTACTTATTGGTGTACTACGCCAGTCTGAAAAGTGAACCATAATGCCACAATCGTCATTAGAAACACGTATTTCCTATCTGAGCTACACCGCGCAATTAGCTATTTTCAAACCAAAAAAGCCATGTGACCACTTCTATTTTAGCTCATTTACGTCATCCGCCGTGACGTCGATGTCTGTTTTTAGCAGGAATCCCAATCGTTCTAATTTACAGATATCGTTACAAATATAAGATATAGGCACACTGTCAGTTACGAACTTTAATTAAGACGACTTTGAACACTTCATCAATTGTTAGACAGTACTTTTCGCGAGAAGCACGCACTAAATGCTCTTTTCAAATCTATAAATAATTACGATAGATTTCTGTTGAAAAAAAGATACCGACGTCAGATCGGTTACCCGATGATGCTATAACGTGATCACAAAATAATTTTAAAAATAACTAACTGTGCAGCGTGTTTGTGGTAGTAAATACATGTTTGTAGTGACAAGTGGGGTGTTATGCTGAATTTTCAACATAGATGTAGAACATCAAGAAACAGTATTTTGCGGCAATTTTTCAGGTAACAAACGTGTATATGGTTCTTTAAAAAGTCTATCTTGTCCCAACTGTTGGATATCACCTGTAAATAGGAATCCGGCTTTGCTTAAACCACAAAATACAGCCACTGTTCACATGATAAGTTGTGCTACAACATTAACTACAATTGTATTAACTATAGTTGTTATTGTCCATGATCTTCTGGTATGTCACGTGCCAAGAGCTGAATTGATAAAGTACCCTGCGAGGGAATGGATACTTTTGTAACAGACATGCTGTATCTCTAGCCATTATACTCACGACAATGCCACCTAGTCTTTTGCTGCGCAGTCTAAAGTAAAACATCATGTCTTGATAGTCGAGCGTTAACCTTTTTTGTTTTAAAAACTGCTTCAATTAAACAGTTTATTACATAATGTAGCTTTTGTTACATTCCTAATGAAATTTGTGGTGGCAGTAGGAAGAGGAGGAGGAGGAGGAGGAGGAGGAAGAAGAAATTAGGTCGGAATGGCGGTGGAGATGTTTGGGTGGTGGTAGTAGTAATAGTTTAAGTAAAAGAAGTAGTAGTAGTAGTAGTAGTAGTAGTAGTAGTAGTAGTAGTAGTAGTAGTAGTAGTGGTAGTGGTAGTAGTAGTAGTAGTGGTAGTAGTAGTAGTAGTAGTAGTAGTAGTAGTAGTAGTGGTAGTAGTAGTAGTAGTGGTAGTAGTAGTAGTAGTAGTAGTGGTAGTAGTAGTAGTAGTAGTAGTAATAGTAGAAGTGGTAGTAGTAGAAGTAGTAGTGGTAGTTGTAGTAGTAGTAGTAGTGGTAGTGGTAGTAGTAGTAGTAGTGGTAGTAGTAGAAGTAGTGGTAGTAGTAGTAGTAGTAGTAGTTGTAGTAGTAGTAGTAGTAGTAGTAGTAGTAATAGTAAAAGTAGTAGTGGTGGTAGTAGTAGTAGTAGTAGCGGTAGTTGTAGTAGTGGTAGTAGAAGCAGTAGTAGTTGTAGTAGTAGTGGTAGTGGTAGTGATAATAGTAGTAGTAGTAGTGGTTGTGTGGGGGTGGTAGTTGTAGTAGTAGAAGTGGTAGTAGAAGTGGTAGGAGTAGTTGTTGTTATTGTTGTTGTTGTTGTATGATGTCGAGAAGGAAGTGGTGTAGTAGTAGTCTTCAGTATCAAATGATCAAACAGTGAATAGGCAAATGAAACCCAAGAACTTAGCCGAGCTGCTAATCCCCAAAATAAAGCAGCTTTCGTCTGGGCGCAAGGACATTTAATATTCGTTTTCTTTTTTATCTAAGACAAGAAAAAAGCATTTCTTTTGTATCGTTAACCCGGTATTAACATATGAATCCATTTCTGTTTTAGACTATCTGAGGTGTTGACGTTTCCATACGCAGATTATAGCCTTTATATCAATTGAGTTCGCACAAAAAGACTTTCAAAACGTGCTATGCCGCTTATATAGGCCTACGTAATTTCTCATTTGAATGCTTACGCGGGTTTAACATAATGAAGCTATCAATGTGTTTTTTTTCTTCCAGTCAAGTGTTAGCGTCATTTGCATAATCAATTCACGTTACATTATTGCTATAGGAAATACACTTCTATTTATATTGATTCTTTAGAATGTAATATCTATAACTGGTTTGAGAACATGCAAAATAGAACGATGTGAATGTTTTGATGTCAAAAAGAACACATACCGAATTCGCGATGTGTGATGTATATGAAAGGGTCAATAAAAATGTCTTAAGTGCCAACATCTTCATAATAAAACGTGTGTCGAATTTATATTTATACCCCAGGGTATGGGGGTAAAAGTGAATGTAGTCGAATTGAGATCTCACCAAGTGATTTTTTCACATGCTCATACGTTCGTGCATGCCTCTGCATAATGCTGCTTATATTCGCGCACACATACATGTGTACGCACTCACTTACATATATATGTGCTTGCATATATGTATGTGTGTGCTGTTATATATACGTGCGTGTGCATTTGTATGTTTGTTTATTGGGTTTATCGTCCCACCAACAGTATTTTCGTTATATGGAGACGCTGTCCACTTGAAGCAGATATAGTGCTGTCTTCACTGTGTATAGCATGCCGTGAACACATGGCATAATACCACACCCAGTCACATTATCCTGACAACGGGCTAACCAGTCGTGGAACTACCCACATAGAGAAATACACACAAATCTCTCTATATGTATACAGATATACGCATACACATAAATATATACGCACAGACATACACTTACATATATGCGCACACCACTGCACACTAACGCTAGCGCGCGCACATACGCACACACACAAAAAAAGATTACACACGTTTTTACGAACACAAACATATACACTGGTTCTGGTAATGTAAAAAGAAGAACGTCGGCTCCGTGTACGGGAGACCTCTGGTTCGATTCAAGACGCCATTTGCAGAATCATTTTTCAGTAATATAATACTACACGATCTTATTTGTATATCCCATATTTAGAAAGATTCTACTTCAGCTTTCCTTTGACGCCAAAAGTTTAAGATTATCTTCAAAATAGGAAATTTAATGCCAAAACATAGCATCAGACTGTTACTAAAGAGAAAAAGTACATGTCACACATTCTACTTCCGGTCTAGTGTAACCACCCCAATAGCCTCCTTGCCAAGCCTCACACACGGCAGTGGGCCCGGTGTCAGAATAATGTAATGAGTGAAATATCATGCCCTGGTATGGTATTGACAGAGGGCAGCACTATATCTGCTCAAGTAAACGCCCTTTTCTGTATAACCGATGGATGGGCGATACAAACAAAACTAACTAAACACAAGAAACCTGCACTCCTGCAGTTATGACCACACACTTTTAAGCGTGCATATACAAAGAAAAGACAGGTACGCGTGCACGCGCACATACGCACACACACGTAGTACACACACTCGTAGGCACGCGCACGCAAGTGCACACACGTACGCACACACATGCACGAACGCGAATACTCGTGCGCATTCAGACACAAACACGCATGCACGCACGAACACATACACGCAATCCTAAACATGTGCTCTCACACTATTAACATTAATATTTGTTTGTTTTATGCAGCATGCTGCTCCTTGTCATACAACAATTCAAACATAAGAAGAAGTTCATTCAAAAGTGAACAAAGAATTTCAAAACGGCATATATCGATTATGGTAGTTTATTTGTTCTCAATAAAAGCGTACAACCCTCCCTAAAGCAATAGTTGGTAAACAGACAAACACGACCAGAATTTTCGAAAGACTGTTTGATCTCAATTGTAAATGCACACCAAACGACATAAAAACCGTAAAATACAAATCCGAATGTTTATTTCAGTGGGTTGAAGTTGTAATTGGTAAACAGGGCCTAGTTGGGCGGTTTTAAATGTTGGTTTAACTTGCTATGGCTGTGTGGGGTGGATATAATTGTATTAGTCTTGCTGTTTAAATTTATATATTCGGTAGGGATGGGCAATATTTAGTCAGTTTTTCTTTCATTTTTATATAAATGCGCGTATTACCTGCCCAAAAGGGAAAGATCCAAATTATAAGTGCCAAGGGCAGCGCAATCCTATTCAGTCACAGTAACTACATTTTAAGTATATCTTATCCAGTCAGTTTTCAAATAAACCATTCGTATTTCGTGTCTTTTCACTTAAAACTGTGATAAGTAGACAATGTTTATGTTGTTGTTTTTATTAATCTAAAAATATATTTACCCCACAAATCCACAATGTTTAGAAAGGAAACCACAACGTTGCCTACATGAGGGAATATCTCTACATGCCTTTAAAATAGTTACTTGAAAAACACTTGAATGTGCTCAATTACAAAATTGGTGGTCGGGCGTTGGAGGGAGTAAGTTCATTCTTTACCATTAATTTAAAATGACTTAAGCAACGAATCGACTGATATTTTTGTCATATTTTAATAATAAATAGCAGTTTATAGTAATAACAGGGCGTGTGTGTAAATGTCAGTATATGTCATTGTTATTGAACTACATTGTTGTAAATGCAGAGTCATGGCAATATTCATGTATGTCGTACTGAACGACAAATATTATAAGGATAAGCGAGAAATCAACAATAAAATGCATAATACAATTGTGTATACGAGAATGCTGTGGCATGGCGCATGAATATCATGCTGGTCACTGCAATATCTACTGTAGTTCTAATATAAATACAAATGTATAATGATATAATGACTGCATTTTAATTGCTGTTAAACACTATAGGGATACACCACTAATCAATGACTACACGTGCATTTTATAAATAAACATTAAAGGTGGTATCCTACTTTTAGGATTTTAAGATATTTTCATTAAGCATCTTAATTAACTATTGTTACCTGAACAAATCTCGCAATATGTTGTTTATTGATGTCCTACGCCTGTCTGAAAAGTGTACCATGACGCCACAATCGTCATTAAACCAACATCTTAAGTGTTGATTAACGAGTAGTTATTGTTCCAAAATTAAGATACTGTTGAAAATCGTCAAAACTTAAGACTAAAATGATGTCTTTCTACAAAAAATTATGCACATATACCCCAAACATAGGTCAGATATTGTTACATATATTAGACATAGGCAAAACTGTAGGATGCCACCTTTAAATTTGACACACGTTAATTCATTACAACTCGTAAATGTTCTTGTTGTTGTGTTGTTGTTTTTTTCAAGTTTACTGTAACGACTAACGATATTTATAAATAAACATCATGAAATAATAAAAAACAACAACTTTAAATACATGGTTACACTAATAATCATAATCCTTCTATAGTACAGCATGATTTTATTCTTGTTTAGTCTTTTCTTATTTTTCACAACAATTACGAAAAACATGTCTTCAATAATTTTATTAATAGGTAAAACTTATAGGGTAATAATTCTCCTCGCCTACGAATGACTCGATTTCGTAGTTGTTTGTGTTCTTATTATTCTGCTCAAGTACACAACACAAAGTATAGACGTTTACATCAATAATAATAATAATAATAATAATAATAATAATAACAATAATAATAATAACAATAATAATAATAGTAATAATCCCGTTCTCTAAGTATAACTCGATTTCGCTGTCGTTGGCCGTTTCTTAGTTTTCACTGATGGCAACTTAGCACCTTTGTATATCTTATCCTTGCTGGTATAACTAGTCTGTGACTGTGACCGCAGATGGAATGGTGTTGGTTGGTAGCTGTGCGGTCGCCTGTTCTCCTTGCCTTTGTCCTTATTCATCTGAAGCAGGGCTCGAGCCCGTTCACTTAACATCTGGTTCTCACACGTCATCGTTCCATCTTCCTTCACCACCGGCACAATGCCATAACGTTCATACAAATCCTGTCGCGTCCTCTCCACATTCGTCATCTGCTTCAACGTGTGCTGTAACATCGTCCAATTCAGCTTCGTAGACTGCGTCTTTTGCTCCATAACGTTTTCGTTCACTTGACGTTTCAACATCCGCCAACCGCGTTTGGCAAATACGTGAGTCATCGGCTCGGATTCGCCGTCAACGTCGTCGACGTCATCGTTGGCGTCTTGAACGTCCTGTTTTGTCTCTTCTTGCAAACGGTCCTCTTGGCCCTTTGCCGCGGCGACGGCGAACACCTTTGTCGCAAGCGTTGACGCCCTGGCCATTCCATTGAGTTTCTTTTTCAACAACGTGTAACCTTTTGTGTTTCCATATTCAGTATTGCCGTACATATCCATCATAACATGCTGAAAGTCGTTACTAGCCACAAAATTAGGTTTGGGTTTCTTTGTAAAGTACTCCACTTGTGAGTCAATATTTTTCACCGCCTCTTCAAAGGCGGCCCATGCTTGACCCGATGACAACAACGACGTTCTCTGTGTCGACATCCCATCGTCATCCGATTCTAAACCTGAGACCTCCAGGTCATCCTTCTCGCTTAAAGTTACACTGTTTAACGACACTCTTGATCCTCTAGAACCGCGCGATTTTGTCAGTTTCTTCCCCTGTTTAGTACCAGTAGTACTAGATTTTCTACTTTTCGGAACTTTATTCATGGCTATAACTATATCGATGGCATCATCCGTACGAGAATTACTCCTAGAATCAGGAATTTCTATAACACTTTCAACACTTTCATAATCCTGTTGAACGTCTTTCCTCTCTAGTTGATTGCTAACATCCTTCTCTCGCATAAAATTATTCAACATTAACCCGCTTATACCATCATTTGCCTTCTCGCCTCGGTTGGCCTGCGTTGGATCTCCGCCATCAGTATTCTGATCGCGCGCCCCTCTTTTCAGGCGAGCTAATAAACCTTGCATTTTTATTTACTGATTCAACCAAATTAGCAGTCAATCAAAACATCGAGCAGTTATGAATAGCTCCTATATTGGCTGCTCTTTCATCCGATCAAAAGTTGAACATCTTACTCTACAAATTGTTGGGCATGAGGGTGGCGGGTGGAGGTGGGAGAGAAGCACCCGAACGGAGAGCACCCGGGTCAATCCGCGATCCTGGGATGACAATAAGCTTCTGTTACTCCTCACTGCCGAACAAATGTCGGCCTAAGTCCATTGTAATCAAGAGAGCCAGCTACGATGACAAGAATGTATATCCAACGACAAAACACAAATAACAACAATAGATCCTCTTGTGCTATTATATCACCTGTATGCTAGTACCTAATGATCCTTGTACACTAAAGGTTTCATATTTTGTCCCAAGTAGTAAATAATAATATCCTCGAAGCAAAAAAATCGCTCCTCTGCCTAAACGTACCGCAGCCTATCTGCTGAACAACGGAGGTTGTATAGATAGATATATCGGACTGGTAATGCTTTACATTGTCAAAACGCTTCCGATTAATCAAAAATCGAAATATCTCACTCTCGTCACCAGACTTTTACCACCGTTTATAAAGCCTAGGTGGTTATAGTCTAAATACAATGTGTGTTATACTATATTTTTCTCCCCTTCTCCACGATTTATTCACACCACTTAACTACTAAATACCTTTTATTTTCCACACTCCCTTTATTATGGTATACCAATAGAATCACGAAACTTTTTTCCGCAAGAGCACTGCAGTACAATACCGATGCAGCCTTATAAACACAGCGCTGTATTAAGTGCTGTATTAAGTCCAATGTCCCATTTAAACACAACTGGCTTCCAGAAAGTGTTTGTCTAACCTGTCTCATATGAGTGGCATTAAAAGCAGCTGGGAATTTCAACAATTGAAGCCAACAAAAACGAACGTGGCTGGTCCATCGATCAGGTACTCGGTGTCTAATAGGCCGACCTCTTGCGGCACAAACTTCAGACTTTCAACTTTTATTGGTGGCAATCAGCAACAGAGATTGCTGCCTGCCATTAAAGCGGTCCTATCGGATTTTATTGTTACGTTTAACTTGAAGTCTTATTCAGATTTTGAAACTCAGGAAAATGATGTTACACATTATTGCTAAACTTGAATTTTCTTATCAGTGCCTGTTTAAATTTACTATTGACTTTATATAAAGAAATCAAATACAACCACGATTCAAGAAAAAACGTTACTAACGATTTATATGTCATTAAGTTTGGATTCCATTTCTTCCCACGTGACGTCATCTAACTTTTTACATTCGTTATTTGTAAAAGACTACTATTGTATATATTTCTGAATTATCCAAAATAACAAATAAAAACCGTTGTTATAAAAGTCGTTTTTAACCAAATCAGCGAGGAGTCGCTTTACACTCAAGAGATCATGCTGTTCTCTTGCAACACATTGTTAACTGGTTGAAATCATGTCTTAATCCATTGATATTTAATCTGATACGGTCAATGAGTCCCCAGTAAAAAGTATTGTTTTCAATGTAAGGATTCTATTACACAGAAACACAATGGTCTCGTAATATAGTAAGGAGGTAAAAACAATGTATTCACTTTTAAGTCCAATGAATACACGTGTACTGTTATAGTTTATTAAATATAATGTTAATAGAAAAGGTTCAAATTAATAATTGTTACGAGCGTTAGGAAAAAAACAACAACTTTATTTAATTCAATAGAGGAATTTTCAAGTCCGCTTGAGTAGGCATAGTATTAAGGTCGTTGGAACTTTCAAGTGTTAAATTATTTAAAATCTCCAGTTCATTGCCAACACTCTTCAATTGACCATTGAACTCCTGCGGAAACAAAGACATTCTCTAAAGACATGATTATAAGATTAATTTGGCTGTTTTAATCTTTGCCATTTTGATAAGTTAAATCGTCGTGATTTGATTATAAATCGTTGGTTTAATCCCAGTGTTTCACCGCCATCCAAACGCCATTTAAAGTTAATAAAGTTGATCCTTTTTTGGCAGAGGCACGTCAGAGGGCTTCTCTTGTTGCAAGATGTTATTATCTTGTGCACATTGCAGTAGTTGATATAGACTCAATCATAGCAGTATACCACGCTCGTGAATGTAAACAAAGTACCACAGACAGCGTTTTAAAAAGCAACTTGGTTGCAATTGGTCAAATGTGAAGATTTGTTAAATTAAAATTTCGAAATTATGGCCCATACTTCTATTAAAACATCCCAAAACATAATGTTTTGTCATCTTTCACTTATAACAAACATAATTCAAAAAATTAAAATAAATAAATATCCGTTGGGTGTGTCAACATATTTGAAAGTCGTAAAGATTATTTCCGACTTTCAACAGTTCATCAGTTTTATTATGACCATGTTTACTTTCGGCCATAAGTCCTTCTTTACAACACATACGTCACCCAGGGTCGCAGAATGAAATCTTTTGGTGCAGTATTTATCAATACCCAATGATTACTGCCTTGATCTTGGCAGTTCGGACATACGAATTTTTGCCTTGTCAGCCTGACTGGTGGTATATTGGTGAAGAATCATTCAAAATGCCATAGCGGGCAATGAAAGCTGCGCTTGGTTACATTTTATTTAAATTAAGTCTTACTATCGTGGAAGTAATGGAATAACAAGAACTATACAACGTCGCTTTGTCTTATGAGACGTTTGCTACAGGTAGTAGGGTTAGGGGGCGAATTGATGTTTGCAAGTCAAGTTAGCTACCGAAATAAGGCCTGTGAAAAGCCAATTGAATTAGTCTGTTTGCTGAAAGTATAGTCTGCGTAACTTTGTTGATATCAGAATTTAGAGAACTTGTGAAACATTTGTACGACGTGTCCAGTTTAAATACGGACCTGCCTCGGTCTGTCAGGGTCGGAGATAGTCGTCTGTAAGAACCGATAGTATAGTGTGTCCCGGTCCTATTGGAGTGGTTTCTTGAAAACCTGTTATACATTATGTTAAAAACAATTTCACAGTTTTTCAACACGCTACGTAGGACATATCTGTCATTAAAAAATACCGTATTGTTATTTTAAATCCGCTTGTAGACCGTTGGGTGATTTTAAACTTTTTATTTTCTTGCACAAAATGCGAAACTTTTTTTTGTAAAAGCACGACACGTATTGGGTACCACTGCTGATACCTTGATTATGTGAAATCACATCCAGATAGAAGCATTCAAACGAGCGCACACATACATTTGCAAATAAATATACATACCATTGATCTTTTAATTGTAATTTAAGACCAGGTCGTTGTAAAAACGAAAGTCAGGGCTCGTATTGAAGTGGCATATAAGAATTAGTCAGTCATTCTGTGAAAACAATTCCACGGCTTTGTGACACTTAGAGAAGGACAGATCCAAGTGCCGCGAATAATAGGAACAGAACATTCAATAATAGGCCAGTGTTATTTCAATAACACTATGTGAAACGTTAAACATATCGCCTGCTCTTGATTAGACGTTCTCAAACAAGGTTCCGCTGAGTAGAACCCCAGCTGACAACTGACAGATACAGAGCAATTGTTGTTTTCGGCTTCTTTTATGTTTATTGAAAATAAAGGTCTGCAATTAATGGTGGAGATTACATAGTGGCTGGATGGTCTTTTCATTTTAGAGGAAATACATTGGTATAGTATTGTATGGTATAGTATTTAAACTCAACCGCTTGTGCTTGTTTTATTTGTTTTTAATGGTATTGTGTCTTGTTTAAAGCGATCTGCTCACTGTTTTACGTAGGTACATTGCACAGAATTATACGATTTGTATTTCAGAGTATTGTAAATTACTGTTGTTGACACTTGTCGTACGATTATAACCACATGAGCAGTTCGGAAGAATGCTAGTCTGTTGAGCTTAAACCGGCTGGAGTATTTTACAAGCTTCGAGCGGTTTTTATAACGCACAATATTAAAACGACAAAATCTTTAAAAACAGCATTTTCACAACTGATCTAGTGATCTGAGGTAATATTTATTTTATCATTGGTTTAATAAAGTCCACTACCACCACCATCATCATCACCATCATCATCATCATCATCATCATCATCATCATCATCACAATCACCACCAACATAATCATGATCATCACCATCACCACCACCATCATCATCATCATCATCATCATCACAATCATCATCACTACCAACATAATCATGTTCATCATCATCACAATCACCATCACCACCAACATAATCATGATCATCACCATCACCACCACCATCATCATCATCATCATCATCATCATCATCATCATCATCATCATCATCACAATCACCATCACCACCAACATAATCATGTTCATCATCATCACCATCACCACCACCACCACCACCATAATCATCATCATTATCATAATAATAATCTTCATCATCCTTATCATGTTAATCATCATCATCTACTTAATCATCATTACCATCTGTCTTCTCCTCACAATGAGCATGGTAAACATCATCTACCAGTAAAAGATAGTTTGTGGCTTGTAGATCCAATATCTCAAACGCAGAATGATAAACTTAAATTTAATATGATCTACAAAACTCGTATAAAACGCATTTATTTTTGTCTGGAGTACATCATCTCGGGTATTGGTTCAATACTTTCCCTTAAAACCGGCCGCAATAGCTCAAGCCGTAGAGCGTCGGCTTGTGGATCGGGAGGTCGCGGGTTCAAACCCCGACCGGGTCAAACCAAAGACTTTAAAGTTAGAAGTAGTGGCTTCCCTCCTTACGCTCGGGGCTAAGGGGACAGCATTACGCCTGACTCGTCGGTGTCTGTACAATGGACCGGCCGGGTCCAGTCACTGGCAAAAATGCCGGCAAATCATCCTCTCCTTTCCCTTAGATAAAATTGTATGTCTGGACATATTCATGGATTGAAGTTTCAAGTTTTCTAAATGGCTATAGTAATATTTTTATGACAAGGTAACGGTCGTTAATAAACATTGAGCCGGCCCATATCACAACAGTGGATGAACACAATAGAGTATTCAATTAATGTCATAATTGATAATTGGTCTGTCAAAACAGTCAGCAAAGGTGTCTTAAACTACTATCATAAAAATGGCCCCCAAAATTGATATCTCTCAATGGCGTTCATTGACGGCTATGCCTTTGAGACTCGGCTTTCATTGTGTGCGTGTAGTGTAGAAATCATAGAACTATGAAATAAATTAACAACTGCTGCATTTCATTTCTTAATATCGAGCTTACGTACCATTGATAGTTGAATTGCTGGATTACTGGAAGGATGTATTGTATATTTAAGGGTGCGTACTCGGTACTGAAACAATTAGTGTCTTATGGTGTGTGCTGTGTGCGCAGGTGGTAAGAGACAATACATCATACGTATGTTTTAAAGCGACCTGGTCACAGTTGGTCAAATTAGCAGTCATGTGTGTGCGTGCGTGTGTGTGTGTGTGTAGGGGGGTGGGGGTGGGGGGTATGTGTTAAAAAGGCAAAATCTTTGTTAAAACAGAATAATGCAATGAAAAAACACGTTTGTCTATTATCACTTGCGTAAATTTTGACAATCCGTCCTTTACTTTGTCTTTATTTTGGAAGACTCAAAAGCGTCGCGACGCTTTTAAACTAGTTTTAAAGATTTAAGCCTATTCACATAACTGCGCATGCGTAAAAGCGTCATATACGCTGACTGGCTCGATTGTTGTGCAAGACATTAAGTACATGAACAAATGAAGTATGGATCGTATGGTGGTTCTATGTACCTAAGCAAATTTGCAGCTTGTATCCGATTGTTTAGACCAAAGTTTTGTTTCTTATGAAACTAAATAAAGTATTGTTACCTGAAACGGTTATGCGAAATGCTATTTATTGATAGTTTCCACATCAGTGAAAATCCCTTATCTTGGCAGCCATCTTGGTAACTTCAAGGGATTTTCAGATAAATTGTATTCAAGGTTAAATTTTATTTTCTTGTACTTTCTTCATTTGAGGTCTGAAAATTAAAAACTGTACACTATTGGAAAGCTCTTGAAATTCATATTTTTAGAAAACAATATTTCTAAAATTGATAAGTGCACAAAGAATTAATGCACAGAAATAAATAAAATTACTGGCTCATCCTTAAACAGAATGAACAGTTTATCTTTTTAGTTGTATTTTTTACCTTTCAAACAATCAAAATATTGTTTTTATATTTAGAATACTTCATCAAAGCTGTTTTATTTGATATAAAATTCGGTAAAATAGACCGAAAAATAAAAACACAGTGGAGAGTTTAATACAGCACATATTTCCTGATTTCGGCGTGCATTAGCTTCTGCCTTCAAAGATGGCTGCCTTAAACTGTCTTATCAGTGTCTTTGACATCACATGGAAAACTATCTGTTGATGCCCTACATGCATGTGAAAAGTGAAGTGTAACACCCACTAGATATTAAAAATATGTATTTCCTATCTAAGCCACGCTGCACATTTAGCTATTTTTGAACTAAGACAACCATGTGAGTAATTGCTTTGAGATTACATTTTATCATCATCTTAGTAATACGCTCTGGCGTTATGATCTATTTTTAGCAGATATCACTGTCGTTCTTATTTATAGATTTCGGCAAGAATGACCACTTATTTAATTATTTTATGACTTAATTTATATTTTTAACATTTATTAATTTTGTATATAAAGACCAGATAAAGACGTTATAAGATAACCAACGCCTACGTCGAAAAGAGTCATTATACTTGCTCCCTCCACTTGCTATCTTCGAAAAGTGGGCGCAGGAGGTCTCCTTAACGTAACGTTAGTTCATCAATACTACTAGTGAGTAAAAGATACTGTATACTTTTTGAACTTGGTAACAATTTATAACAAAAAATTTATAATATATTTTCAACCACCAATTATTCCATTTGAATTAAAATTATTTGTGTGTGTGTGCAAAGAACGGATAGGTCAAATGTGAAGTTCAGCAATCAACTGCCTACACTTATCACTACTGATACTGGCGATATTATTGCCACAATACCACAATGATGAAGAGTAAACGTACGGGTGTTTTTGACTGTCTATTTAACACTGGTTTTCATGTATTTCAATACGTGTACACCTTATATGGTCAGTTATAATGATCAAGAATTGCCCCCGACCCACGGCCTTAGATTGTTTCTACCAAACGGCAAATAACACTGGCTTAACTTAATACAAACTTTGCCAAAGAACCTTTATCTTTATAATTATTATAATAATGTGACAGAAAGGTGACCTTCAGTGAGAAGAGTGTCAGAAAGGTGAAGATCGATGTGAGGATAGTGCCAGGAATGTGAAGGTCGGTGTGAGGATAGTGCCAGGAATGTGAAGGTCGGTGTGAGGATAGTGTCGGGAAGGTGAAGGTCGGTGTGAGGATAGTGTCGGGAAGGTGAAGGTCGGTGTGAGGAGTGCCAGGAAGGTGAAGGTCGGTTTGAGGAGAGTGCCAGGAAGGTGAAGGTCGGTGTGAGGATAGTGTCGGGAAGGTAAAGGTCGGTGTTAAGAGAGTCAGGAAGGTGAAAGTCGGTGTGAGGAGAATGTTAGGAGGGTGAAGGTTGGTGTGAGGATATATTAGGAAGGTGAAGGTCGGTGTGTGGAGAGTGTCAGGAAGGTGTAGGTGGGTGTGAGGAGTGTCAGGAAGGTCAAGGTCGGTGTGAGGAGTGTCTGGAAGGTGAAGGTCGGTGTGAGGAGTATCAGGAAGGTGAAGGCCGGTGTGAGGATAGTGTCTGGAAGTTGAAGGTCGGTGTGGGGAGTGTCTGGAAGGTGAAGGTCGGTGTGAGGATAGTGTCAGGAAGGTAAAGGTCGGTGTGAGGAGAGTTTCAGGAAGGTGAAGGTCGGTGTGGGGAGTGTGTCAGGAAGGTGAATGTCGGTGTGGGGGGAGTACCAGGAAGGTGAAGGTCGGTGTGGGGAGAGTGTCCGGAAGGTGAGGTCGTTGTGAGGATAGTGTCTGGAAGGTGAAGGTCGGTGTGAGGAGTGTCAGGAAGGTGAAGGTCGGTGTGAAGAGTGTCTGGAAGTAGAAGGTCGGTGTGAGGATAGTGTCAGGAAGGTGAAGGTTAGTGTGAGGATAGTGTCAGGATGGTGAATGTCGGTGAGGGGAGAGTGTCAGGAAGGTAAAGGTCGTTGTGAGGATAGTGTCTGGAAGGTGAGGGTCGGTGTGAGGAGTGTTAGTAAGGTGAAGGTCGGTGTGAAGAGTGTCTGGAAGTAGAAGGTCGGTGTGAGGATAGTGTCAGGAAGGTGAAGGTTAGTGTGAGGATAGTGTCAGCATGGTGAATGTCGGTGAGGGGAGAGTGTCAGGAAGGTAAAGGTCGTTGTGAGGATAGTGTCTGGAAGGTGAGGGTCGGTGTGAGGAGTGTTAGTAAGGTGAAGGTCGGTGTGAAGAGTGTCTGGAAGGTGAAGGTCGGTGTGAGGATAGTGTCTGGAAGGTGAAGGTCGGTGTGGGGAGTGTCTGGAAGGCGACGGTCGGTGTGAGGATAGTGTCAGGAAGGTGAAGGTCGGTGTGAGGAGTGTCAGGAAGGTGAAGGTCGGTGTGAAGAGTGTCTGGAAGTAGAAGGTCGGTGTGAGGAGTGTCAGGATGGTGAAGGTCGGTGTGAAGAGTGTCTGGAAGTAGAAGGTCGGTGTGAGGATAGTGTCTGGAAGGTGAAGGTCGGTGTGAGGAGTGTCAGGAAGGTGAAGGTCGGTGTGAAGAGTGTCTGAAAGTAGAAGGTCGGTGTGAGGGTAGTGTCAGGAAGGTGAAGGTTGGTGTGAGGATAGTGTCAGGATGGTGAATGTCGGTGAGGGGAGAGTGTCAGGAAGGTGAAGGTGGGTGTGAGGATAGTGTCTGGAAGGTGAGGGTCGGTGTGAGGAGTGTCAGGAAGGTGAAGGTCGGTGTGAAGAGTGTCTGGAAGTAGAAGGTCTGTGGGAGGATAGTGTCAGGAAGGTGAAGGTCGGTGTGAGGATAGTGTCTGGAAGGTGAAGGTCGGTGTGAGGAGTGCCAGGAAGGTGAAAGTCGGCTTGAGAATAATGTCAGGAAGGTATAAAGGTCGGTGTGAGGAGAGTGTCAGGAAGGTGAAGGTCGGTGTTAAGAGTGTCTGGAAGGTGAAGGTCGGTGTGAGGAGAATGTCAGGAAGGTGAAGGTCGGTGTGAGGATATATTAGGAAGGTGAAGGTCGGTGTGAGGAGAGTGTCAGAAAGGTGTAGGTGGGTGTGAGGAGTGTCAGGAAGGTGAAGATCGGTGTGGGGAGAGTGTCTGGAAGGTTAAGGTCGGTGTCGGGAGAGCGTCAGGAAGGTGAAGGCCGGTGTAAAGAGTGTGTCTGGAAGGTGAAGGTCGGTGTGAGGAGGGTGTAAGGAAGGTAAAGGTCGGTGTGAGGTGTGTCAGGAAGGTGAAGGTCGATGTGAGGATAGTGTCTGGAAGGTGAAGGTCGGTGTGGGGAGAGTGTCTGGAAGGTGAAGGTCGGTGTGGGGAGAGTGTCTGGAAGGTGAAGGTCGGTGTGGGGAGAGTGTCTGGAAGGTAAAGGTCGGTGTGAGGATAGTGTCAGGAAGGTGAAGGTCGGTGTGAGGAGAGTGTCTGGAAGGTGAAGGTCGGTGTGAGGATAGTGTCAGGAAGGTGAAGGTCGGTGTGAGGAGTGTCTTGAAGGTGAAGATCGGTATGGGGAGAGTGTCTGGAAGGTGAAGATCGGTGTGAAGGGAGTGTCTGGAAGGTGAAGGTCGGTGTGGGGAGAGTGTCCGGAAGGTGAAGGTCGTTGTGAGGATAGTGTCAGGAAGGTGAAGGTCGGTTTGAGGAGAGTGTCAGGAAGGTGAAGGTCGGTGTGAGGAGAGTATCCGGAAGGTGAATGTCTGTGTGTGGAGATTGTCCGGAAGGTGAAGGTCGGTGTGAGGAGCTTGTCAGGAAGGTGATAGTGGTTGTGAGGAGAGTGTCCGGAAGGTGATAGTGGGTGAGAGGACAGTGTCAGGAAGGTGATAGCCGGTGTGAGGAAGGTGTCAGGAAAGTGATAGCGTGTATGAGAAGAGTAAGGGGAAGAAACTAGTTGATGCGAGGAGTGTGAGGATTTTAAAGAGCGCACAAGGAAAGTGATATTTGATGTGAGGAGACTGTCTGAAAGATATACACTGAACGAAACTTCCAACGCTTCCACTTCATTTGTTTAACATCTCGAACATTATTCAAAATAGGTTCCCCAAATTTTCATCAGTTGTATACGGTTCTCTTCTGCTGGCTTTGCAAATGAAAACGGTTATATAGCTTGAAAACGTCTCATTTGCTGATTACGTAAGTAACGATACCCCAATTTTAGAAGTCACAAAATTAAACAACACATTCCTTGGGTATTACAGATATTGTATCTTTTAATTTAGTAAATGTATAACACCTTACAACCATATAATGATTTATTTACGGCGGATTGGGCATCAGTGCTTTTTATGGATGATCTGTCTGATAATAATTTTAAATTGAGGTAATTGTTTGGAAATGGTATGATCCTTCATGACTGCCCAGTCCGAAAGTACCGAAATTCTTGGACTAGAAATTGTAATATCTAAAAAGGTCAATATCCACTCTGGTTGGACTGCTGTCATTAAGTCGGACTTAACGCTTTTATTCTTAACACAATCCCAAACTACCTCCCCATGACGGTCAGCACTGGATGACCCCTAAACTACATAATGTGCGTTGAAGTCCCTGGTAATTATGATGTCCTTGTGTCCACAAGCCAAAAATAAACTTACCGGTAATTGGTTAGTCACGTCAGGGTTCCAACCTCTGAGGGTAATTAAAGTGAGAGGGAACTGATCTAAATAAAGCTTGATTATTTGTATTATACCTACTGACCTACTTTTTTTATTCAATGTGACCCCTTTTATGAACATATTCAAGAGTTTTTGCCGACAATCATTATGTCTAAGTTTTTTGAAGAATATGGTTTCTAGGGTGCTGACAAGATTTTTCTAGGATTTGACTTACTTTATGACTCCAGGTGACCCAGTTACCAACTCATCATTTTTCTGTGGTCTTTATTCTTAAACTTAAATACATGACAGTCAAATAATATAACAATTATTTTTGAAACCTAAGCAAATGGAATATAACTCAAACACATTGGGAAAAGGAGCGACTCCCAATATGACAAAATGCTAAAAAAATACCGTACCAAGACTTTCTTCTTTAAATGATCAATAATAAAATAAACATGTCAATAAAATTGTTTAATAGAGTGTAAAAATAGGAATACCACAAAACATTTAATTCAGCAGGTGGATTTATTCATAATTGATATGTTTAAAATAAAATATGCTATTGTTTGGTAAGAATCATTTGACTTTATTTCTATTTAACTGTAAAGGCACGTTTCTCTCTCACACACACACGCACGCACGCACGCACGCACACACACACACACACATTTCTTGTGTATATTGGATTTATTTTAATACCTTGTATTAAGTTACCAATACTTAGCATAAAAATGACTCAAAGTAGAAAGTATTTCATCCACGAACACCCACGACCGATCCATTCCGTTACTCTCCATTCATCGCTGTCGGATATTTAGTTTCTGGTAATGATATTTCATTGGTCGCTTAATAATCCGATGAAGATTTCAGTCCAATAATAAAACTCGTTGTTTCATTCTTTCGACAGACTTGTAAAAATGGCGCAGCCATTGTTATAATTCTAGTCTCCGTGCGGAAGAGTATGAATTTTGCAAGCATGATCGGCCAATTCTCGTTCTTTTTAGTTCGACAAAAATAATACCAATAAATCCACGGCCGACAAATGTATTGAAACGGAATAGTCGAGCGTGGGTATCCGACGATGAAACTATTTCTGTAGTGTCAGGTTTTATTTTAGTTAATGTCCGGTCATGTGCTTATTCCGGCAACATGTAAATGAAACAAGCACTATTTTTTTTAAAATTTATTTTACGGTATTTTCATTTTGTTTTAATTATCCTTGATCAAGGGGGTCCAGTAACATTTAAAAAATTCTTAATAAAATCTTCAATTGACATTGATCCAGAAACGTTTGTTATTAGAGAAATACAAATTATTTCAGTAACGTCCTTTTGATAATTTGTACGCCTTGTAACAACTTAGCTTTCTGTTTTTCCTTGTTAAAGATCGCTTTCTGTTTGTTTTTCCTTGTTTAAGATCGCTTTCTGTTTGTTTTTCCTTGTTAAAGGACACAAGGTCACCATCTAGTTGACGCCAATACAATTTTACACCAACACCTTGTCATTTTCATGGTGTCCATAATTGGTCGATGGTTTAAGAGGCTTCCTAGAGTACAACACTTTTCCAATTTTAGTAATTAAAGGCCAAACAAATAACCACCCCTGACAAGTTCAAATATTTGCCCAATCATTTACAGGCGAAGTGGCCATTTCACTCAAGTTCTGCTAAGCCTTAATCGACCAAGTGTAGATCCAGATTAGCCATCTCATCAGTTGTCTGATCACAACCAACATTATTTGGACTGATTCTCTAGTGATGTGTATTTCAAACTTTATATGTACAGGAGTTACTAGCTATTAACTAGGAACTTAGTATGGGTGAGATACAAATACAGAAGGAAAGGGATTTAAGTATAGCCTTGCTTTTGTCTGCCACAACTGGTGCTTGTTTTTGTCACACCCCTATTGTAAGTTACCATAAAATCATAATTAGATGATAGATTATCACAGGGTTCAAAGGCTGGTTGAAAGATTGCACCTTAGAGAGATAACATAAGGGACAAGTAAGGTATTTCAGTGTTTTATTGTACTCTGCAATAATGAATTTTGAAACTTTGTTTTATTTTGCTTTCAGTTGTGGTGGTATCATAGCTGTACTACAGGGCTTCCTTCATTTTACACATTTTATCTTGGGAGTCCTTCAATAATACAATCTAGAATGGTCAAAAAAGAACACAAAATTAAAAAATGATAGTTTAATGAATTAATATTGAAAACAACATTGACCCATAATTTAGCGTTAAAAGCCTAAACCAAATGATAAAGAACAATTAAGATGACGATCCTGATGATGAATATAATGATGAAAATACTGATGTTATAAGGGTCATAAACCATATTATTTTATAAATTTAAACAGGCAAAAAACATATAAACCAACATTTATAGGAAAATATAAACAACAACACTTTATTTCATACTGAAACATAAGTTATAAAGTATACAGAGGATCCTAAGTTCACTTTTTAATGCTTTAATACATAATAATCCCATGTATTTCACTCCATCTTCACTGTTTTAGAATGTACCATGACATACAAGACTTTCTGTTTGATACTCCAACTATAAGACATTACAATCACATGTATTTCACTTCATCTTCACTGTCTTAGAATGTACCAGGAAATACAAGACTCTTCTGTTGACATACTAACTATAAGACTATACAATCGCATGTATTTCACTTCATCTTCACCGTCTTAGAATGTACCAGGAAATACAAGAATGTTGACATTCCAACTTCAAGACATTACAATCACATGTATTTCACTTCATCTTCACTGTCTTAGAATGTACCAGGAAATACAAGAATGTTGACATTCCAACTTCAAGACATTACAATCACATGTATTTCACTTCATCTTCACTGTCTTAGAATGTACCATGAAATACAAGAATGTTGACATTCCAACTTCAAGACATTACAATCACATGTATTTCACTTCATCTTCACTGTCTTAGAATGTCCGATGAAATACAAGAATGTTGACATTCCAACTTCAAGACATTACAATCACATGTATTTCACTTCATCTTCACTGTCTTAGAATGTCTGATGAAATACAAGAATGTTGACATTCCAACTTCAAGACATTACAATCACATGTATTTCACTTCATCTTCACTGTCTTAGAATGTCCAATGAAATACAAGAATGTTGACATTCCAACTTCAAGACATTACAATCACATGTATTTCACTTCATCTTCACTGTCTTAGAATGTACCATGAAATACAAGAACGTTGACATTCCAACTTCAAGACATTATAATCACATGTATTTCACTTCATCTTCACTGTCTTAGAATGTACCAGGAAATACAAGAATGTTGACATTCCAACTTCAAGACATTACAATCACATGTATTTCACTTCATCTTCACCGTCTTAGAATGTACCATAAAATACAAGGATGTTGACATTCCAACTTCAAGACATTACAATCACATGTATTTCACTTCACCGTCTTAGAATGTACCAGGAAATACAAGCCTCTCCTGTTTGACAGTCCAAACACATGTAATAATTAAATCTTAGAATGTTCATTTTGTTAATAAGGCACTTTTTTACTGTTGTATTAAAAATGCATTTTGCACAGGACGTGACTAGAAACTCATTAAAAATCAGTACAGTTCCCAAAACTGTCTGATCTGGATCGAAAGAATTAACAAACGATGAAGATGTTCACTTTTAGCATGATATAGTTTACTGACAAGATAATCTATTGAAATGCAAACTTAAGTTTTCAAAGCATCAAAATTTCTACTGTACTTTCTCTGTTGCGAATAAATCTACAATATAGTTCATTTACATAATGTCAAAGAAAGGACATTTATGGGCCATACAGTAGCACACATTAAATTAAATTTTATTTCCTAACCAGTTCAGCCTTAACTGACCAGGCATATGCAATTAGTGTTGATCTATATATTTTTGTGACAACAAAATAGTGAAAGAGGAATAAAAATGATTTATGAATCAACAATAATTATTTTTTCTAAAAATACCATTTACAGTTACAATGAACAATTTTCTTTACATGCATCATCATCCCATCAACAATATTTCTTGCATTCTTAAAAGATTTTTTCTCTTGACACAATTAAAGAGCTGCCTTCACATTGATAGCATGCAAAGAGCATGTGACACAACATCCTACCTAATACATGTACAACATTATAATATTAACAAAGCTTTTGAACAATAAAACTTTGTAACATTATCAAATATTGTTGCAACCCTATTATAAAAGCAAATTCATACTGAAACAGAAATAAGCAAATAGATATGAGCCATTTATATGAAAAAAGTTGGGTTTTTTAACCGTTTTGAAGACCGATATTCGGTCATGTTCCCATTTGCACATTTTTTTCCCCCTTCAATGAAAAGAAGAAAGGTCTCTCAATTCAAAGAACGAAAAAAAAAAAAAATCATTTGCACCCCTGGTGAAATAACTGAAATATTAGACTACTTCAGTTACATGAGAAGTAGTTAATGCCCTGAAAATGAGTTAAAAAAAGTTGAATGATTTCTAATGTTTTATTGGATATATAAATAATACATATATAATATAAAAAGTTTTTCCCATAATGCCTAAAATGATGCAAAAGAATTCCCAGTTATGGAGGTAATTCCCAATTAAGGAGGTAGGGTCATGTTCCTAAAATGGTGACAAAAAAATGCTGAATAATATGCAAGTGAGATAGGTGTTTCAATTTGTGTAAATGATTTCATAAATAATTGAAAATAAAAAAAAAATGTCCAAAAAAACACAAAAACAATACAATTGGTCAATTTAAGTACTTTTTACATAAAATCAACAAAAATATCTTTGGGGTTATGTCATTGAATATTTCAAGCTATTTTCACCCTAACAATGGTTTCTCCCTCTCATAATGCTAGTTTTTGTTCTTGATTTTTATGAAATACATTCTATATTATAACTGAAAGACAATGTATACTTTCATCTTGGTATATCCAGGGGCTGTCAACTGACAGCTTTATCAGATGTAGATGAGTTGTCTCCCTTATCATCACAGTGGATCCATCGCCACATGTCTTCACCTGGAATTATTCCAAGTATTCAGTTCCACATTCTTACCTTTGTAACAATTTGGCATAGAATAGTCGATGATTACTTTTGACATATTTCAGTCACATTTTAAGGTATGTGCTAATAGCCTGCCTAGCAAGATATTTCAACATGGTACGGGCACATGGCTTGTTTATTGTTATTGGGTTTATCATCCCAACAATAGTATTTCAGTTATCTGGGGACGTATCGACTTGAATCAGATAAAGTGCTGCCTTCACTGTGTATAGGATGCCATGAAAACCTAGCAAGATACCACACCGAGTCATATTGTCCAGACATCAAGCAAACCAGTACTGGAACATTGTTTGCAATGGATTGTTAGCAAATGAGCTATACCACTACAATTTTTAACGGCTTTGGCATGTTGCGGAACGGGTTCGAACCCAGGCCTCCTGTACCTAGAGAAAACGCTCTACCGAATGTGCCACCAGGTCTGGTTCACATGGTTTGTGGTTCATAACAGCCCTAAAGTGCTTATCCATAATAGTTGTAAATGGTCTGTGGTTTAAAATCTATACTAAACAACAATTTTTAATAAAATATAGGAGTTTTTAATAAGTTTTTTTTTATTATAGAACCAAAAATAAACAAGAGGACCATGATGGCTCTTAATTGCTCACCTGAGGACACATGCTTTTAGTAGGGTCATATCTGGTGTAAAGTAATTAAGAGTTATTTACTTAAGAAATCTTTGGTTAAAATTGGACCATTAGTGTGGCCACTGGGTTGATAACATTTTCTAGAATTTTACCTAGTAACCTACTGAATCCACATGACCCACTTCAAAACATGAGTTAATACTGGCAAACATTCTGGCCATGTTTGGTGAGGATTGGGCCATCAATGTGGCCTCTTGTTTTCACAAGGTTTTTCTAAAATGTGACCTAGTGACCTACTTTTTGACCCCACATGACCCAATAATATACTTATCCAAGATATCATGCAGACAAACAATCTGATCAAGTTTAGTGAAGATTGTCTTATGAATGTGGCCTCAAGTGTATTCACATGCTTTTTCTAAAATTTTACCTAGTCACCTACTTTTTGACTCCATGTGAACCAATAATATACTTATCCAAAATTTTATGCAGGCAAACATTCTGACCAAGTTTGGTGAAGATTGGGCTATAAATATGGTCTCTAGTGTGTTCAAAAGCCTTTACTGAGACATAGTGACCTACTTTTTGACCCTAAAAGACCCAATAATGAACTCATCCAAGATTTCACGCAGACAAACATTCTGACCAAGTTTGGTGAAGATTGGGCTATAAATGTAGTCTCTACTGTGTTCACAAGCTAAAATGTTGACGACGGATGATGGACGAAGCGGTATCACAAAAGCTCATCTTGAGCACTGTTGTGCTCAGGTTAATAATGCTCAGGTGAGCTAAAAAGCCATGTTTTTGTGGGATTTCAACCCTGAACCTCTTGTATTACATACTGGAACTCTACTATTCCGATGAGTTTAGAAAAATCCTAATTTTATGTAAGTTTTACTGTACATTGCAGCTAGTACAATGTTGACATTAAAATTTTAACATAACCTATGTCATGAGTTTAAGTGTTTTTTGCAGACACCCATCAGTTCATTTGGATAAAAAGTATGAGCTTAAGGTCCAACAAGCGTTCAATCACTTTTGTTTTGAACAGTCTTCTGAGCCATATACTTCTTGTTCCAAATTGTTCTGTACCAATAACATTGTTGTTCTGAAAATATTGCAGCCTTAAAAATAAGTGAAAATCAGTTTTGTCATCCGGCATCTGAATGGCATTGTTTTCAAATCAAGCCATATCAGTTCAGTTTCTAGTGCAGCTCCATTCGATATGTAAAGGTCAGGGACACTGGCAGGGTACTGGATTGTGACTGAGTTATTATCTAGGAAGAGTGTGATCTAATTGTACATTTACGCTGTAGTTATTCCGAAGCCTTAAAATGTCAGAAAAACAATTACACTTCACAAAAATTGTATGCCTTATTCTAAAAGAAATAAAGATTCGATTCTTTGGCCCAGCTGTTAAATATTGACAGTAATAACCTAATGTCAAATTACATGCAATGTAGATCATCTGTAAGATCTACACTTTTCATTTTGACTAGCACTCCAATCCATGCCCTGAAGGGTCAAGGCATGATAAATCAATGACCCTATCCCCCTGATGAAGAGTGACTCCCTGACAATCATATAGATCATATAGATCTCTGACACGACTGTTATGATAGCGACTTCCAGCTAGGATTGGCGTGACTGGATAGAACAACTAGCGCACTGCAGGTTAGCTGAAATACCTACTCAAATGCGAGTGTTTTGTTTGTTTTGTTTTATTGGGTTCCAACAACAGTATTTCAGTTACTTGGAGACAGTGTCCACTCGAAGCAGATATAGTTCTGCCTTCACTATCTATAGTTGCATATAGTATACACCTGGCATGAAACCACACCCAGTTCCCAGTTACATCAACCTAACATGGGCCAACCAGTCATGGAACTACTATGGTTATGGTTATATGTGCTTGAGTGTTAGCAAGTAAGCTATACTAGTACCATTTTTAATAACTCTTGATATTTCAGATCAAACACAGGGCAATTTTTATTTCTGACTGGTACTTAAATGATAGAAACAACATGAAGAGAACTTACACATCTGCTGTAGGGATCTCTCTGCCTTCCAGCCTAGCTCCTTCCAGGCCTTGGAACTGTCTGCTACACAGGAGTCTATCTCACCAAGCTTCCGAGGACATAGTTCAACTGGAATCTGTGTATCAAGGAAGTAACACCCTGTTACAATTTCTGTGTGTATCACAAACAGCCTCAGATAAAAATTATTTGTTCCAGGTATGTTTTTTCCTTTTCACTAAGACATTTGAAATAACCTCTAAGCCTGCTTTTCACTTACACCTGAAATAACCTCCAAGCCTGCTATGTACAAATTGATTATTCTGGCAGTGTTCAGACAATATTCAGTTAACTGACTACTCAATTACTTTTAGATATTAATACTACCCCAAACAAAATGTCCACTGGCACACAGCAGGATCAGCTGGAAGACTGCCTCTCATAACAGTTTTTGCTCTGACAGAGGCTCTAATCCACACAGTGGAATCAGAGGTGTTACAAGTCAATGACACCAGCCAATAAGCCGAAGGCATCCACTGGATGAAAAAGTAAAGCTATCTTGGAAATCTATACGTGGTACTTACATGTGGAGCTTATTTTTTTAACTATACAAAGGGTACAGAAACACAAGTAGTTTGCTAAATGTATGATAGTTACCTTTTTGCCTGTGATCTTTTCAAATGCCTTCACCATTTCCATCACAGAATATAGTTGATCTGCACCGAGGTTATACACCTAGATAAGAAAAAGACTGACCTTTTTAATTTTGGTTATACTATGTATCAACAGTTTTTTTAAGGAACTTCCAGAACAGTTCTAAGAACTGCAATTTTTTGCATAATGACAATAATGAAATATCAAAAAATGAATGCAAACAATATTACCATCGATTAAAATCCCAAAATTTAGATATAACAATGATCAATTCACTGGTATATTGCCAGCAGTCTCAATGCAAAATAAACAGTTCAGAGAAGCCACTGGAGGAGGCTGGAACATGTTTGCAGCATGACGCCTGACTCTTTGCTAAAAACAGTTCTGTGATAGACGCCACAAGGGAACTGCCAAAGAAACTTGTCGCACAGTAGCAGGACTGTGAAAAATGAATTGATAAAGGGGGCTGACCCTCAAAACAGCCCCAGTACAACTGCAGACAGAGCCAAATAGAGATCCCTCAAGCACCAGATAGTGCAGACGAGGATTGAGTGACTGAATAATTTACAGCCATTTTGCAATTAGAAGTACTGGTAAGAGCTATGTACCATATTGCTATTTGATACTTCTTCTGCTAAAGGTTGGTTTTAGTTTGAGTGAACAAACAGGAAAAAATACATATTTGTTTTGTATTTCCTTCTTTTTTTCTGCACAGGTATCAATATTTTAAAGTGAGTACCTAAAATATCAATGAAAAGAAACGATATTTGTTTGTTTATTGGGTGGATTTTTCATCCCATTTTTAACAGCTTTGGTACTTCACAGCCAGGGATCGAACCAGTGGGCCTCTCATACCTGAAGCCAAAGCTCTACCAATTGCGCTATCAGGTCCAGTAAGAAATTGATGATAAAATAAATCATAATTGTAATATTTGATGACATTCCTAATTTAATATCTGAGAATCAAACCAACAAGTATAAACAAGAAGAAAGGGGCTGTATTAAAGAGTTTTTAAAGTCTACTGAACTAGATTTTATTTCATTGAGGTCCTTCCAATAAAAATGTAAGTATATTTTCACAATTAATAGTTTTACCTCATTAATTACTTATTATTATATAAGTATTCAACATCAGATGAATCATGTGTGGTATAGATCTATCTTGAAATTGTTCATTTGGCAAACCAAAACAACAGCTTACTGACAACATTCCCACATCAACTGCAAGATAAACAATCATACTACACCATATGATTCTAGTGCATATCAATTTAACATACAAATGCTTGCATTATCAAGCAGTTGACAGTTCTACTGTTTAAGGGTGCAGGTGTAATCTCTCTAATTGTCAAGGTGCGATTAGACCAGTACTCCGTTCATCTAGTAATCATAGTATACATGAAGGTAATCCTAGCTACACAAAGGGTTCGGGTCATCAGACCTAACACAGAATTATTTCCCCCACAAAAGTTAACATACCTGATAATTCTGTCCATTAGACTGGACTCTCTGTATGGCCTTTATATGTCCCTGAGCTAGGTCGACCACATGTGTGTACCCTTTTACAGCTGAAATAGAACACCACATTACAAAATCACAAAAACTCACAAATTCTCTCTATCTGACAATATTTTATCAAGTGTCTTCATTCATTGTGGACCAATTTTGCTCTAAATATTTATTATAAACTTCCCTTTTCTGTGTATCAGACATACGCATACACACATATTTACTACATCTCACCATATGTTTAAAATACTATATATTTATATTGATTATTAACTTTCCTTTTCTGTGTTTCACAATCCTAATATTTACTCCATCTCATCATTTTAATCACACACATATTTACCCAATCTCACCTTCTGTATCACACACCTAATATTAAATTCTGTGCCTTTTCGGAGTTTGGTATATGTTGCAATGCTCATAGGACTTTGTCATATATTCTTATTCACCTCACCCTGTGTATCAAACATCAACTTCACCTCACCCTGTGTATCACACATTAAAATATTATTACCACACAATGTATCACACACAGGGTATTAACTACTACTCACCCTGTGCATCACACACAGAATATTTAACCCTCTGTATCATAAAAAATATTACCCCCTATACTCAGTGTATCACATTTTGAATATTAACTCCTCCTCACCTTGTGTATCTCACACCTAATATTTACCTGGTATGCCAAATCACTCTAAGAATCATAGTTACCCCATATTACTATATGTATAAGGCTCCTAGTATCTACTCCACATCAAGCTATGTATCAAACTCATATTTACTCTATCTCACCTGTGCCATCCTGTGTGTCATAATCACTGCCATAGATGGTCACCTTGCTAAGACGCCCAGCCGCAGCATGGCATATACAGGGCATCAGATTCTTGGGCGTCTCAGTTCGAAGCTCTCCCAGCTTACCAGAACTGTGGGCCCCACAGGGGTTGAAGTAGCGAAGTATTGTTATGTTCCACCTCTGGTGCAGATAAAAAAAATTACAAAAAATTTTAATAAAAGAAGAAAAGATAAATTTATCAATCTTGAACCATATTTTTCTATAATGAATGTTTTACACACAACCTCATTTAAATGTAAATTTAAGGGGAAAAAAGTTATTTTTTAAATCACTGCAATTTTAATTGAACATGACCATATGACATGGAAAATCAGTATTTAAAAAATGTCATTATCTCATAACTCATTATCATATCTTCTCTTCAGAACTAAATGTTACCTCAACATTCATTTAATGAAAATGTTTTCAACACCTATTTTCTTCCTTATTTTATATCCATTGGAGAGATTGGATTTATTTCACTGTTTAGACTCATTAATAAACTTGTTTTGTTTGTTTTTTGTTTGTTGTTGTTTATAGTTTGTTTTTTTAAGGCTCTGGTAGTCACATTGTGCAGCTGAGGAAATTGGTTCAAGAAACTTTGATAGAGGGTCATACAAGCAACATTTCTGGGACTTTTGTGGGTTTTTTTCTTCAAAAATGTCCATGGCAAGACAAGAAGTAATTAAAAGCAAAGGTTTATGACTATGCATAGACAACTGATGCAGGATGGAACAAATAAACTTTCAATTATTATGATGTAAAGATTTTATTCTGTAAACTGTGAAAAAGCTGCTTTCTTGGTATTAAGACTTAATACCAATAACTGGTGAACGATAAGCTCTGTAAAGAATAATTGTAAACTGTATATTTACTAAGATCTTTCAAACCTTATCTGAGGTTGCAATATCTTGTAATATCTGTTCAACCATGTATTTTGTGCGGCCATACGGGTTGGTGCACAGTCCTGTTGGGTGTTCCTCATCTAAAGGGAGATATTTTGGTACCCCATACACCTTAGATGAGCTAGAGAATATGATGTTGTATACTCCATGTTCAGCCATAGCCTGCAACATGTATGAAGTTGTTTTTAATAAATACATAAAGCTAGTTTTTGGGGTTTAGTAAACAGGATTGGAGATTATAAAACTTTTGAGTTTCAGTCCGAGACAATTATATTTCATCTGATTGGCTTGATTTAAATAAAAATTTAAAATCTGACCAATCAGATGCCTGACAGTTGTCTCTGGGCTCAAGCTCAAAGAGATATAATCTCTTACCCAGGTTACAAACAATAGCAGACATTAGTGTTGTCTTCAATGCCATTCTTTTGATACCCAGTTTAACCATTGTCAACACTTCTATGTTTGTTGTTTAAATAGTATGTATCTGTAAGAATTGCAATGGTTTTAAACCTAATTTTTAATCAAAGGTACAAAATTTCAATTTGTATTTGTACCATTGACAGAAGAACCGGAGATACAATCTAAGAATTCCAATTTAAAGGACCTGCCTACTATTTGGACTACCTTGGATACTATCTAAACAGGGAGACAATTTTCATTTCACCCATGTACTCATTTGTAGTGTTGATGTGTTTATGATATCTCTACTACTAGCGCCAGTATTTTGATGACCGTGAAGTTACCCTACAACAACTACCATCATTATTGTCATTATGCTCTTCCTGCTTATCATCAAAACCATCACTTTCATCTTTGGTCTCCTTACTATTTTCATCTACAACCACCTACGTCTTCAATCATTATTACTATGTCCCCATCAACATCATTCTTAACATTTTTCATCATCGTTGATGTCATCATCATCACCATCAACCATGGACCATTTTGAATCCTTCCACTATTGTTATTTTAATATTTTCTATTCGCACCCACCTGCTCACAAACAAAATACATGTTTCATTTATGTAAAGTAGGTACCACATGCTGTACACTTATCACAAATTGGATATACAGGTTTTTGTAAATAGACCTGACCGACTGCTTAGGAGATGTCCATTACCTTCATTTCTGTACAGATATAAAAACTGGCCGTGTCAGGTATATAAAACGGCATTGTCCACAGGAAATGTCTACAAAGTTATTTGAACGCATAGTTCTTATGAAAAATTTAAAGTTTATAGTTTAGGTTTATGTATAGACACCTAAAGTAATGTGAAAAAAACAAAAACACACCATACCTGTAAAAGGTTTATGCTGCCCAGGACATTCACCTGGTAGTACAACAGGGGACAGTGGTGTGACTCCCGGACGGCCTTCAGTCCCGCCAAGTGAAGCACATAGTGTATCCTGTACTGTAGAAACAAACTTTAACATCATACACACCCATAGTCCAGTAGCTGGTGTGCTGGCTCCAGGTACAAGAAGCCTGGGATCAATCCCTGGAGATGGCATACCAACATTGTGAAAAATAAAGTTGGTATAGCTCCTTTGCCAATGCTCAAGCAAGTATATGGTTAGTTAAACAAATATTTGATCCGCTGTCAAGATAATGTAACTGGGAATGGCATCAGGCCAGATGTTTACGAGCATGCTGTTCACAGTGAGGGAAGCACTAGGTATATCGCGGCAAACATCCTCCGTAAAAAATAAAGTAATGTATCGGATTAAAGACCTTTACATTCAAAGATTGGTAACTTGGTTTTTGCAACACAAAAGAAGAAGGAGAAAATTCACTCTCACAGATTAAGCAGAAGATGTAACAGCAGGTGTGAGCAGATGTGGTCAGTTGTAACATTGGAGACTAGTTTGGTCTTTGAGTTTGTATAATAAATGTGTTTTGATAATTGTTTTGCTCACAGCAATTGAGCTTGTTGTGTTGTTTTACTCACAGCAATAGCTCTTGTGTAGTTTTGCACACAGCAACTACTCTTGTTGTGTTGTTTTGCCCTTGTCATCTATCATTTCGCCATCTCAATTTATATGAAATTCATTGGCTCATCAGTTTTCTATCATTGTACGGTAAGGTTTTTGAATGGTCACACCCCTGATTACACATTGTACATGTGTGCTGCTTTTGGTTGTAGAAAGTCTCAAATCATTGCCTGCTTAGAACCAAAGACAGACTACAGACCATCTGGAAATCCCCTTGATCTTAATGGTTTTGTTTCATTTGAGGTTTCATATGAAATCCAAGCAATTTTATGCTAAGAATAAATTATGTGAGTTTTTTTTGTTTTAACTGTGTGTAGTTAAATATAATTAGCAATTCTCACCTTTCTGAAAATAGAATCTAGTGAGGCCTTGTCCTGTAGGTCAGCTACTTCATACTGGACTTGCACATTTGTTATTTCAAATATTCTTTCAACTGCCTCTGAAAACATCAATTTAGTATTTTACACAAAGATCTTCTTTGCCAGCGATTCATGGTTAAGATGCTCCCATGGCAACACCTGTTCATAAAACAATGACATTCTAAAGAAGATTCAATACTTATATTTACAATTTTATTTGGCGTTTTGTTTAACTTTAAAGCCAAGGGTTCCAATAGTTCGAAGTTATCGCTAACACAAACAAGAAAATCAGTTTGGCTTATCAGTTAAGGCTGTCTTACAACTTGAGCACTGGTGTTAATTATCTAATGCCTGGCTTTCATTAATGAAAATCATTTTCCTTTGAATTAAATTGTTAACCTAAAAGAACCAACTGAAACTGAAAACTTTTGTTGAAATAAATACTGTTATATCTAGTTTACTGAATAAGGTACATAGTTTTTTTTTATTTCATCCATGACATGCATTCAAGTGTGAGATTCGAAGTACATACATAAATACTATACAAAACTTGATATGTCATCAGATAAAATGCATTTTACCTTTAAGTGCCAACTCCCTGTTATCGAGAGCCAGAGGTGTGAAACCCGCTGAGAGCAGTTCCACGATAACATGCGTGCCTACATACCCAGCCCCGCCCGTTACCAGTATGTAACTGGTGCCGGACATCTTGTTTCTGGAATGAACAAACATCATCCTGTTTACACATCATAAAATTTTAATTCAATATGAAGAGTATAAACAGAGCTGATAATAGCGGAGCTACTATTATTGTTCTAAAGCCTTACAATAGAGGACCTACTTTAATATGTGACTGGTTCAGTACAATGCTATTGGTATTTAACATGTCACTTAAAGTAGATTTACAGCAGATAATGGCAAGATAATCTTTCTTTTTAGAAATATGTTAAAGCAAACACTATGAAAAAACATTAAATGTGACTCGATATAAGTTAATCAATATCTTTATCATAGTAAGCCCTATTACCTGTGTACTTTTGTTTCAAACTAGTATGCTCACCAAATTCATTTTTTAAAACAGCAACTTTGTCAACAACAAAGATATTTAAAGTCATATATATATTTCCCTAATTTTAAGCCACTTGTAGCTGTTTTAAAAGCATTTTCTTTTTAAAAAATGAATTAAACCATGTTATAACTTGATAATCATTGGTGTAAGGGTATCACAGGCAATCAGGTCAATAGCTACACTAAATAAGTAATGATTTGTTATTACATGTATTTATTTATATTATTTCTGTTGTGAATATTCTCTTCCAGAGTTGTCTGTCCAGCTGGACCTGTCGGTATAGCATTAAAGCAGGAGTTCATGGCTTCAAATCCCATCCTAATTGCAGCTAAATTTACAATAATGGTGATAAGGATAATCTTTGTGCGGGCTAGCCACTGAGCAGGTGGGGGAAAAAAAACAAGCTAAAATGTTGTAGTCCTCTCCAGTTGATGCCTGGTTCCAAGAGGGAGAGTTTTGTAAATATGCTCTTCCCAGAACTGTCTGCCTGGGCAGCTCAGTCAGCCTCAGATGATAGAGCACCTTTCACCCGAGCAGGGGGGTGTGTGTTAAAAGAGTAATTGGTATTAATAATTTCATATTTCATATGACAAATATAAAAATTTACACATTTATAAACAGTCTGTCCAGCATCCAAATTAAAAATACTAAAAAAAATAATTATTTTCCTTGTTTCTGAATGACAGTATTATTAGTATTATACTTTTTGAAACACATTTCTTTTAAATATAAACTGCGGTTTTGACATTTTAATTTACTGTCATTGTATCCGTTAGCGGATCGTAGTATGAAATTGTGTAGATAAATGTCATAATGAAAACAGTAGTATTACCTTTTGCACCTTGCTAGAAATATTACGAACTGTAAAGGGCCGAATAGTGATATTTACAGGCGTTAACTTTAGCTCTGGTTACAATAAGCAAAGAAATTTCATCTACATATTTATACTTTGGTTAAGAACTTGTTAATATAACATCTGGTATTTTTTTTAAAATTAGGATTATACAAAATAAAATGATCTCTTACCGGTGAATCGTTTGCTATGGGATGGGATTAGACTAAATGTCCGTCTTCAGGTCTAAAGTCATGCTGTCACCTTTAGTCCGGCAACTGGATATGGTTCATCCAATGAACAGTGTAACTTTTGGTTGTATTTTGTTTACCTTTAATCTTTGAAGATATAGTTTTTATATTTGAAATACTTCATATAAGCTGTTAAATTTGATATAAAATTCAGTAAAATAGACTGAAAAACAGCAACACAGTGGAGAGTTTAATAAAGCACGCATTTCCAGATTTCGGCCTGCATTAGCTTCTGCCTTCAAAGATGGCTGCCTTAAACTGTCTTATCAATGCCTATGACATCACATGGAAACTATCTATAGATATACGACCAAAATACAATGCATACTACATATAATATAACTATAAATTTCCTAACAACTATTGGTTAAAAATATCTATAGATCCTTGCTTGATTTTATCAATATACAATGTACTCTGTAATCCGTTTGAGTACATTTACAATTCGCTGTGTGGTGAACCTGGGATATTCGGTTAATATCCAATGATACGCTCCAAAAGCTGTTTTATTAGTACTATGACAAATCCACAAATCCCATCATCATGGGTATAAAAGTGTGTCTAGCCGTTTTAAAATCTAGTAAAGGCTATTATCAAATTACTATATAATTGCATAAACATATTTTTTTTTTCGCGATGTTGCGGTGTTAAAACACAGTATTTTAAGTCACAACCAGAGGATTATTTAACAGAGAAATGCCACTCATGAGTTGTATTTGAAAAAAAAAATACACCAGCATTACGTGTAAGGCACACAAATCCAAAAACATACTTGCTTTATTTTTAATTTTATCTTTATAATTTAATTGTTTTCACAGTTGAGGGATGGGATCTCTGTCAAAAGAAAATTGTTATATTTGATGCATCTTACACTGACGGGCGGAAACAAGACTTAAGTTCTATATTATAATAAAGGGGGTGCTTTAAAGAAAAAATGCGGAAGGACCATATTTTGATAACCTTGCTATATGATTTTTTGGCTATTTATACTTTGCGGAACGGAACGGAACAAACATTGAGGCACTACACGGGGCACAGCAATTTTTTACTAATATGTAAATATATTAAATAAAAATAATGAAATATTGAAACTGCCTAGCGAACAGTCGATCAAGGGCTTTTTCGAACTGAACCATCTGAATACCTACTTCTAAATGGACATTATTTATATAAAATCTTCGGGACTGCAAACAGTTGTTCCGTTTCGTTCCGCAAAGTATAAATATCCCCTAGGATAATGATATTTAGCGGAACGGAACGGAACAAGATTTAATAATTGTTATTTATGATTAATTTCCTCCTTTATATTGCTTGTATAAACTTCACTTATAAATAATCATTCATGATGCATGAACGAAATAGCAGGCTACCTATCCTGCTAATGAAGACTCGTCACTTTGTTTATGAATTTTTTACTAATATGTAAATATATTAAATAAAAATAATGAAATATTGAAACTGCCTAGCGAACAGTTGATCTAGGGCTTTTTTCGAACTGAACCATCTGAATACCTACTTCTAAATGGACATTATTTATATAAAATCTTCGGGACTGCAAACAGTTGTTCCGTTTCGTTCCGCAAAGTATAAATATCCCCTAGGATAATGATATTTAGCGGAACGGAACGGAACAAGATTTAATAATTGTTATTTATGATTAATTTCCTCCTTTATAATGCTTGTATAAACTTCACTTATAAATAATCATTCATGATGCATAAACGAAATAGCAGGCTACCTATCCTGCTAATGAAGACTCGTCACTTTGTTTATGAAATGACAACATATAAATCAAATACAGAAATGTGGAAACTATCTTATTATTATACACAAATTAAATTTGAGAACATGTATATATATATATATATATATATATATATATATATATATAATTTTTTTATATATATAATTTGTAATTACATGCACTAATAAAGCTGAAATATCACTATTACAGTCAGAGTTGTGTACGAACCTTGTCTTCAACTCTTATTTATTGTGATTCCGTTTCGTTCCGCAAAGTATAAATATCCCATAGGATAATGATATTTAGCGGAACGGAACAAGATTTGTAGCTGCCAACTTCCCTACATGAATCAGAGGTGGAGGACTAATGATGTCAGACTAAATGTCTTATCAAATCGGCACGGAGAACATTGCCCGCCCAAGGATCGAACTTAGACACCGACGCTCAAACCTATTGATCTAAGCGGGTGGGTTGGAAAGCTTTATAATTATCGTAAACAAATTCAATTTAAAAACATGTTTGCCATATAATTTGAATGTGCATGCACTAATAAAGCTGAAATATTACTATTACAGTCAGCATTGTGTACAAACCATGTCTTCAACTCTATTTATTGTGATTCCGTTTCGTTCCGCAAAGTATAAATATCCCCTAGGATAATGATATTTAGCGGAACGGAACGGAACAAGATTTGTTATTCAATATCCATTTCCTCCTTTATAATGCTTGTATAAACTTCACATATAAATAATCATTCATGATGCATAAACAAAATCGCAGGCTACCTATCCTGCTAATGAAGACTCGTCACTTTTAGAAATCACAACATATAAATAAAATACAGAAATGTGGAAACTATAACACCGTTTTCAACAGTATTTCAGTTATGTAACGATGGGCATTTAACCTAAACAGTGTTCCTGGATTCTGTACCCGTACTTACCTGTTCTCCACAAGTAACTGCCAACTTCCCCACATGAATCAGAGGTGGAGGACGAATGATGTCACACACAATGTGTTATCAAATCGGCACAGAGAAAATGGCCCGCCCGAGGATCGAACGGCTGGCGACTCTGCAATCCAAAGACCGGCGCTCTTACCTACAGATCTAAGTGTGCGGGTTGGAAACTATATTATTATCGTAAACAAATTAAATTTAACAACATGTTGGGATTATGATGGAGAACAAGTGTGCAACGTTTCAAAGCCATATGTCAATGGACTTATAAAATATTTGAGGTGGTAAACAGTTAGCGTTGTGTACGAATCATGTCTTCAATACTATTTATTGTGATTCCGTTTCGTTTCGCAAAGTATAAATATCCCCTAGGATAATGATATTTAGCGGAACGGAACGGAACAAGATTTAATAATTGTTATTTATGATTAATTTCCTCCTTTATAATGCTTGTATAAACTTCACTTATAAATAATCATTCATGATGCATAAACGAAATAGCAGGCTACCTATCCTGCTAATGAAGACTCGTCACTTTGTTTATGAAATGACAACATATAAATCAAATACAGAAATGTGGAAACTATCTTATTATTATACACACATTAAATTTGGGAACATGTATATATATTATATATATATATATATATATATATATATATATATATATATATATATATATATATATATATATATATATATATATATATATATATATATATATAATTTGAAATTACATACACTAATAAAGCTGAAATATCACTATTACAGTCAGAGTTGTGTACAAACCTTGTCTTCAACTCTTATTTATTGTGATTCCGTGTCGAACCGCAAAGTATAAATATCCACTAAGATAATGATATTTAGTGGAACGGAACGGAACAAGATTTGTACCTGCCAACTTCCCCACATGAATCAGAGGTGGAGGACAAATGATCAGTAAGTAGGAGCATCAGTGTCGCGAGTTCGATCCTTGGGTGGGCAATGTTCTAAATGCCGATTTGATAAGACATTTAGTCTGACATCATTTGTCCTCCACCTCTGATTCATGTAGGGAAGTTGGCAGCTACAAATCTTGTTCCGTTCCGTTCCGCTAAATATCATTATCTTAGGGGATATTTATACTTTGCGGAACGAAACGGAATCACAATAAATAAGAGTTGAAGACAATGTTTGTACACAACTCTGACTGTAATAGTGATATTTCAGCTTTATTTGTGCATGTAATTACAAATTATATATATAAAAAATTATATTTATATACATGTATATATATATATATATATATATATATATATATATATATATATATATATATATATATATATATATATATATATATATATATATATATATATATATATATATGTTCTCAAATTTAATTTGTGTATAATAATAAGATAGTTTCCACATTTCTGTATTTGATTTATATGTTGTCATTTCATAAACAAAGTGACGAGTCTTCATTAGCAGGATAGGTAGCCTGCTATTTCGTTTATGCATCATGAATGATTATTTATAAGTGAAGTTTATACAAGCATTATAAAGGAGGAAATTAATCATAAATAACAATTATTAAATCTTGTTCCGTTCCGTTCCGCTAAATATCATTATCCTAGGGGATATTTATACTTTGCGGAACGAAACGGAACAACTGTTTGCAGTCCCGAAGATTTTATATAAATAATGTCCATTTAGAAGTAGGTATTCAGATGGTTCAGTTCGAAAAAGCCCTAGATCGACTGTTCGCTAGGCAGTTTCAATATTTCATTATTTTTATTTAATATATTTACATATTAGTAAAAAATTGCTGTGCCCCGTGTGGTGCCTCAATGTTTGTTCCGTTCCGTTTCGTTCCGTTCCGCAAAGTATAAATAGCCTGATTTTTTTAACGCGTACATGACATGTTTTTTATAGACAATATTTGAAATTACCCACACGAACGACAATTGAACGACGAATGTAATGGTAAGGTAGCAAACATTTGTCCAGGGTCGTATATCTGGACCAAAACCAATAACTTTAATTGCTAGTTTTCAAATTGCATTTATATTTTTCATTGTACGTTTTATATATTTTAGTGTAAGTAGGATCGTGATTTTTTGGAGGCGACCGGTTCAGTGTGCATCTAAATCGACACATATTCGACACAGAGTGTCTTACTTAAATTTATAGAAAAAATAAGGCCCAAATAATGACAACAATATTTTGTTTGCAAGTCCTTTGTCTACCTTAAAGATTCCACATACTTCAGAGCCATATATATGTAAAAGCATATAATTATAGATTCTACCATAGCAAAGGCGGATCTAAGATTCTACTTTAGAGGGGAGCCGTTTCTGTTTCAGATGTAATTATTATGCATTTTCCTTATAAACCTGTGTTTTAGAAGAAAAGAAAAGAAAAACCAAACCCTGAACAGTTTCAAATAACTGAACATTCTAAGTAACAGGAATTCATCAAAACATTTATATTTTATGTTGTATCGCCCCGACACAACCATGGCAATACTGGCGACATCCATCTAATTACTGGTGGAGGAAGATCCTAGACACATGTCTGGGTAGAACCATCGGCGCACAACAAGTCACTTGAAAGACCTCCCCGCATAAAAGCTCTCGGCCAGACCGGGTATTGAACCTATGCAGTGAGGGGCTTAAGAGTTGGTGACTCTACTCACAGGGCTATGGCGCCCCCTTTACAACCTTAAAAAAATATAAACAAAAACATCAATTTCTGGCCTTGGTCTAAAATTTGTTTTGTTCTGTTTCGTCTAGGATTGATTTTGAAGTGAAAAGTTCTCCCATCTTTTATAAACTAAAGATACATTAAACTGGTGATAATACCGTAATCTCTTTGTCGACCTCAAATTCTAAAAAAATACACACACTTATTTCGGGTTTCTTAACTGATTAAAGAAAGAAAAAACAAAAAAACAATGAAACTTTTGTTATAAAAAACGGACTGCTCGGATTGCTTCATCATTCGCAAGAAACAAAACAAACCAAAACGACATATCTTCATTGTATTTATTCTGTTATGAAATTGTTCCTTATGTTACACGTTAACGATAAAAGGGAAGTAACTCATTTATTTATAGATAAAAATTATTTTTACTAAATGTGTTCCAAAAATGGTCCAAATTAATTCGTGGTACATCAAATGTTCAACGGCTGCAAAAACACCTCTTCTAAAAATATAGATTATACACTGAGACAAAAGTTACAATAGACTCACTAAGATACGATAATAGGAATTACTATTTTTACTAAACATACAATATTTCTATATCATGATTGCATTTTAACTTAAACTAGGTTTAAGATAAATACTCATAAATGCTACCAGATGCGAATAAAATACCCTGCGTTTAAAATTAACTCCCATTTACTTTTTTCGTTAACACTACACCCCTGTGATCAGAATCTAAAAAAACGAGTGCGACATTCTTTTCCCTACACGTGTGATAACTTCTGACTGATGCAGTCATTGGAAAGAACCTTTTGAACAATGAATTTATTTGAATTTTATACAAGGATACATAAAACTTCGAGAAATATGCCTTTATTCTAATGCAGAAAAATACAATGAATTATTTAAACAATAAAAGTATAAACATATAAATAAAATGGCGACAAAGCATCTTTATCTATACGACTCCTGCTGAACATTCCATATGTCTGCAGATGACTGATGATCCATACATCAAGCCACCATCCACAAGGATTACATCTGAAAAAGAAAATGCTTTTTGTGCTTGGGTTGTTAATTTAATAATATAGCCTGATTCAAAGACAAATTTGGCGTGCATATTAACCCGAATTATGCACTATATATTATACAGAAGTTGTTCTAACTTCCTGACTTCTGTTTTTCCAACTATCAGTAGCCTACCTTTTACGCTCCACAATTTCGGAAAACAGTCATTTCTGTCTTGTCAATATTCATTTCCATTCCAGTTGTATGATGACATATTTCAATAACATGTATCTGTTTTTGTAGCTTATTTACTGTTTCCGCACAATTTGCAAAATTATCAGCGAACATTTGGTAAATTACTTTTTACACAAATAGCGGGGGGGGGGGGGGGGCGTGCATTCACTATCACATGGATCCACCCCTCTAAGTAAATAGTAAGTATTTTTTCTCTTTTTTAAACAAAAAAATATGGCTTTTTTTCTGACAGGATCTACAAGGACAGACAGACAGACAGAATCGTGCTTGTTTTTTCATAATATGTAGCATTTTACTGTCTTGAAAAAGAGGTACGACATTGTACGGAGATTGCCGAAGATAAAATATAGGAATGAAACAATATGATTTGTGGGTTCGTTTTTGTCCTTATACATGCTATGTGATATATTATATTGTAAAATTAATGCGTATAATAATGTAGATAAAATATAATTTGAAAATATATTTAATGTCTTATTAACTTAACATCGCGTTTTTCCGGTAAAATTCGACAGAGCCCGACATTTTAAGCCAATCAGAAGTCTTTTTCACAAAGGTCACTTTTAAAATCTGTGCGCGCATCAAGCGTGCGGGAAAAGAAATTTGCGCCGAAATGTGTTGTTGGTGGGCTGTTTCTAAGAGGTGATTTAATTAATGATCTGCCATTTATTTGTAGCTCATAATTGTGTCCGTTAGACAGTTTAAATGATCTTCCAGTATATATGTGGTAGTTATTTAGTGTTCATTGATCAGCTGCAAGACAAAAAGTGTTTGGAATTGTGTTACCAAAAGACCAGTGTTGTTCATTCAGAATAAAGTTAACTTAAACACAGTTGTAGAATTCAAAAGGCTATTGTAATATGTGTCAAGTGTTTGATGTGGAGAAGCAAAGTAGACAGGGGATGGAAAATCGGTACATGAACACGTAAGTATAAAGGCTTTATTATAATCCTAGTTTATCCACTGAGATGTCATTTATATGTGTTTATTTTAGTTTCTTATCGACAATGCCAAAGTGCTGTTAAACTATCTATCTCTGAATACTGTCTACTCCTCTTTCGAGTGTTACTGACAGGACATAATACGTTTCTGTTTCTGATTGCTATGGCAGATTATTGTTCACACCACAACCGAATGATAAATTCACCACTTAGATAATTGTGTGTTTTGTGAAATTAAGCAAAACATAAACTCTCCTGTCTGATAAGAAACTTCAGCAGACCCCAGGCACGTTTCTGCCATTACGCACTTTACGCACGTGCGTAACGTCCGTTCGAAAAATCGAAAATCTAAAAGTACCAAAGACATTAAGAAAGTCGATGGGTTTTGAATGATATTAAGTTATTTCCGTCGTTTCTCTGTTATAACATATTTTACTAAACCAATCAAGTTGAAAAGGTTTAAAATGATTAAATTTATACACGTCGGGAATTAAGTCATTTCATATTTTGCGTTAAGTTCCTCATATTTCCGCATTTTACCTGTTATTCATTAGAAAAGAACCGATATATTCAAAAGTATTACTACAAAGATTTTTTCTCTTGTAATTGTGCGTAACTTCCAAATCGGCCCAGATACGCGCCTGGCGTATATATATATATATATATATATATATATATATATATATATATATATATATATATATATATATATATATATATATATATTAGACTAGGGTATGTTTTTGTTTCTTATCATCCTGGCAGACATAAAGTACATAATATTTCCTCTTTTCATATGCAAAGGGACTATACTTTAGCTATAAAAAACTACATTCTTGCCTCCCTTGTGGGTAGATATTTGGTATGCAGTTATTGTAGATTACTAGAAAAAAACTAGAAAGATTTTTCCACTGTTTCAATTTTTGAAGACAGAAGCATGCAATAAAATGGACTCTTATTGAATGAAATAATAATTTATCAAAAAGTTTTAGCACATTTTTATAAATATGCTCATTAAAAATAAAATGTATTTTTATATGAAGTATATAAAATTTCCTTCCCTCAAGGGAGATAACTAAAACATTGTTTTCATTTCAAAAATGGGGAATACATCATCTAAATACAAATTATGTTCAGAAATAAAAAAAATATTTTTAAATATACAAATAGTTACATTCTGTTTATTTTACCAATACGTATTTTTTATCTTTATTTTATTTGATTGCAATTAAATGTGTACCTTGTTTGTGAAATATCATAATGCTCATAAAAGAAAAGGTATGATTCTTGCCTTAGTTACAAATGCACAGGTAACAACAGACTACTGGTCGCTGTCTCATGGGCTACTTAAAGGCATCTCGAAAGGAATGTGGTATCCCACTGAGCCAGGCCCCCACATGCTATGACCAGACCTGCTTATAGCTGGTCATCACTGCAGGGAGTCTTTAGCCAACATAGTACTTATCTGTCACAGTAAAACCTCTGATGGGTTAATGCAAAACTAAATTACCTGCTAGTAAGGATGTGAGACAGTAGGCTAGTTTTACACAAAGCCATAAACATTAATGTTAGTGATAATGTGGGTTGTTTACTATATGATCCCTTACAAATTCTTTATTGCATTAATTACTAGGTGTCAATTTTGTAACTGCAAGATTATGTATTTATTTCATAGCTAAATATTTGGTTTTGAAAATACATGAGAGATACAAGTTTTAGTATTCAAAATGAGTCTGAAGGACATTATTCTGACAATTAATGACTTTTTAAATTGCTTTTGTTAGAAACATTTCGTTACATTTTACAAATCAAAATAAAATATAACTTAAAATATATATGAGAACTAAAAGAATGAAAGAAATAACAAAATGTATAAGAAATAACAAAATCAACCAACAAAGTAAGAAAAAAAACAAATAAAGATTTTTATATATATATATATATATATATATATATATATATATATATATATATATATATATATATATATATATATATATATATATATATATATATTTATAGGATTGCGTAATTGGTATATTCACAACTGTTTCCTTTACAAACTGTAAATGACTATGTTCAACCCCTAGATATAGCATACATACACTTGGATCTTGAACAATACCTGTGTGACAGACACATCGTTACAGACTGTGGCAGTCTGGCTTATCAGAAAACAGATGCCCTCACATGCTGGGTGGGGCAATAAATGGGGGGGGGGGTCACTTATATAAGGGTTTTGAGATGCCTTTAACAGTTTAGGACACTGCTGGGTACTTCACAGTGGCTTATGACATGTTGGCTACCCCTGCTCTTGGCTGGACTCAGCATGAGGCTGCAGTGGCCTCACCCTTAGGATGTAAATGTATATGGCAGTGTATATCATAACAATATTTCAAATATTAAAAAAAAAAAGCAAAATATTATCAAATAATTTACGTCTGCCTAGTTCCTTTTTGTGTTAATTACCACTTTTTAAGTCATTAATTCTAGAGATATAGCATGGAGACGCTATGATATGCTTCTAGACTTAAATCTGCAAAAAAAAGTCTTATTTTGACTCATTTCTAAAATAAAAAGAAAACATTACCCCTTACGTGTATGTGCTGATTTTGACTTTAAGTCAAACTATTTTTGCTGATTTAGGTCCAACTATAAAGTGTCTCGATACATATCATAGCGTCTCCATGTTAGTTGACAAATTTCTTAATTAAAAATACTAAATTATCATATATATTACACCCACATCTTACATCTTATTTTGACAGTTTTATCATTTAAAGGTACATAACAGGGAGAAGCTATGCCTCAAGACATTTTTAACTTGGACCCAAACCTGGCATAACCATTACAAAAACATTATTCTGACTCATTTCTCTATCAAAAATACATTATAGAACATTATTTTCATCCACACAGTTCCTCTTTGTAATAATTCTGACTTTTAAGCCATTATTAATAGATATATATCATTTTGGGGCATGTTGAGATGCTTTTTAGTCTGACCACATTAATAATATTTATATTGAGACTGGTTCTTTGTGGTGTATTTGTATTTTCAGCATGCTGAGACTTGAACATAAGCATCCAAACATGAAAATAGACACCTTCCACCTGCACAAGTAAGGCCAAGTAGCCCCGTTACATTAACAGAGCCCTGGAAGGTGAGGTTTTTAACATCTTGAACTCTAGGCCTAAATACCGTATGATTCTGATAAAAGAATTAATATCATTGACGTGCGCTTATTATTAGAATAAATCTGTCTACATCATGTTATCTGAAATACTGTTGGTGAGACGACAAACCCAATAAACTCAACTCAACTTTATTGAACTCGTTACCGCTTTATGAGGTCATTGAGCAATTAAGCTTGCAATAAATGTACAAAAACACAGGAAATCAATGAAAAAGACTGTAACATCTATGATGTAACGTGTAAACAAAGCGTCTCATGATCATAGTTGAATTTAACATGTTTTTGTGCAATATGTTAACCCCGTTTGTTGACATTTGTTTTATGAATGCAGGTGGTTCGAAATATTTAAAGCATTGTGAGTGATGTGTTGTAGATTAAAACTATTTTTAGATTCAGGACAAAATGTGCAACAAAGATAGGATTGATGATTAAATCCAGAAAAGGTAATACATTATTATAAGGGTAATATTATAAACTAATTTTGCTTTTTGTCGATGGAATTGTTTGTCAGTAAAGCATTGTGTAGAGAACACAAATCTATAATTGGTAGCTAGAAGTCTGAATGATAATTGATGATGTATCTATTTGCACCCTAGGTCAAATAAATGACTTAATTGACAATATCGGTCACATTAGAAATAGATATTGCTTAGTTAGTGAGTGAATTAAAAAAAAAGAAGTTAAATGAACTACAAATTTGATTATTTTGTTTGAGTTTTTCCCAATTTAGTCTGAAATAATGGAAAAAAATCCAACTCTGGGCTTCGGGTTATGTTCCTAAAATTGTGAGAAAAAAAACCTGTTTAGTAATTTCCTTTTGTAAAATCCTGTCAATACTTAATGATATTGTCATAAAGCTTTGATTGAAAGTTAACCCAGTATCAATAAAATATTTTAGGGTGCTTGTTTTACTTCCGAGCAAACAGTTGCATATGCACTAATTCAACAGCATTTCCTTTGAAGGTGGTATACGATAGTTTGCATATATCTAATAGATGTAACAATATCTTATCTCTTTCTTTTTTTGGGGGGGGGGGGGGGGGGGGTATTTTGCAGTTGATTTCTGTAGGAAAAATCTTCCTTGTGTCTTGGCTTTGATGATCAACATAATCACAGTTTTAGGGCAGTAAAACTCATTAATCCAAACTTAAATGTTCATTCTTTTTAAATCTACAAATAGGAACAATGGGGATTCCTGCTAACAATAGACATCGATGTCACAGTGGATGACGTGGATGAGCTAAAACATAAGTGGTCACATGGTTTTTCTTGATTAATAATTAACTGTGCAGCATGGCTCAGAGAGGATATACATGTTTGTAATGACGATTGTAGCATTATAGTTCACTTTTCAGACAGGTGTAGGACATCAGTAAACAGCTTTTTGCAAGATCTGTTCGTGTAACAATGGTTTATTATGATGTTAAATGAAATATTTTTTTGGTCCAAATTGTCGGATACCACCTTTAATAAAGCCCCACACTTCTGTTCTATTACTCAAAATTGGAGATGTCAGTTTATCAAATACCATCCAATCATGATACTGCAAATCACAATAGAACAAATTTAGGGATTACTACCAATACATTCGCTGATCCCATCAGTATTCCTCGATATCATGTGTAGAAAATGTTATGATTCTTCAGATGCAATTTTTCGAATACTACGATTGAAAGTCATTTGCCTCGAAGAACAATTAACATTCCACCAAAACTGTCCTTAAGTGTGTTACAACACTTGACTCTTGATTTGACTGATGCATTCATTGAGCATGTTATATTTAAAAATTTACCCCTGATACCCAGCTTAATAAGCTTAGCCTTTAAATTTTCCCTAACAATATACTGGTAATTGTTTTATTGATAACTGTGCAGAAAAGCTGTTAGTTTCATTATATATACTGGTTATAATGATGTGCAAAACAAAACCATTATTAACAGGACTCTTTTTAATCTGTTATTTAAAACCCTAGTGAAAAGTTTACTTAACACACTTAGTAAAGGCACACCTCAATAACTATTAACATCATTTATACTATCTTTTTTTCACAGTGGAAATATATATACCATTTCAGTTTGAATATTGAAGGCATGTCAGGGAAAAAAACTATGTTAATAGTTATTTGTATGAGTAAAATAAAAAACACACACCAGTAGACCGGACCTGTAACGCAATTGGTAGAGCATCGGCTCCAGGTATGGGATACCCCAGGTTCAAACCCAGGACACGACATACCAGTCATAAAAAATGGTTGTTGTATAGCTCCCTTGCTAACACTCAAGCAAATATAAGGGTAGTTTCACGACTAGTTGGCCCAGTGTCAGGATAATGTGACTGGGTGTGGCATCATGCCAGGTGTTCACGGCATGCTATACACAGTGAAGGCGGCACTATTTCTGCTTCAAGTGAACACCATCTCAAGAAAACTGAAATACTGTTGTTTGGCCGATAAACCCAATGAACAAAAAAAAAAACAACAACCCGAAACCAGTGCAGTGGTAGATCCTCTGCGTTGAAATACTAAGTCCTGTAGATCAACTGTTTAATTTAAATAAGTTTCCTCTTCTGCCATGTCGGTTCTTCATTCTTCATTTAGAGTGTCTAACTAAAAACGATTCCTACATTTTATTTCCTTTCATAGAATTTTTTTTTCATTTTACATATTTTTTAGAATAAAATGTATTCTGAATTCAAATATGGAAAGGAAAAAACGATGCTTTATGTGCTTGTTTTTGTTGTTGTTAGAACCATTATAGGGTCACTGCCTATATTTTTTAAGCACTATTCTATGTTTACAAAGTAATTACACAGTATGACACAATTGAAATATAACTAACAATATTTCTCAATAAATTTATCTTTTAACTTGTTGCATTAAATCAATTTAATAAAACATGATTTGATATTATATACATTGTATAGAAAAACAACAACATATATTCGATTTACAATACAGTATGATAAATCGAACATAATTTATTATGCAGATAAAATCAGTTGTTTTTCTTATGTTTGACAAATTTCCTGTAAACTGTTTCATTTATTTGTTTCATTTTGTTATATTTTGTAGTTTTATGGATAGGATTGGATAAGCCGGCATTTTTGCCGATACTGCGCAACGACATTTCTATCATTATAGCACAGGGGCACTTTCGAGGTGCCCAGGGATTGAACCCGTCGGTCCACTATACTGACACCGACGAGTCAGACGTAATGCTGTCCCTTTAGCCCCGATCGTTAGGAGGGAAGTCACTACTACCAACTTTAAAGTCTTTGGTTTGACACAGCCGGGTTTTGAACCCACAACCCGATCCACAAGCTGATGCTCTAACATGATTATGTTATGGTTTAACCTGCTGATCAGTAATGGTGATATTGATGCTGATTTTTTATCAGTTGTTGCTTCCTGCAATGAAAATCTTGATGTTATGCATGATAATGAAGATTATGTTTGGAATGATAATTATTATGAAGATGCTGCTGCTGATAGTAGTGGTGGTTATGTATCTGTTAAAAATTTAAAGGGAATTTGGTGATGTTGTTGCAGGTGGTGCTATTAATGGTAATGAATGGTGGTGGTGGTTGTGGTGATAACGATGATGGTGGTTGTGGTGATAACAATGGTGGTGGTGGTGGTGGTTGTGATAACAATGGAGGTGATGGTGATAATGATGATGGTGGTGGCTGTGGTGATAACGATGGTGGTGGTGGTGATAATGGAAATGATGATGATAAATTGTTTTTATCCTGTTGTGTTGCTAATCTGACCAGATTTACTTGAGTATCTATTTTGATGATGGTTGCTGCTGCTGCTGATGTGGTAGTGGTGGTCGTGGTGGTGGTGATGATGGCTATTTGTTGATAAAGGTTACGATTAAGAGGAGGAGAATGCTGTAGAAGGTTATTGTTGATCTTGTAACTTATGATTGAGTTTGTGAAAAACATTTGTGTTATGTTTATGAATATGATAGGTATGGTCGTGTTGTTGATGCTACGTATCTTCTGGTGTGGTTATGTTGTTGGTGCTGATGGAAGTTTTTTATGTGTGTGCTGATTTGGATGAAAAAAATGATGGTTATATACATGATGATTATGATTTATGATTCAGTCTTTTGATGATAAGGATAAGGATAAATTGGTGATGTATATCTTGATGATGATTTAAATTATGGTGAATGATGTTGATTTTGATGGTAAGTTTTATGAGTATGGTGTTGGCAATGTTGATGATTATTATGTTGTTGGTTATATCATTGTCCATGATACTGGCAGTTTTCATGATGTTGATAATGTTGAGAATGAATGGTGTTTTGATAATGGTGATGACAATGACGATGGCAGAGAGGAGGAATATGCTGCTGCTGATGATGTTGATCATAACGTAATGTTGGTTTCTGTTACATTGCTAATGATTTTGGTGATGATAAAGATCATAAGTGTGATGGTTTTGTTGATGCTGCTGCTGGTTATGTTGATGCTATAGGTGTTGCTTGCTGACTGTGAGGAAGAAAATCTTAAGTTAAATGTTATGACGATTATGATTTCTCTGCTCTTTGTTGTTGACGATGAAAATGATAATTATGGTAATGATCTTTTGGTAATATTGTTTTTAATAATGGAGATGAAGATGATGGTGTGATGAAGGTGATGATTGATGGTGATAGATGGTAATGATGATGATAAGAATGATAGTGATACATTAAGGAACAAGTTATGAAAACTTACTATATAATATATGATTTACTCATGGTATGATGATGGGTGATAGAGGACAATGATTGATAATGGCAGCAGTGGTGATGATGATAGTAATGATATACTCTATTTATATTTTCAGCCACAGGTAAAGAATCTTGCTGCTCATTGTGATATGGGATGATCATGAAGATTGTGACATAATAGGAACGATCATGGAGGCTGACATCTTTATTATGCGTCGCTTATAGCATTGACAATTATGGTTTCATACTTCTAAATAATTATATAAAAGATTATATACCACTAAATTATATTAAAAAGATGCTGCAAATAGAAATTTGTGAAGGAAGAATATGCTGATGATCATGATGATAATAAGGATGATGATAATGACGATGATTATGATGATGATGATGACAAAATGTGTTTTCTTAACCAAGTATTGATGACAAAAATATATTTATTAAACCAAGTGTTCGCTTAATTTATTGACTGTTGACCACTTTTAATTTATATTGTTTTTAACTGGACTTGACTTTAACTATGATTCGAACTTTACTTAACAGATTGATATTGACTTAACTGAGTGACCTTAAATTTGACTTACCCGACAGACTGGTAAACATGACTGGTTGAACGACCTGATAGGCTAACTAAGAGGACTGACCGATTGGCTGGACAGACCGATGGACTGGACTGACTGTCTGGACTGATTGACTGGATTGACAGACATATTGACTGGACTGACAGACAGATTGACTGGACTGCATGACTGACTGGACAGACTGATTGACAGGACTGGACAAACTGATTGACTGGACAGACTGATTGGCTGGGCTGGACTGACAGACAGATTGACTGGACTGACTAACTGGACAGACAGATTGACTGGACAGACCGATGGACTGGACTGATTGACTGGACTGACTGTGGACTTATTGACTGGACTGACAGACAGATTGACAGGACTGGACTTACAGACAGGACAGACTGATTGACTGGACAGACTGATTGACTGGACAGACTGATTGACTGGACTTACAGACAGGACAGACTGATTGACTGGACAGTGACTGACTGGACAGACTGACAGACTGACTGGACAGACTGATTGACTGGACTGACTGATTGACTGGACTGACTGACTGGACTGACAGGCAGATTGACTGGACAGACGGACTGACTGGACTGAAAGACAGATTGACTGGACTGACTGTCTGGACTGATTGACTGGGCTGGACTGAGACATTGACTGGACTGCATGACTGACTGGACAGACTGATTGACAGGACTAGACTGACTGACTGGACTTACAGACAGGACAGACTGATTGACTGGACTGACTGACTGACTGGACAGACTGACTGGACAGACTGATTGACTGGACTTACAGACAGGACAGACTGATTGACTGGACAGACTGACTGACTGACAGATTGACTGGACAGACTGATTGACAGGACTGATTGACTTGATTGACTGGACTGACAGGCAGATTGACTGGACAGACGGACTGACTGGACTGAAAGACGGACTGACTGACAGGACAGATTGACTGACTGGACAGACTGATTGACTGAACTGACAGATTGACTGGACTGATTGACTGGACTGACTGTCTGGACTGATTGACAGACATATTGACTGGACTGACTTCTGGACTGACAGACAGATTGACTGGACTGCATGACTGACTGGACAGACTGATTGACTGGACTGACTGTCTGGACTGACAGGCAGATTGACAGGCAGATTGACTGGACAGATTGACTGGACAGACGGACTGACTGGGCTGAAAGACAGATTGACTGGACTGACTGACGGGACAGATTGACTGACTGACTGGACAGACTGATTGACTGAACTGACAGATTGACTGGACAGACTGACTGGACAGACTGGTTGACTGAACTGACAGATTGACTGGACTGACTGTCTGGACTGATTGACTGGACGGACTGACTGAACTGACAGACTGGACAGATTGACTGGACTGACAGACTGATTGACTGAACTAACTGGACAGATTGACTGGACTGACAGACGGATTGATTGGACAGACTGACTGGATGGACAGACGGATTGACTGGACTGTCAGACAGATTGACTGGACTGACAGACAGGTGACTGTATGGACTGACTGATTGACTGGACTGACAGATTGACTGGACTGACTGTCTGGACTGACAGACTGATTGAATGGACTGACAGACAGATGGATTGAATGGACTGACAGACAGATTGACCTGATTGATTGGACTGACAATCTGGGCAGACTGATTGACTGGACTTACAGACAGATTGACTGGACTGACTGACTGACTGGACAGACTGATTGACTGGACTGACAGACAGATTGACTGATTGACTGGACTGACAGACAGATTGACTGGACTGACTGACTGGACTGACATACGGATTGACTGGATGGACTGACTTATTGACTGGACTGACTGACGGGACAGATTGACTAGACTGACAGACTGATTGACTGAACTGACAGATTGACTGGACTGACTGTCTGGTCTGATTGACTGGACTAACAGACGGACTGACTGGACTGACAGACAGATTGACTGGACTGACAGACTTGACAGATTGACTGGACTGACAGACTGATTGACTGGCTGTACAGACTGACTGCCTGACTGGATGGACAGACTGATGGACTGGATGGACTGACTGGACAACTGGTTGACTGGAATGGACAGACTGACTGGCCAGACTGATTGATTAGCTGGACTGACCGGACAGACTGATTTTCTGGAAGGACTGACCTGAATAGATGGACTGATTGACTAGATGGTCTGACTGGACAGATGAACAGACTGTTTGACTAGATGGGTTTTCTTGACTGGATAGACTGACCTGAGGGACGGACCATACAAACTGACCTGACTGGATGGACTGACCTGACAGACTCACCTGACAGAATGGACTATCTGACGGGATTGTTTGACTGACTGAACAGGTTGACTGAAGCTGATGGTCTGACAGGATGGACAATCTGACTGGACAGACTGACCTGACTAGAGGGACTGACCTGACCGGATGTATGAATGGACAGACAGAGTGACTGGACAGATTGATTGACTGGATGGACTGATTTGACTAGATGGACTGATTGACTGGATGGTCTGACCTGATGGAGTGACTGACTGGGTGAACTCACCAGATAGACTCACCTGACTGACTGGATGGAAATACCTGATTGGAAGAAAACACCTGGCTAGATGAACTGGCTGACTTCAACGGACAGACTGCTAAGTGGATGGAAAGACTGACTGGATGGATGGACTAACTGGATCGACTAACTAGATCGATAGACTTGATGGACTGATTGACATACTGAGTGACTGGACTTACTTGGCTGGACGGACTGACTAGATAAACTCACCTGACCTAGCCTCACTGGATGAAAAGACCTGACTGGACAAACTGAGTGGATGGACTGACTGGATTGATGGACAGACTGGTTGACTGGATGGACTGACCTGACTGACCGGATGTATGATTGGATGGACTGACCAGACTGGATGGAACAACTTGCCAGCTAGACAGACTGACCGACTGGCTGGATCAACTTGCCAGCTAAACAGCCTGACCGACTGGATGGACTTACCAATGGACAAACTAACTGGATGAACTGACTGAGTGGGCTGACCTGACTGGAAGGACTTACGGACTGATTGGATGGAATGACTGATATGACGTATTGTGTAATGCCCATCGTTAATGCACGTTCGTCCGTCTATCTCTTTCTAGAGATCTCTTCCAGCATTTTAAATACGTGTCCACATACTCTCCTAAATCGAACAGCGTGTAGTTTTGAGCTATTTGGGACGGAGTTGCGAAAAATGTGCCTTATACATTATTATATCTATTCAGTTTTATGTTATAGCTATGTTATTGTAGCCAGTTTATTTCAGACTACCTGCTTTGTGTAGTATACATATAAGGTAGATGCCTCACTGGATAGAGTCAGTTACAAGTTACATGAACTCACGCTCAGATTGCCTCTTAAATTCCAGCTTCCATTGTCTGTCCATAATTAGTTCTCATATATATGTGTTGTTATTGGAACTTAATAAACATTAGTTAGAACACGATCTTGTTCTATGCATAAAAGCCGATAACAATAGATTCAGTATCAGGCGCGTTTCTGCCATTACGCACTTTACGCATGTGCGTAACCTCCGTTCAAAAAATCGAAAATGTAAAAATTACCAAAAACACTAAGAAATTCGATGCCTAACCCGGTTTAGGAATGATATATTTTATTTCCGTAGTTTCTATGTTATAAAATCTTATTACCACATCAGTCGAGTTGAAAAGGTTCAAAATGATTAAACTTATACAAGTCAGGATTTTAGTCGTTCATATTTTGCGTTAAGTTCCTCGCATGTCCGCATTTACCTGTTATTCATTAGAAAAGAACCGAATATATTCAAAAGTATTGCTACAATGGCTATTTCCCTAATAATTGTGCGTAACATCAAAAACGTCCCAGATACGCGCCTGTTCAGTATCACGTATTTATACTGCATATAAATTAAATATACATTATACAAATAAATACTGAAAAATGTTGCTTATTTGTCAATATTTACCGTAAGTATATTTTCCTTAACTTATACTGAATGAAATGGTTTGCTTTAGCAATGCTAGTAATGGTTTTGGGAGTCTGCAATTCAAATGGGCAGTGTACGAGAACACGACGCTAATTTGACAATGAATACGTAATCTTTTTAGCTCACCTGAGCTCATTTTCAGAGTGAGCTAATGTGATCGCCCACAGAACGACATCTGGCATTACTTGTAACGCTTCCATCAGCATTCTTTGAACATCTCTGAAACTACCGGTCCAAATTCAACAGAAGCTTCACATGCGGGATTGTAGGGAAAGTCCGACCAAAAGGAGGTCTAATACTAGTTCGGCCTCCAATTAATCATCATTTATTGTACAAGTGGAAAATCATTCTCTATAGATAGTTTCCATGTGATGTCATCGACACTGATAAGACAGTTTAAGGCAGCCATCTTTGTGGGCAGAAGCTAATGCAGGCCGAAATCGGGAAACATGTGTTGTGTTAAACTCACCACTGTGTTTTTATTTTTCAGTCCATTTTATGGAAATTTAAACCAAATTTAACAGCTTTTATAACGTATTTTAAATATCAAAACTATATTTTGATAGTTTAAAAGGTTAAAGAAATACAACTGACAATGATACACTGTTCATTTTGTTTTGAGTATGAGCCAATAGTTTTATTTGTTTCTGTGTATTAATTCCGCGTGCATGTATAAATTCTAAAAATATTGTATTCTAAAAATATGAATTTCAAGAGCTTTCCAATGGTTTAAAGCTTTTAATTTTCGGACCACAAATGAAGAAAAACCAAGAAAATAAAATTTACCCTTCTATAGAAATTATATGAAAATCCCTTGAAGTTACCATCAAAGATGGCTGCCAAGATAAGGGATTTTTACTGATGTGGAAACTATCTATAAGAGCACGTACGGATGACACATAATAATAATAATAATAATAATAATAATAATAATAATAATAATAATAAAATATTAACAAATTATGTCTGTTGCAATAATGTTATTACTGTTTGTGATTAATATGTCACAATATTGTATAAATATGTATTTCTCACAAGATTTCACATTGTATACACATTGTTTTTAACATGTTTGTTGACGAGAAACTATTGTATTTTAAGTCAATAAAGTTCTGTTCTGTTCTGTTCTGTTGTTCAAATAAATTTAATCTGTTTGAAACCATGACCGCCAGAGAGGGACGTGGTCATTTTCCATATATGGCTATATAGGAAAATTAAGACAATCTTATTGTCGTAAACTACCAGAGCTAGAAACTAGATATTTGGTATACATTTTCCTTGGGTGGCCCTGTATCATGATTGTTCAAAGAATTTCCAGCCGTTAAAAAACATAGCCGTCAAGGTGTTGCCATTTTCTACATATGACTATGAAGAAAAAAATGATTGTTCAAATGTTGTTTGTGTACATGCATTTACAAATATTCTGGCCTGTTAAAACGTTACAAAACAAGAAAGAGCTAGGGTGTGAGACATCTAATGCGCCGCAGAGAGCATGCGCCTTGAACAAGAAGGTGACAGTCCTGGAAACTAAACGCACTCTTTGTCGATTAATTACATAAATGTTTGACTGTAACGAACCATAACTCTGATGAGAAGTAGAGTATTTTTGCTAATTTGTTTGTTTTCCTTGTTCTCTGCTATATGTATTTCCAAGCAGCATTGCTAACACCCGTACACTCTGTTTCTTTTGTTAAACAATACTCTGCAAAACAGCTGCGACTTCCTATTTATAAACGCCAGATACTTTTTTTAAAATTGCAAGCTACACATTACTGTTGCCAGCTACAACGTTAAAACCCGGAATACTCTATCAGTTCTCAGAAAAAGTCGCACAGAACAGCTGCGATTTCCTGTTTTTGCCAGCTACACTAAATGCCAATAAAAATGCATTCTTAAAGAGGCACCGCTCTCTAGAGCGGCGGCAATAAACGCTTTACTTGGAACCTTAATTCAACAAAACGCTTTTATGCCGAAACTCCAATGTATGGTCTGGAGGAAAGCATGGCCAATTTGAAAATGCCAAGTACTAAACTATTTTGTTAGGTCAAAACCATTGTGAACGGTCTTTGGAAAAATGTTCAATAACATTTACTGATATTTGTATTTCGTTTGGTACAACATCCCCCCCCCCCCCCCCCTTAAATGCCCTAGTCTGTTAAAATGTTCCACAGCTAAAGATAGATAAACCTTAATAATGCGCCGAGTGTGTTCTCCACCCTCCCCCATTTTGACAGTAGACGACACGTTTTCTTACGAAATGAGTGTGATTTAAGTGGTGTATGAGCGTGATTTACTAGTCACAAGCGTTACTTTCACTCTGGAAACGTGGAACTTGATAGTTCTGGTATTAATTTTCAGCCAAGAGTACTGATCACGGATATCAAATCAATCATTAGCTTCTATTTATTTATGTCTGTCAATTAATTTTTTTTCCGCGTAAGCAGTAAAATACATATTTTCCCTGTATAATGAATGAATGACTCTATAACATAGTGACCAGGGGGGGAGAACTCCAGACGAGCTGCTTACAATCGGAACACCTCGACCTATCAAATACTCTCCAAAAAGGAGGAAACGATTGAATTGTTTGTTTACATACAAGGCTGGACAAAATAACATCTATTCAATAACATTTGACTAGATTGCCATAGCTTTATAAAGAAAACAAATCATAAAAATAAAAAATAACCATGGATAACGACGAAGACCCGGCTGTCACAGTTGCCTCAAAAGTACACTTTGCAGAACTTTGCGGCTTGGTAGAAAAGATATCCAAAACACAGGGCAATGATAAAAAGAAACGCATCTTGAAAGATTTTATTGATAAATGGAGAACATCTCATGCTACACTTCATGGAATCGCCAAAACTGTGAGTTGATTGATTTAAGTAGTGTCCTTCTTTTTGATCCTTTAAAAGAAATTATGGTAAAGAATAACATGAATGTTTTATGAATTCTAAATATAAGAACTTGCCCCTGTGCTTCATAATTTGTGCCATACAATGCCATGCTAGGAAAAACTCATACCCAAAATGAGTCTTGAAAATTAACTTACAACAAGTAGAGGCCATTCAGGCCAGTAATTTATGAATTTTACATTTACATTTTTACATTTATTATGTGCAAACTTGTATAACTTTAAGTCAGCACTATGCTATTACCAAAAAATATAAATAAACTGTTAAATGATAAACAGATGCCTTAATTAAATAAAAATTAAAAAACAGCAACATCAAGTCTCTTTTGTCCTCATGTACAATGTTTGCCATATAATCTCAAATTTCTTAGTATATGTAACCATTTACTTATTCAACGCTTTTAATTTGTGTTATAATTAATGTTTGTCATGCTATCATCGCATAAATAACCCATTGCACATGCCACCACTAATAGGGAAATATGCAATTCATATATGGTAAAACTATTCCCAAAATAGTACCACTATTCCCAGTATGAGAATTGTATTGGTACGACTATTCCTGCACCCCATTGGCTCACTTATTACATTATGGCAGGTCCTATTTAACAAAGAATAATTGTGTTAGACTCAATTACCAAAAATGTGTAAAGAATAATATTAACCTGTTTTGTTTAATTTGTCCTCAGTACCTGTTAATACCAGAGTTTTTGATCAAAGTTGTTTCTTTATGTTATGTTTGTTAAGTTAAAAAAAAATGTATACCATTTACTATCACCCCATGTATTTTTATGAGTGAACCAAAGTCTATAATTTTAGTATCAGTGGAAACTATAGTCTATACTTACATGTATTATTTTATTTAATTAAAATAAAACTAAAATGTGTTGGCTACTTATTAACGAGGAATAATAAAGCAATAGAGAAAATAAGGTTAACTATGAGTTTTATGTGATATAACTCATTACTTCTTCATTTAATTACATTGACATTTGTTATAATTTGTTTAAAACTTTTTACTTTTTTTTTTATTTTGTCAAATCATATCTTTATATGTACCATTTCTTTGCAAAATTTAATTAATCCCTTCAGTTTCATTAATGTTAATTATGTTAACCTACGCAATTTTTCTTATTTCAGTCAGATTCATTTTACCCAGCAATGAGACTCCTCTTGCCACATCTAGAGAAAGAAAGAATTGCTTATGGAATAAAGGAGGTATGCATGTTATTCAGATCTGGTACTCTTTTTGCAATCTCCCTTACCCTGTAAAGTCAAATAACTCTAAGGTCATTCAAGAATAAAATAATCTATCATTTGATTGGATGTGAGAACAAGAGATACTATTTTAATGGAAACAAGCCTTGGTGAGTTTCTGTTGAAATTTGTCACCTGTCTCCCGATGTCATATACAATCCTATGATGGATTTCTTTATTTTGAGTAGCTCTTTTTCTCACATTCTGGCTTGCAAAAGAAAATTTGAAAATTATTACAGCAATTACTTTATTCAAACTCTCTTTGCCATATAAAACAACAATAGGGTTTAATTTCAACTGGTGAGAATAAAGATGCATAGCATAATAATATTGAATAAATATTAATCAATTATTAAAAATTGAATAGACACATTAGCCAGACAATGTCACATACCTTTGCCTTATTTCAATTCAGTTGTACCTGTTTATTTATATATTATAACCCATTTCATTTATTGTCTAGTTAGTCATCCCCTCACTGTGTTGGGTTAAGTTCGAGAACTTTTCATGTAGGAAGGTATTCTAGCTGACCATCAGTGCCTTTGTCCACCATTAGCTGTGTTATGACCGGTGTCGCTATTTAAGATTTATTTATAAAATCGCATGTTTACTAAATGACGAAATGATGTAACAGCAAGAACAAGCCAGCAACAAACTAGAACAATAATGTTTTATTTTAGTAAACAATTAAATCTTTGGCATAACAAAATAATAACAAATATATCAGACAAAATTTGAGAATGCAAAATAAATGTTAGCTTACAGTTTGTCCCTTTAGGAGGTGTCCTTTTAATAGTTCAATTAATAATCCAATGTCGAAAAATCATGAATAGTTTTCGGTAGAATGTCCTCATAGATACGCAAAGTTGAAATAATCCAAAGGTAGAAAAATACACGAATATAATTAATATAATTCTAAATCCAACACTTCAATATTTATATCACTGTAGAATATAGTAAGTCCACGTAAGTTTGAACACAGAAAGGTTTCATATTGAAGCTGCAAGTATTTCCAAACTATCTGTCCAAACTTTATGTCCAAACTTTATGTTCAAACTTAAACTTAAATCGGCTAACAAGCCCTTATATAGACCCAAAGAATTTCTAGAAGGCAAAAGTCTCCAGAACATTCACGAAACCCAGTTAAAAATAAACAAATGAATTTTCTAGCATGATCCTTTTCTTTCTAGCTATTACGCGAATGCTACGTCATGTGAAATACGTTATTAATACTACAACGGTAAACAACCCCTTAACCTGACTAGTGTAACCTTAAATGCTGCTTGTACTACTGTACATTACCAGATAGAAATCCCCTAAATTACATCTGGTGATTTAAAACCCCCCAACTACATCCAAATTTGCACTAGGTTTTTATCAAGTTTTCATCAAATAAGCTTCTTGTATCAAATATCCCCTGTATGAATTGGGGTATTATATTCAAATTAGGTTTAAAGCTTCCGTATGAGAAAAAGAAGCTTTGGATTGTTTATAAGATTGTTTATAGGATCAATGATGTCAAGGTCACTGTTACTAAATAGATTATTCATTCTGTCCAGTATGTCGTTAGAGTTGAGATATGAGTATCAAATTTTGTATATATAGCTTTGTTATAAGAAAAGGAAGCTTGGGATTGCTTTTCGGGTCTGTAGGATCAATTTCACTTATTAGCTTTGTTTCTGTTGATTATCTTTTATTATAATTTAGATTTTATTACCAAATTTAATTTATCCCTTTTCTATGGGAAGAGGAAGCCTGGGATTGCTTTTGGGATTATTCAGGTCAAGGGTGACTGTTACTAAAAATAGATTTTCTGTAGTTGCTATCATACTAAATAAAGACTGAGTGTATAATGGTCAAGGAGTTGAAAACCAGGTTAAGCACCATTTACTATGTTCCTTGTTTATAAACTAATTACTTCTTCCTTGTACATAGCATTCATTGTAATCTTAGTTGCCTTAACAAAATTAACAAAATTAAGTTACGCTTTGATGGTACTCAAACTCATACACACGTAGCATCAAACACTAACAAAAATTGATATTTTTATTATTTACAGCATACATTTGCCAAGTTGCTGATAGAAGTACTTTGTCTTGGGAAGGACAGCCCCGATGCATTAAGACTTCTCAATTATAAAGCACCAAAGACAGCAAAAGCAGTGAGTGTCATATGTTTTCAGATTTCTTGCATCATTTGTTTATTATAGCATATTAATTCTAAGCCAGATTTTTAAGTTAAAGTATTTTTGTTTAGAGATACAGATGTATAAGAAAATAAAATTTCAATAAAATTTTATGTAATATTTTTCTTGGCTTTCTTGTTGCCTATTTGAGGTAACTTTTTTCAATATGTTTTTTTATAATAAAACATATAGTAGATTTTTTAGACTCAAACTTTGCAGATTAACATGTTAAACAAGTAAGTTTGAATCTGTATACATTTCTTATACAAATAAAGCTTACACTGATTTTTTCAGGATGTTGGAGACTTTGCCAGTGTTGTATACTTTGTTTTACAAAATCGGTGTCCAAGTAAGGGAACACTGTATATATCTGAGGTGAACGAATGTCTTGATGGGATAGCGACTAACAACTCTGCCAAGAACAAGGATGCTGTGAGGAAGTTCCTTGTCAAGTTGATAACAAACATGTCAGCAATGGAGCTGAAATGGTTAACACGGATGATCATGAAGGTCAGACTTAAAGTATTGTCTTTTGACATTTTGTTGCAGTTTGTAGAACAAAATAAGGGATAGTATAAAGTTATAGATTTAAATCAACTCCCAAAACCTATGTCATTATTTTTTTTTAAGCAATAACTGATTTATAAGTAGCTTAAGTTTTGAACTGGATATTATAATCCATGATGTATATGAACTTTAATTTTTTTATAAAATCTGTATGTTCAGTTCGCAATAGTGTTATTTCCACTTGGTAAAGGGTAAAGCACAGAAGTTATGAACAACCTGTTCATTTTCTGAAAATGACGATGTCAAAGTAATAAAAAATGGCATTTATTTTATATTTTAAGAAAACTACGGTAACACTGGCAGAAAAGGATTATCAGAATTTTTATTAAAATTATATCAATATAGACTCTAACCTTCTGTGGCAAATCATTAAATATATAATGAAATCATAAAGAAATGATCAAAAATCAAATGTTTACTTATATATAAATCTCATTTTGGCAACACTTTTCCTGCAGTTACATCATTATGGCTATTTGAAGAAAAATGCTGGTCAATTTGAACCCATTGATGTTTGTAATGTTGCAAAGCAGCACATTTATTCATAAAAATCAACACCGAAAAGTCACAGTAAAAAAATGTCAATATTTGTCCTTAAGATTTGGTCATGTTTGGTTTATATGCTTTCTGTCTAATGTTCTTTTATAATATAATGTGAACATGATGGTAGATTAAATTTAATTAAAGAATGACACTTACCATTTCATGAACCTATTTTGGTACATATACAATTTTAAAACCTTGTTTCAAGTAACCTTTTTTTTCCCCACAATTAATCACTCCAGGCACAGTCAGGTTCATTTTGGTGAAATACAACAATTATTTGTGTAGAAGATACCTAGGTAAATGTATGATGCAAAGTAGATCCTATGGTATACTGTACATTAGATAAAAGACCTTCCCACATCAGGGTTTTCTCTGACCTGTGTGGGCCTTAGGAGTCTTAAGTTGGTAACTCTAGGAGTCTTACGTTGGTAACTCTAGGAGTCTTAAGTTGGTAACTCTAGGAGTCTTAAGTTGGTAACTCTAGGAGTCTTACGTTGGTGACTCTAGGAGTCTTAAGTTGGTAACTCTAGGAGTCTTAAGTTGGTAACTCTAGGAGTCTTACGTTGGTAACTCTAGGAGTCTTACGTTGGTAACTCTAGGAGTCTTAAGTTGGTAACTCTAGGAGTCTTACGTTGGTAACTCTAGGAGTCTTAAGTTGGTAACTCTAACCTCTCTGCTATTGATGCCTTTATAAATTTGTAATACTTTAGCTAAACATCTTTGTAATAAAGAAATCATTTTATCAGGAGCTGAAGGTTGGTCTTAGTCAGGCATCTGTCCTCTCCATCTTCCACCCTGATGCAGAGGAGTTTTACAATGTCAACAATAACCTAGAGAAGGTATAAAGTTGCATATATGTTGTGATTTCACTAATATAACATTTTTTTAACATATATTGTTTACCTTTTTATGCTTATGGTACGATTTCACTGGAATTATATTCTTTAAACATATATTGTTTACCTTTTTATGCTTATGATATGATTTTACTGGTATAAGATACTTTAACATATATTGTTTACCTTTTTATGCTTATGATATGATTTCACTGGTATAAGATTCTTTAACATATATTGTTTACCTTTTTATGCTTATGATATGATTTCACTGGTATAAGATTCTTTAACATATATTGTTTACCTTTTTATGCTTATGGTACGATTTCACTGGAATTATATTCTTTAACATATATTGTTTACCTTTTTATGCTTATGGTACGATTTCACTGGAATTATATTCTTTAAACATATATTGTTTACCTTTTTATGCTTACAGTATGATTTCACTGGTATAAGATTCTTTAAACATATATTGTTAATCTTTTTATGCTTATGCTCAGGGTAAGCTATTGTGACCTGCCACCATCTAGTGTCTGGTGTTCAGTGGCTATCAATATTCTTTAAACAACATCTCCTCTGAAAACTACAATTTGTTAGTTAATAGTGCTGGTCATCATTTGAATCAAACTACAATTTGTGAGTTTATATTGCTGTTCATCATTTGAATCAAACTACAATTTGTGAGTTAATACTGCTGTTCATCATTTGAATCAAACTACAATTTGTGAGTTAATGCTGCTGTTCATCATTTGAATCAAACTACAATTTGTGAGTTAATATTGCTGGTCATCATTTGAATCAAACTACAATTTGTGAGTTAATATTGCTGGTCATCATTTGAATCAAACTACAATTTGTGAGTTTATATTGCTGTTCATCATTTGAATCAAACTACAATTTGTGAGTTAATACTGCTGTTCATCATTTGAATCAAACTACAATTTGTGAGTTAATATTGCTGGTCATCATTTGAATCAAACTACAATTTGTGAGTTAATATTGCTGGTCATCATTTGAATCAAACTACAATTTGTGAGTTAATATTGCTGGTCATCATTTGAATCAAACTACAATTTGTGAGTTTATATTGCTGTTCATCATTTGAATCAAACTACAATTTGTGAGATAATAGTGCTGGTCATCATTTGAATCAAACTACAATTTGTGAGTTAATATTGCTGTTCATCATTTGAATCAAACTACAATTTGTGAGTTAATGCTGCTGTTCATCATTTGAATCAAACTACAATTTGTGAGTTAATAGTACTGGTCATCATTTGAATCAAACTACAATTTGTGAGTTAATGTTCCCATTTTTCCTATTCTTTTTATCAAGCACCCAGTTATAAATGTATATTTATCAAACTATGTTTAAAAACAAAAACTCAGAGACACACATGTAAAGCAAATGTTTTCAATTAGATCAATCACTGATCAACTGTATCTAGTTGTGAATGATTAACGAAATTCCAACCCATTCTCACTAACAATTATTGCTGTAATTTGCAGGTGTGTCGACTAATGCACAATCCTGGTGTACGGATCCACGAGATTGGCATATCTGTTTTCTCACCTTTCACACCTATGTTGGGAGAAAGAGGGGTTCCAGACAAGGTATATCTTTTATATGCCTTTTAAAATTTTAGGAATGGGATGGGATCAATGTCATTAAAATCATATCCTAATTTCCCTCATCTACTGTCCGTGATTAGGATCTGACTACATCGCATAAGAGGTCGTGTCAAAATGACCTTTGTGTAATTGAATATGCATAGACAAGTGCCCGTATTTCGACCAATGCAATCGCTCCTTTCAAAACTACTATAGAATCCTTCCCGATACACCAGTCAACACATACCACTTTTTAAACCGCTGAATCAGCCATCCTTTCTATTGGCATGCATTAATTTTTACACATTTTGTTCAATCAACAATTTATCTATCGGTATCTACCATAACATTTCATAATTCCATTTTTAAGTAGAATACGAAAGGATTTTCAACGCAACCCACTGCGAAAACGCTTTCGTTATCCGCCATGACAATTGCAGCGAGCGAGTTGTGAATGTATTTACCAGTGTTACTAAAATAAGGATTTCTAGTTCAAAACTTCTTTTTGTTGGATGGTTTATACATATTTGTAGAGGTTATATATGTCTCTTTTGAAATATGTAAAGTTAAGTTTAAGAATGTGTGTAGATTGCATGCAATCACGAGTTAAACGCGACCCTTTACCATTAAAATCTTATAGCGTGTAGAACGTTGCTCGCAGTATACCACAAGATTTTGTTGCCGAGAATTTCATTGGCTACTGAAAAGGTCAACTTGAGGTGAACCGTAATGGGAAGTCATCAGATCCTATTACGCGTAATACTGGAGCTGATTTTAATGAGATTGGGGATGGGATGGGATGGGATTATCCGGCATTTTTGCCTATACTGTACAGCAACATTTCTATCATTGTAGCACAGGGGCACTTATAAGGAGCCAAGGGACTGAACCCGGCCGGTCCATTATACTGACACCGACGAGTCAGGTGTAATGCTGCTCCTTAGTCCTGATTGTTAGGAGAGAAGCCACTACTACCAACTTTATAGTCTTTGGTTTGACCTGGCTGGGGTTTGAACCCATGACCTCCCGATCCACAAGCCGACGCTCTACCACCTGGACTATTACGGCCGTTTTTTAGGAATGTATAAAATTGAATGGTTTATTAAATATATATTTTGCACCGCCTTGCACCAGCCATTACTATTGTTTGTTGGGCTTAATGTCCTACCATCAGTACATTGTATTTCAGACATGTAGAGAAGAAGTCCACTTAAAGCAGATATAGTGCTACTTTGATAGTGTATAGTTTGATTTCCTATTTCTGCAACGTTTCATCAGCCAATTATAAATAGTATAACAGTGCATAGGTCCATATCAGTATTTAGAAATTAACATATACAGTCCTCTTTTCAGTTTTTTAATGTTTAGGTGACAAAACTTATTTATGCAGCAGAGCTGGGAGAAGGACCATATAATAATTATGAAATCACAAACACTTTTTCCTATCAAATTATTTTTATTGTTGTTTACCAGCTAATTTAAGATAATGAAACAGAGTTTCAGTGTTTAGAGCCATATAAGAATTTCGAAATCAAACAGTTTTCCGTCACGTTATGTTCAAAGTTGTTGACCTGCCAGTCTCAGGATAATGACACAAAGTTAGTGTGTAGATGCAGTTAACACTTTCAAAATTATAAATACAATTAATACATAACTATGCATTATTAGTCCTATAAAAAAAGTACCTGCCATGTTTAATAAGACAACAGTCTGCTTAAAAAAAGGTCCAATATCTATATCACTTTTTCGAAAAGTGATATAGATTTAAAGCCCACATTTGAAGAAATTGATTTCAAATTTCAGTCGATGTGTAGAAGGATTGCATAAATTTATGGAAAAAAAATAATCTCAATTTTCAAACAATCACGGCTTGAATTGTTAGTGCTTAACCAAATGTGTTATAAATTTCGTAGGAATCACAGTAGACATTCTGACATTTTGTTGTCACAATTCTACTGACCAATATTAGTTACAAACATAGTATTTCCAAACAAACTGATAAAATGTACTGTTATTTTTACAGGTGTTCTTTGTTATAATCAACCATTTAATGTGAAATGTTATAAGTTCATGTAGATATTTTATAAAGTTTTCAATGAATAAGGGATTTGATATTAAATCTGTAATTTGTCCTCTGGTCAGTCGTATTTGGCCATTGGCTTTGACCTTGGGCCAATACGACTGCCCTTAGACAAATAACATGGTCATTATCAAATCACTATATCTATTGTATTTAATCACACATTCTCAAAAGAATCCAATTGAGATAACAACAGATTAATCATACAATACAATATTCTGGAAGAAAAAACAACAGCATTAAGTGGCGATAAATGGCTTGTTTTGCCATCATACAATAAAATGCTTGGTAAAAAATAGAAAAAATGTAGATAGAAAATCTTCTATAGCTGATTGTTCTCTATTTTTTATGTTTATTCAATGCTATTGTTTGATAAAAATTCAGGTAGAGCAGTACATGGATGGCAAGCCCTACTTTATTGAGACCAAGTATGATGGAGAGAGGATGCTGTTGCACAAGGAGGGAGGAGACTACAAATTCTTCTCTAGAAGGTTTGTGGTGATAAATGAAATGCAATAACAATATTTTTATCCCCCTTGAATTTTTATACAAAATAGTCTGCCCATCCAACCTGTTTTCCTGTTTCAGCCTTAGCTGACATATTATTTACAGTAATTCGTTTCAAATAAAATCTTCATCTTCTTACCGATATATGTTAGATGTTCAGTTGCTCATAACATTTACAAGTGCAACCATAAAGGTGAAGGTCATGTTCAAGGTCATTTGTAAGGTCATTGTATATTAGGGAGGAATTCCAGTGAGATTTCATGATGTCTTTGCATCTACATAAAGTATCTATGTTCTGTCAAGTGATGTGATATCTAAAAAACCAGTTGATATGGATGGCATTTATACAAACTACAAAGGACAAAATGATATTGTTGACATTAGGATTTGTAGTGGTAGAGTCGATGATTTTATAACTCCTCTGACTGCTTTGCCTGTCAGCGCATGGGTTCCAGTCTCATCGGGGCGAAGGACTTGAAGTGAGAAGGTCTTGCTGCACTACAGCTGACTTGCGGGGCACCACTGGTTCTACCCCAGACATGTGTCTGGGGTCTTCCTCCACCAAAAAGCTGGATGTTGCTATAATGATCATAAATAGTTGCTGCAATGTATTTAAAAAACTAAAATCCAAATTGTCATTGACATCGCACATAATGATGATCTTGTCTTTGACATTGCAAACATATATTTCACTGTTTAATCAAGTGATATCATTTAAATGTTAATATAATTTGTTTTTTTGCAGTACATCTCAGTGCCACAATTATTAACTTTATACAAATGTTAAGGCATGATGGTTAGAGAAAATCCTTAAACTATTGTCTGGAAAGGACAACCAGCATACTTCAGATCAGCTGAAGACCTCCAAATATTAACTTTATTCCCTGACCGGGACTTGAACCCTCATGAAAAGAATCTGAGGAGTTATAAATTGTGGACACTACCACTTTGCCTAAGCCTTATGCGCACCTATCTAGGCATAAATAATAGTGATTATAATAATAATAATAAAAAAAAATAAAATTATATGTTTTTTTTCGAGATACATTGCAGCAACCAGTCATGATCATTATAGCAACGTCCACATTAAGTCCTTTGTACCAAACGGGACTCGAACCTATGTCAGAGGAGTTACAAATAGGTGACTGCCACTGCCACGGCTGCCCCACTACTTATAATAATAATAATAATTATAAAAATAATAAATAGAGTTATTGTAACCTAAAAATTAATCAAGTCTTGTGGTATTTTAGTGGCAATGAATATACAGGCACTTTTGGCTCAAACCAGTACGATGGAACTCTGGTTCCATATATACACAAATTGTTCAAGGACGACCTTCACACCTGCATCCTTGATGGAGAGATGCTACTCTATCATCCAGATACAAAAACATTTGGTATGTATTACATGCTTGATATTAATGACTTAAACATTTTACAGTAATGAGAATCACTGTAGAAAATCCAACCTAGTAAAGACAAAGAAAGGATTGAAATACTTAACTGATGGATTATTACACATACAATTTTTTCTTTGGCAGAACAATAATACAAGTTACTTATTAACCTGTAAAGCACACATGGAGCTGAGGTGTTACAAGTTGGCGACTTGAACAACTCGGCCACGGTTGTCCTGTCGGAGTTGTTGGCAAATTTCTATAAAGTACTGTGTTGTTTATAAAGGTTGCAAGTTAAATGAAGACTGTAAGTTTGAGTGAACAGTAGTAGTATACATTTACAGCCAATTATAAAAAATCGCAGGAAGAAGTTAATTGGTCCTGATTGACAATATTTTCCATAACCTACTCGATTACCTGGGATTAGCTGGTTAGAGCGAAATATAATTAGGCTTTAATAATGACAAGGCTTTGTATAGTTTTAACTAAAAAATGTCATTTCTAGCTACGAAGGCCATGAATACCGATGTAAAACATGCTAACCAGGGTGGATTCCAGCCATGTCTTCATGTGTTTGATATCCTGCTGTACAACGACAAGGTGCTCACAAACATTCCACTCCGGGAACGACTGAAGTACATTGAGAAAACATTCCAGCCATGTGATGGACGGATTGTCATCAGTGAACACAAAGAGGCCAAAACAAAGTGAGTTCTACTGTTTGTTAATTTAAGTATGTTTTTGTATCAATGTCATTTTTAATTAACATATTATAAACTTGTCAATATAAGTTTTAATTACCATAGTATAAACTTATAAATATCAGTATTAATAAACATATTACAAACTTATCAATACCCGTATTATAAACATATTATACACTTGTCAATATCAGTATTCATTAACATATTATAAACTTGATGATATCAGTATAAATAAACATATTTTAAACTTATCAATATCAGTATTAATAAACATATTATCAACTTGTTGATATCAGTATTAATAAACATATTATACACTTGCCAATATCAGTATTCATTTACATATTATAAACTTGTCAATATCATTATTAATAAACATATTATAAACTTGTTGATATCAGTATTAATAAACATATTATAAACTTATCAATATCAGTATTAATAAACATATTATAAACTTGTTAATACCAGTATTAATAAACATATTATAAACTTGTCAATATCAGTTTTCATAAACATATTATAAACTTGTTGATATCAATATTAATAAACATATTATAAACTTGTCAATATCAGTATTCATTTACAAATTTTAAACTTGTTGATGTCGGTATTAATAAACATATTATAAACTTGTCAATATAAGTATTAATAAACATATTATAAACCTGTCAATATCAGTTTTAATTAACATGTTATAAACTTGTCAATATAAGTATTAATTGACATATATAAACTACCTAAAATCTTTTGAAAGTGTAAAGTCCCATTATTTTGTGCATGTTTATCACTGAGTAAAATAACTGGGAAAAATAAATTCACCAAAATACTTGGACACTTGTTATAATTTATTAAGTGGTATTTTTTTTTACAATATGTTTGGGTTAGTGAGGCTTCTTTTATTGTTACATGATTATAAACTAAACAAATTGGTATTTGAATGTTTTAAAAAATTGTTGGATTTACAGACATGTATGTTTTAAGTTTAATATTAGAATTTTGCTGTATAATGCCAGTTTCCTTCTCTTATATGGCTTGAAATATCTTCTTTTTTGTATGTGTGTGAATAGCTTAGCTGATTTCATCTTAGTTATGTGTATGGTAACGTGTAAAGTATGTTGTATTCTTTAAGTCAAGACTGTGTTGATGCCTTAAATGAAGCGATTGATAGTCGCGAGGAGGGTATTATGGTGAAAAATCCTGAGTCTGTGTATCGGCCAAACACACGCAAGGGAGGCTGGTTCAAAGTGAAACCTGAATACGTTGGAGGTTAGTCAATGGCTGCTGTGATGTTGTAATATTTTGTGACAGCATTGAAGGTTAATCTAATGTTCTTTAAAATCTATTAACTCTTTACTTGCTGGAGATACCATTCATTCTATTAACATAAATCATATCCCACCCTAATGGTGTTTTCAGCAAGCAAGTTTATTTTATTTACTACAAATATTATTGAAATATTCTGTGTAAGAAAATACATTTCGGTCTTATAAAATATTTTTATATGTTATGAAATTTTGAAAAATAAAATATTTTTATATGTTATGAAATTTTGAAAAATACCCAAAGCTGATCCTTATGCTATCATGATGAAATCAATTCTGTTTAAAATATAAAAAAATAACTCTTCTTATCTTTATTTAACCAGACTACATTGAAGTCATATTGATTAATGAGTAAGTCTGTTGATCATAGACAAATCTTGATAACAGACATACAGACAAACTAACTGAAAGTACATCTTAAGTCGAGATTTGTCCCAACTTTGTTCTTCAGCTGGTATTCGTAGGATTTTTTTAAAACTTACTGGAGTGATACGGATCTAGCCTAGTTGTGTGCATCATGACCGGCTTCTTTTTAACTTATTTTTGGCTTTTTGTAACATATTTTAATTATATAACAGTAACTTTGACAAGGCAGTGTGTCAGTGTGTTCATCATTTTCAGTGATAAGTTTTGTTTTTTATGTAGGTCTCATGGATGAGCTAGATGTATTGGTGATAGGAGGATACTTCGGTGTTGGTCACCGGGCAGCCATGATGTCCCATTTTCTTTGTGCTGTTGCTGTGCCAAACACTGAGGGACAGAAGCCAGAACTGTTCTACTCTTTCTGTAAGGTGAGTCCTTGGTGTAAGAGGGGGTACTTTTTTCTGGGGTAAAATTTTCAGGAATATTCATTTGTGAAAATACTAAGGGTGACAACAAGTACTAATATCAGTACTTTAGTATTTGGTCAATTTTCCTATCAAATAAATGAGTACTGATCATTAGAATGCCAAAGTTTTTTTTAAAGAGCCTGTTTATATGTAATAAACTTTTATTTGAACTGATTTCACTTATATATTTTTTGCATCTGCTAAACACTTATTTATGTTGAATTAATTTTGCCTCTTTTATTTTGGGGTTATTTGTCAAAAAAATGTTGTTTCAATGTTGAACTTTGGGATCTGTACTGTTGGGTTTCAGTGCATGTGTAAATAATACATGAATATTCTATGAGAAGGTAGTGTTAAAAAAATTGACCTACAAGGGAAAATATTGGGGAAAAAGGAATACATCTAACTCTTAAAATGTCAGGAAATAAAAAGGGACATATGCAATAATTAATTGGAATACATTTTAACTTTACTGAATGCACAGTATTTTACATTCGCAATGAAAGGCTAAGCAGTCAGAGAAGTCAACCATTCAGCCAAGGGTGCTCCCAATTATATGTTGAGATAATATGGAAATTATTGTTTAATTCCTGCAATATTTGCTTAATTTGTATTCTTTTATCATTTTCAATCAAGAAAAAATGCCATTTATGTGTACCAACATCATTTTCCAGATTGGGTCTGGGTATAGCAAGAAAGAGCTTCAAGATTTCAATGCCAAGCTTGTAGACCACTGGCAGCCATTTGATAAAAAGAACCCTCCCCGGTGCATTGAGCTAGCCTCTGGGTTCAAGGAGAAGCCAGATGCCTGGATTGAGCCCAGTAAATCTGCCATTGTACAGGTATACCCTAACCACATGGTCTAGATTGCATTTTTAAAGACACTTCCACACCAAAAAGTAACTTTTTTAAAACCACACGAGTTTTGAAATACAATGCAACCACTCAGTACATCGTAATTATGTGGACATATTGTCTTTCCTAATATTTTGATATCATAACATTAGATGTTTTTAAAGTGTTAAAGTTTTATAAATTCTGATTTTCCTCATCATAATAACTGTAAATAATTCTTTAATTATATGGTTTGTATTGTTTTTTATATTCAGTTACTTTTACCATATGTTAAATAATGAAATGAAAATATATACAGGTGATTCCACTTTATTGCATAATGTGTTTTATGTTATTGACACCAACCTTTTCTTTTTTAAATTTTGTGAATATAATGATAGCTATTTGCATCATTTGTCAGTCTACTTTCGGTTATAAGGATAATCCCCTGCTGACACTCGATAATAGGTCATTTATGGAGGAAGGTCGGAACTTTTCTAAGTGAATTAGCATTTATGTTCTCTCATCTGTGTCAACTACTTGATCAGCAGCCTGTTTAGGATACTCTAACATGGTCTACTGCTGATGAGAGAACACTTACTGTATTAGAAAGGTGACATTGAAAAAATCTAATTTCCTACAACTGGAAGCAAAATACTCACTTAAATGATCATGTAATGTTGTTTAGATTTATCCCCTATTCCAGTTATTTGTCAAAATTTGTCTGGGAAAGGCTGTTTACAAATAAGAGAAATCAACTGTCATTAAATATTATAAAATATTTTGGAACTGCCTATTTATTAAAATATTTAAATTCACTCGGGTCGCATCCCAAAATGTTTTAATCAGTTATGAAAGCGTTCATATTTTCCATGACCTGCATTTTCTTGTGTTATTTATCAAATTGATGATGCATTATGTACAAGTCAATTCCAAGTAATAATGTGGTATATACACTCCTCTTAAGGTAGCCTTCTTCTTGGTGGTAATTGCTTAGAAGAAAAGTACTTATTTTATTATATTTATATCTTTTTAAGATAAACTTACCTTGAGAAAACTTTGTTATGGTACAAAACAACTAAAAAACAAGAATTTTATGCAGTGTTCTATCTAATTTGCACCCTTACACCCATGGACCCTAAAACTTTTTTTGGGCACATCCCTTAGCTAGGTTTGGGCCTGTTGGACAATTTCTGGTCCTTTCTGTTTCTTTTGACCCATTCTATTGCATGGTAAGACTGTGTACTCTTTCTACAAATGCTGACAGCCTTTCACTAGGAAATATTGTAAACCATTCATTATGATATTGCATAGATATTTTTCGCATTGGGTCTCATCCCAGAAATATATGAAGAGCATCTCAGATTATTTTGGGCTATGAAAAAAACAAAACAAAATGCAAATGATAAAGAGTCGCAATCCAGACTATTTTCAGAAAAAGCTAGTTTCTATGCAAATGTCTGAATTACAAGCATTGGTTAATTCTTGACGATCAAAGCCTTGCTGTGAAGTGTGTTTCAAGCAATAAAATAAACAAAAAAAAATAAAAAAAAAATAACCTGAGATCACAACAACTTAATACTGTGTCAATTACACTATAAAGATAAAAAATACTTCGGGTTTGAGGCTGAACAGTCAAAGGAATTACAAGTAGGTAAACCAATCTTTCAACCACGGGTACATAACTAAATTATAGAGCGTCGGCTTGCGGATCAGGAGGTCGTGGATTCAAACCCCGGCTGGGTCAAGCCAAAGACGTTAAAGTTGGTAGTAGTGGCTTCCCTCCTAACGCTCGTGGCTAAGGGGACAGCATTACGCCTGACTCGTCGGTGTCAGTATAATGGACAGGCTGGGTTCAGTCCCTGGGCACCTCATAAGTGCGCCTGTGCTATAATGATAGAAATGTCGCTGCGCAGTATCGGCAAAAATGCTGGCTAATCCCATCCCGTTACTAAATTAAAACTTAAAAGACACCATGGGATAATCCAGATGTAAATTGTGTTTCAGATCAAGGCTGCTGAGATTATTGACAGTGATAAATTCCGTACAGGGTTTACTCTTCGATTTCCACGGGTGGAGAAGTTTCGTGATGACAAGGAGTGGTATGACTGTATGACCTTAACAGAGGTCAAGGAACTTAAGGAGGTCAGTGGGATCATCTGTATCTGATGTTGTGACCCTGATGCAGTCAGATTTGCATATTTTAGTTTTACTGAAAAATAACAATTTTACAACAACCAATAATAATTTATATAAATATAAACTGATCACCTATTAAAATGTGAACATGTTGTCTTTTAAAAATAATGTTGCCTTTATCAAAAGCATGAAATATAGTCATGTATGTTTCAATAAATATGCTTAAGGCATGTGTTGAGTATATACAAATTCATAGTTACAGTAAATATGAAGTTGGGTGAGGATTATGCCATATTTTACATGAGAAGTTTATATTGTATATTATTAAGGTAATTATTAAAGTAGAAAATAAACACTTTCTTAAATAGGCTATTTATTAAAGACAGAAAAATGTGCATACTGAATGCATGATTAAATATGTTTATGAAGTCACACATTTTGTATTATGCAACAAAGTTTAAATAGATCTGCAAAATGCCTGTACTTATTTTATCTTTACTCACTTAACCCATCCGTGGATTTGAATCATTATAAGTTGGTTTCTGACAGCTTGGACCAATTTCTTTCTCTCATGCAATCAAATAAATCATAGTTGCCTGTGGAGACCCTGAGAAATGCTGTTTATTTTGCCCTACATCTATGTGATAGTAAAGCAAAGCACCTCACTTATCAATACATAAAGGTATTTTCTATTTGAGCCACGCTGCACAGTCAGCTTTTTTTAAACTAACAAAACCATGTGACAACTTATTTTTGAGAACATGTTATGTGATCATCTGGGTAATCAGCTCTGACATTGATATCTATTTTTAGCTTAAATCCCCATTATGCCTATTAATAGATTTGGAAATAATGGTTGATTAATGCGATATATTTCATAATTTGTACTGTCAAACAATTGAGTTAATGTTCTGAACCTTTACTTACACTAAAGTATAAGTTTATTTAGGACCTATGCATGAATTCTCCAGAACAGGGGTAAGATGTTGTAACATGTATATAGGCAAACTGTCTGATACCAACTTTAATGGCACAATATTAATAATAAATCCAAATATTTCAGAAATCTGGAGGTAAGCTGGCAGCAGGTAGGATGGAGTTGAGTACGGAAGCTGAACCAGCTAAGAAAAAACGGAAGGTAGTGTCAAGGGTTGTACAACCCTCTCTTGGTACTCAGTTCAGGGGCGCAGACACGTCGAATGTGAAACAGGTATCAATCAACCATTTTTCTATGTACACTTTAACCCATCGAAAATAGCAGATCTTCCTTTTTTTAATTAAAACCTGTCTCAACATAATTAAATGACTGTTGGATAGAAATTTAATCTAAGAATGGATCATCAATTTTATCAAGATTAAAGAATATTATTCGATTTGATTTTAATGGCATTATATATTGACCAGTACTTCATAACTGAATATAGAATTTGCTTGCTTTATCTTAAGAGAATGATCACATAATTAAAACTTGACATACCACAAAATAATGGCAAACGCACAAGTTTATGTAAAAGTGTCAAGACTTAGACAAGATATTTCCCACATAAAGAAAAAACCACCAATTACTGCCTTGGAAGGGTCAAAACTGGGGTACTTAAACCTTGTTTACATGGCACTCCATCCTCACACTTTCTAAAGATTTTTTTCAAAGACAAACACTGTAAATAAAAGTATCCCATTCAAAGTGAGACAACTAGCAGTAAGAACCTTCATCAGGATTAAAAATCTTAGCAAAGAATTCAATTTATAAACAACAAAACATTTCTTACAATGAGAGACATTAATAAATACTCTCCCCTTTATAATCCCTAAATGCAAGTAGGTCCTTTCATTTGTTTTACTCAGTTTTTATGCTTGTACACTTTGGAGTGTATGTTGACTTTTCTACCTGTCTTGTGATACCCAGGTTAACCATCATCAACAAACACTTCCATTTTCTTTTTTAAATAACAAATCTCTATAAGTATTTAAATGGATTTTTAGCTTATATTTATGCAAAAGTAAGAAATTTCACTGCTTCTGATTGCAATATCTACATAAGAACAGGTTGTAAAGTCCAAGAATTCCAACTAAAAGGACCTACCTACTATTTGGACTACCTTAGGTATTATCTAACAAGGGAGACAATTTCCATTTTAACAGTATACCCATTAACTATCAGAAATACAGTCAAACTTGTATTAAGCAGCCACCCAAGGGACAGTCTAAGATTGGCCGCTGAAGACAAGTTGGCTGCTTAACACAAAATATGATATTATTGATTGTTAACCTATTTATATAAGCATGTTTCTTTATAAAAAGTATTGCTTACATAGTAGGTCAACTACAAAGTACTGTTCGAATAGATATGTAAAACAACAACGTAAATGCTTTTGGAATGTCAACAAATGACTCAGAATATCAGAAGTGCCTCACTAAATAAAAGAAAATATTGCTCCAGTATAAGTAGTTTGGTCACTTACGGTAAAAACATACAATTTTAAATGTTTCACATGAAATGTATACTGAGGGTACCAAAATCTTCGTCAAATTGAAGTGTCACAAATCTCCGAAAAGTGTACATATGTTCGGACAATTCAAGTTCCGGATGGTGCATGTTTTCAACTATTTTTAACTAAAACAGCACGTAGTGTGTCATTTGAAAAATTAAATTATATTTAATATCGTTTAAACAGGGTTTTTATAAGCATTAAAAAAAACTGCTACAACTGTATGAACATCTAGTCAAGTAAATTCGGTGCGTGGAGTTGATCTATGCATAAATTAACTCTCTCATAAATTAACGCTTCTGCTACCCGTTTCACTACGATATATGCTGAATAGATATTGACTGAGACACTTTATTGTGCTCCGATTACAAGCTGGATGATATTTACGAATCTATTTTGATTGGGAGATCGGGACAGATAGTGTGATAATATTGACAAGTGGGTGGGGAGCAGGCGGATTAACGTTCACACATTCATTATGTGATCACAACTGACGATTGACACATGCTGACTGACCGTTAATTAGGAGTCACTTAAAGAAGGGTTTGTCCAATCAAGCTGACCGCTGGCCGCAGAAGGCACGTGACTGCTGATTAGACGACAATCACAGAACAAATTGCTTGGGAGGACCTAAACTGACCGCTTAAGGCAAGGTGACCGCTCTTAACACGTGACCGCTAACACAAGTTTGACTGTATATACAATATGTACACAAGAAAAAAACCTTGACAAATAAACAGTTTCTAAAGAGAGATCAGTTTAAAAATTGAAGTTACAGGTGACTTATATGACAAAGAGACTTATTTAAGCATCAAAACAAAACAGTACAAGACCTGGCAGTACAATTGTTACAGTATCTGCTCTAGGTAAAGGATGCCCCATGATTCATCCCTGGCCATGACATACTAAGTTGTTAATAAGCTCCCTTGCTAATGCTGAAGCAGTAAAAAGGTAGTTCCATGACTGGCCCTGTGTCAGGATAATGTGACTTGGTGTGGTGTCAAGCCAGGTATGGCAGCACTTTAACTTTAACTTGACATCATCACAGCATAACAGTTGTGAATGTAAATGATGTGCCCTTGTTTTCATTCAAGCAAATACTATGGATGTTCTTTGACTGGTTGACTTGGTGTTAGGTTAATGTAACTGTGTGTGGTATAATGCCAGGTGTTCATGGCATGCTATTCTAATGATATCTGCTTCAAGTAAAAACTTGGTGTTGGTGGGACAGAAAACCTCTAACAAGCAAAACAGTTTTCTATAGTTAGATATCTGCATCTTATGTTTAGGTTTCAGAGGTTTTGAAAGGCCGTGATATATGCATTGTCAATGGTCCTGCAGCATGTAACAAGCAAGAGTTAGAGAAGAGAGTTGTGGCAGCCGGGGGCACTGTGGTGCAGAATCCAGGTAAACTTGGGGGGTGGATGTACAACATGTTTACAGTCAGCATAATTTGGCCTTTCCAGCGATATTTTTTCATTTGAAAAGTATGAGATAAAAAAGTGCACATATTTGAAAACAATTAGATTTTTTTAAAACTAATGTGATTTTTTAGTAATCTTTGACAAAAGTTTTATTTTTGCACATAAAAACAAATAACAATGTACATTCATTGTACAAAAACATTATATCTTATTTTCATTTGTGATAGTTTTGCCAGACGAATCCAGTCCAAAAATGGTGATAAGTCGCTGATCAGACGACGGACGAAGTCTCTTTTTAGGAGGCATGACATTAGCGTCTCAAAAATGAAAACAGAAATGACTGGAGATCGATCTGGTTACCGGCTTCGTATTGTACTGCCAATATAAACGGGAAACAAGTGCGTGTGAATAAGAGCTTGTGATTTAGTGGTGTTCCGGACAATTTTGACCTCGTAGTAATTGCTTAAAGATGATGTATTATGGATATGAAATTTTTTCAGACGTTATGATTACTAGTTTGTCGATTGCGTATTTTAAGCGCAGATGTATTAAAATTATGCGTTTTTCTTAAAAATTTTCGCTAAAATCGCAAATCGCAAATCGCAAATCGCACACCAAAAAAAATCGCTGCCTTTCTATGGATAAAAGGGTTTAACTGCCAAAACTAGATGACCATTTTGGCATAAAATGTTTTTATGGTGAAAGACCTTCAATAACCTAATAACACTTCCATCCTAGAACCTGTTCAGGGTGTTAACACTACCACAGTGTGGGGACTGTTTCATTCTTTAATAACCTGTGGTGTGTCGACCGTTCTACCTAGACGCAAATCTGGGGTCTTCCACCACCGATAATTAGCTGGATGCCAACAATATGATAATTGTGTTGGTGGAATTTGAAATAAAGAGAAACAAACATTATTCTTAAATGTGTTTACAGTCATAAAATTAAAAACTGTCTGGGAATTTTGTTAAAAAACACAGAATCTAAGCACCATCTTTTCAAAAGTTATTTGAAGCTGTTTACTGTCATTTTTTTTTATATAACTTGCATGATATCTAGCAAGTTAAATGCAAAGTTTGTTTGAATCTAGGTAATCTAGCAAGCATTTCATGAAATGGCCTTGAAGCCAAATGGAAACATCTATATTCAAATTCCTTATCAATGTTAAACCTGATGTCACACAGTCACCTGCCTATAGTAGCCAGAGCCTGTGACAGAGGTAAATGTTACCAACTGACAACATAACAGAATGAGAGAAATTATAAAAATTGCTTCTGGCAGCACTGATTATAATCATAGGTGAATCCTGGACAACATAAGTTTTCTGCCTCCTGATGGCTTTGCTGGTACCTTACTTTGGAAACCTTACTAAAACCTAAATAACCTTTTAAGTGTTATTCTTAAAGGTGAAATGGTCTATCATATTAAAATATATGTAAGCACATAAAGAAATACACGCAATCAGTATTTCTAAAGGAAATACTGCTGTTTTTCAGGTCATGACACATATTGTGTGGTTGTGGACAAGATAGTATTCCGGGTAAAAAACATGATCAAATCTGGCAACCATGACATTGTGAAGGCAGACTGGCTGATCAAATGCCTAGAAAATGATACCTTCATTTCGTGGTAAGATTAAAACTTGTCAAAAATGTAAATTATGCTTGCTAAATTTTTTCAAAATATATTAAGTGTCTTTTCAATGGTGAAAATAGTTAAATGCTTCGTTGTGTATGAAAGTAAAGTATGTTTTTGCAAGATTAAAGTTATAGGTTCTGTAAAAATGCAGATTAAAAAAAATATTATTAATTGGTTGATTTGCTCAGATATGAATTGTTGTACTGACACACATACATATTAATTCACCCAAAGCATAACAATTTTAAAAAATTAACATTATCTTGTTTAATTAAGTCTCAATTTCGTAGAAACAGGGTTGGGTACCTTTTATGTTAAAGAAAGAATAATGATTACAACAAGTACAATGTTTTGTTTTCTCTATTGAAATATGCAGTAACAGTTATATACCTAATGAGACGTGAACAATTAAATTGATAAGGGAAAGTTTATAGGACGAAATAATCATAAACATACACTTATCGCTTTTTGAAGAACTTTTTTAAGGTGTATGCTTCTTCTGGCAAACAAAGTGATAGCGATTCTATAAACATCAGATACATCTGAGGGATGATTGTTCAGAGGATGTAATTTTCCGAGGAGTTCCGGTTGTAAAATACTAATCACATAGCTTTTAAAGAATGTCACATATTTACCCAGGTTTGTTTGTATAAAACAATTTCTGATCCCACTTAATACAAGCATAGAAGGTTATGCAATATAATGCACTATAAAATAGTTATTTAATACTTATCTTTATAAAACATGTGTACATATTTTCTTGAAAATACCTCCACAGTTGAAAAACAATTGAAAAAAAAAAATCATTTTATGAAAGAAGTAAGGATAATCATTTTTACCTCCCACATCCTAAGGATAAGAATATTTTTTTACTCATCCCTGCATCAGCTTCTGGGTTTCTGTTTCTATGTTTCTTATGTTTAATTTTCACACTTTAAGTTAAAATTAAGAGTGCAGGTACTATTATATATGGGCGTATGAATATTAAATATCCATAAATATGTGGATTTTCTCACCAGAATATTTTGAATATGATCCCAAATTTTAACGAACAGTCTTTAATGACACAAAAAGTCTTATTTGAACTGAAAGTTTTATTTGAACTGAAAGTCTTGTTTCTTTGTCTTTAAACATAAGAAACCTAATAATAAAGGCTTATACACAAACCTACCAACCTTCGAATATGCTGTATGATGCAGACAACTCAAGTGGCACTTTTTTTATTACGAAACAGTACATTTATTTTTGTTGAACTCACACATCTGTCAGCAAAATTTGGAAGCAACAAAAACAAACATTTCAAAAAAGAAGAATAGTAAAAAAAAAATTGAAATATCATGAATTTTATCATCTCCTTTCTTTATATACATAGAAACTTCATAGTGAATTTATGAAAAGCTATAACTTAACAGTATGACTGGCTAAAACCCATTTAGCTGTACCAGTGAAATTGTCCGATTTTAATGTTGACAATATTTTAGAGACTGTCCAATTTAAAGATCATATTTTAAAGATGTTTAGGCCCATATTCACCTACAAATATTTTAAAGATGTTTAGGCCCATATTCACCTACAATTCTTAAGTAAGAATTGCTCAAGTCATGGATTTCAGTCCACAATAACTTCATTATGTATTTACTACATGGCTGTAATTTTGTATGATACTTTAGCTGTGCTAGTTTCAGCTTAAAACTTCATACTTAACCTTATATTTGTTGGTATGGAAATTGTGACTTTGGCTTAAGTCATGACTTAAGCTTAAGAATAGTTGGTGAATACGGGCCCTTATGCTGTGAAGACAGTCCATCTGTTACTAAACAAGCCCACATGTACTTATACCTTCTGACACCTGTTCCTGCCCATATGCTCTAGGACACCTGGAGATATGATCCACACCAGTCCAGCCACCCTTCGGTCACTACAGGTTGACTTTGATGAGTACGGAGACAGTTTTTTTGAGGACACCAATCCAGAACAGTTAAGGGAGGTCTTCAATAAAATACCGCAGGTAGAAATAAATATCAGAGCAACCTGGCAATTCTCTGTTAATGTGTTCGTAGCCATATTATATTTTTTTTATTATTATTTGTTATTATTTGTTGAGCTTTATTCAATAATTTTGGACTTAAGTAACAATATCACTATGTGGGTAAACAGTAAATATGAGGAAGTATAATTAAATTGAGAATAAATAACATGAAAATTACAAACACCTTTGAGATGAAAAGTCTGTAAAATGTGCACTGTGCGGGTCAATATTAACCTTTAATGGAGGGACAACTAACAGTCTTTGCCTCAATTTTTTCAAACCACTTGCCCCTTTGGGCAAGCCACCAGTACACAATGGAATTTCATTAGCGAAATGTGCAAAATGGAAATTGATTTGAATCTTTTTTATCATATTTTTGTAGGTTTTTTGTAGGTAATATCTGTGAGTTCATTTCTATATGAATATATAAACAGTTTTTGCAAAATGAAAATTTAATTATGAACTCTTTTTTGTGAATGTTACACCATTTCGTCAATTTCGCAAATGACGCATTGTGTACTTTAGTCATTTGCGCAAAAAGAGTTTCAGTGATACAGAACACTCTTAAAGATGGCTTTAACAGTCTTAGCTTGTATTTCCGATTTAAGGGAAATTTTTCTCATTTTTCACCAATGTAAACAATAAATCAGGCTTTTATTTACAGATAAATAATTTGCCTGATCAGACAAGCGTTCAGGAATTTTAACTTGCCCGAAATCAAAAGTACTTGTCCCGGGCTTCGGGCAAGCCAGTTATGATGAAGACTAAACTAACGTGTTGACCAAGTCTTTGAGAACTGATTTTTTTATGCTTTAACATCCCTAGTATTTTTTATTCAGTTTGAAGATTTTATGGAAACAGTCAATTACTATAATGATGAGAGACCAGCCAGGAAAACATTTTAGGAAATTGAGGGAATTAAATTTATTCTTTATGCAAGACTTTCAAAACATTTTTCTTAAAAAAATAAAATACATATTTTTTCCAGGAATTGTATAAACATATTATATGATTAGTGTATCAATTGCAAAAACTTCCTGATCATACATTTCAGCTTTTTCATCGCTTAGGCCTACATCACTCAAAACCAGTCAATATCTCTATATTTTCATGTTTTACTTTTAACAGAAGCTCCTTTGTTTGACAGCACTGTGGCCATTCTGGCCTTCAATTTTCCTATTATATTTGTAATTATTTTATGAAGGGTCTTCATTTATTTAAATTATTGCATATATTTAAGTATGATTTCCCAATTTTGAAAAATATGTATTTTATATATATCCTTGTTGGTAGGTATTTTGTAGCCCTTATGTAAGAAATTTTGTTAATTTTTTATTAATTTGCATATTATTGCAATCAATAGGACAATGCAGTCTAAAAGTATTAAAAGTGAAAAATTCTTAATTTTTCTGAAATAACTATATATCAAATACCTACTCCAAAGGGGAGGTAAGAAAGTAGTATTTGAATAGTGTAATGTCCCTTTATAAATGAAAAGAGAGAATATTATCAGGAAAATGTATACAAGTTTCTATTTATGCAGGATTCTCTAAGGACACTCACAGCAGAGGATATTGCTGAACAGGAGGATAGAAATTTCCCCGATGACAGCCCATATGGTCTGTTCAGGACATGCAAGTAGGTGACACACTTCCAAAGTTTTGGTAATACACATAGCTAAACAAATCGTAAATACATATATGTTGCTCATCTGAGTATATATTGATCACACTTCTGGTATAAATTCATTATTATGTTGACTATATCGTAAGTACCAAGTCAAGTGGACCCGACCTAGTAGTGCAATCGGTAGAGCATTGACTTCAGGTACAGGAGGCCCTAAGAAAAATTAGGACATACAAAAGTCATTAATAATGATAGTGATATAGCTCCCTTGCTAACCCTCATGCAATTTTAAGGGTAGTTCCATGACTGGTTCGCCCAGTCTTGGGATAATGTGACTGGGTGTGGTATCATACTAGGTGTTTGTGGCATACTATACACAGTGAAGGCAGCACTATATCTGCTTCAAATGGACACTCTCTCTAGATAACTAAAATACTGTTGGTGGGACAATAAACCTAAAAAAAAAAAGCCAATCCTAATTGGCACTTCATGACCGGCTTGATTTTAAATGAAATATGGCCCTTTCATATCTTTATTGAATTACTGCGGCTAAGCAGCATGAATGTTTTTTTCCCCCCATTATCTTCAATGTCTAAGTTACAGTCAGGTGCTGTATGTAACAAACAATAAAAATTGTTCTGATAAGTCGATATATGTTGTGTTTTTTTTTCTGGGTATAAACAGAGTTTACATGGATAATAATGAAACCGTGGGAGAGCCTGGTACACATATCAAGGATTGTAGTCTAGACTTATTGGCTCTACAGCTGCGATTCTTTGGTGCCCAACTGACCAGTCAGCTGTCAAATGATGTGTCCCATGTCATGGTTGATAAAAAGTGAGTCATTTTTTCAGTATTAATGTTATTTTCATTGTCACAGATTTAAATTGTTATTTCCTCTTCAGTACATAACTGTATCATGTCTGCTTTCAGTTATTCATATTTCTTGTTTACTTATTTATATATTTACTGAACATATAAAGTTTATTTTTTCTTTTTGATATATTGTCATATTATAAAGTCTGTTGGGCATCTGATGATGTATATACCTTATGTTTTATCTTCATTAAGGCACTTAAGAAACTTGACTTCCTTGTTGATGTATGGTATTTATAATTTACTTTGTCTGAAAACAAGTTACTGTTGTACCACTATTTTATGTTTAGCTCAAACCAATCTTTAAAAAAAAATCCATCCTTTACCTAGAAAAAAAATCACTTGTTCTTTAAAGTGACCTTAGACGTGTACCTGAATTGAAGAGAATTCGAAGAACTCGACAAAAGAAGTTTTACATTGTCACAGAGGCTTGGGTCCAAGAATGCATGGAAGAAGGTTCCTTGGTGAATGAAAGAGCATTTGAACCTGAAACATGAACCACCTGAAGTGTAAATGTTGCCAGGACACCAGGATTTGTGCTGTGATATATTATAATGGTATATTTATATAGTGGATTGGGAAGAGTTTAAACAGACTGAATAAGTAACACATTGTTAATTTTAATCTGCTTAGCACATGTTGACAAGGTTTAGGCAACTATTGTAGATACATTCAACCAGTTCTTGAGGACAGCTTCGATCAGGAACTGCATTGTTTGCTGAAAAGTCTAGTGTCTAGGCACCTATGAATGTAGTGGTAAACACTTGATTTATAATGAATATTTAAGATGTTAACAGATGACTTAAAATGAATATTTAAGATGTTAACAGATAACTTAAAATGAATATTTAAGATGTTAACAGATGATTTAAAATACCAAAAACCCAGATCAAAATTAAAGTCTGTTTGATTAATGTCATCTCATGATGTTAATGTTTGTTTGGTAACAGAATGACAAATTATTAAAAATGTCATAAAAACATTGATTGAAAAATGACAGCATCAGAAAATTGTTGATTTCGCATTGTTCAGTTCACTATGCGACAGAGGAAGGAAGACTTGCGTAGATAAGTGTTGAAGGCTGACTGTGTTTTTGTTATGGTACAGATTATGTACTGTACCTTGAAAATAATGTGAGTCCCAATTATTTGTAAATCTGTATGCACAGTGGAATATGTTACATAATTAACACTCAATCATAGTTAACACATAACACAGCTTGGTGGAGACGAAGGGAACCAAGCTGTGTTATGTGTAAATTATGATAGCATGCCAATGGCGTAACATATTCCATTGTGTAGCGACAGATAGGGACTGTCTTACTTAACTGGACTAGGTAATTATCCTAACAATGACCCAGAACATGTTTATTGCCAGCTGGTGTCCATTTCTGCAGCAGCATGCATTATGTGACCGTGTCAAGGCAGGCAGGTGGCTGTGTTGAAAAACTAAATTCAGCTTAGTCGGATAAATTTCATAGTATTTAGTTCAAAGTTATGTGCATTTTATATGGATAACAGGTAGCAAACTGGTATCCAGATGCAGGTGTGAAATCTGGTTAACCGGTTAACCTTTGACATCCCTAGTAAACATTGTAGTAAATGTCAGGTTAGAATCAGCATAATTTGCTGCTAAGTCTCCATCAGTTAAACTAAATGAAGTTGCATGTGCATGTAAATCTAACGAGTGACTGGTATATAGATACATGAATAAGGTAATATAGATGGTTTGTTAAGAGAACACATGGATATAAGGTTGTCGCAGTAATTTTGTGCAATGATCAATATTTACCATTTGTCATTTCTTGTGTTTTTAATTTTCTTTTTAGCCTTTGCTGTTGATCAAGTTTAAAAAGACAATTTTTGTAACATTATCATACACACTTTGATCACTTTTTGTCATAAGACAACTTTTTTTCTATTTACTTGGTAGTTCTCTTTCTTTGCATAATACTCACCCAGAACATTACTTAAAAGAATTGTGAGATCAAGCATCTATAATTTAAATTGTTTATTTTCAGTGCCTTAGACGTATACTCGATGTTTAGGAAATGTTGTATTTTTATACAATATACAGTTAAATTTAGATGAACATGTCTAAAAACTATCTTAAAATTTTCTTTTATTTATAATTTGATTATAAGCTCTAAGAACAATGCCAATGATTATTTTTATGTTGCCATTTTGTTGTATCAAGAATACAATAGAAAATGCTCATATTTTTTATGATTCATCTATTGCTTTAATACATTCATTTAAAGGTGATATACAACAGTGTGGACCAATTTTTTTCTCTCAAATTATTGTTACCTGAACATGTCCCAATAAATGCTGTCTATTTATATCCTTCAGCTATGTGAAAAATGACGCATATCACTGGAGTTGTCACTATAAACATGTATCTCCTATCTGAGCCACACTGCAGTTATTTTTTTTGAAAACTGTGAAAACCATTTGACCACATTTATTTAAGATCATGTTAAATTATCATCTGTTCTGATGTTGATGTCTAATTTAAGCTGAAATGCCAATCATGTTTATTTATAGGTTTGAAAAAAGTGAACATTTTGAGGCATTGTTTTTAACACATTTCATTAGCCTAACTTTAGTGCTGCTTTTAGTGTATAGTTTTGGTATGATTTCAATGATGAGTAAGCATTTTTTCAGACTAATTGTAATTCAGATAATTTAAGTATTATCAGACTGTTGTTAATGTGCAAGTTTTTATGCTATATATTTTTGTTCATTAGTTACATGTTCCAAAGGCAGCAAAAAACACAAACATTGTCAAACTTATGTTTTGTTCTTTTTTCAATATCACCTAAATAACCTGCTAAAAATGAATAATTTTTATTTTTCCACATTCCAGATGTAATCACCTAATAGGTCTTACAACTTTGAAAATGTAAGCATCAATTTAAACTAAATCAAAATACTCCAGAACAAAATAAAAAGGGCAACAAAATTATTGTTACATGTACATAGAAATTCTACATTTGTGCGAGACATTTGTCTTGATCACATTAGAGTGACTCATGTATTAACAATATTAAGCACAAATGCCCACGGTAATTCAGATACTGCAAGATAATAGAATTCATTAACTGTTTCAGTGAGAGAAAAAAAATCAACAAAACTAAAAAATGAATGCCGCTTAAACATCTATGTTCAACTGTTTTTTTTACCTTTTCAATGGAAATATCGATTATTACTTTTAAAAATGTGAAGGGTCAATACAACACATCTAAACCTTAAGAACATTTTTTTCCTCTCAGTTCCTGCAATAAAAGCATTATTCCACAGAAATATCTTGCCATAATTAAAAAAGTCCTACCAGTAGGCAATTTAATATAAATCAGGCCTTGTAATCCTATCTGTCCCTGGTTATAACAATTATTATAGTGAAGTCTTGCATACCACTCTGGTTGCGCGATATGTATAAAAAGAAGAAGTTATTTTTCTGCACCCAAAGTCGCCAACTCCTGTTCATTTTTCTCGCCTTGTCTTATTCGAGGGTCGAAGCAATTTTTGGAAAATGTCATACTTTTTAGCCTGCCCATACAATAAAACTGGTGTGTGGTATACATCCGAAAACTTGTTTTCCCACAGAATTTCATTAAAAGTCGCAAATGATAGTATATATAAATGCGCGTTATACACAGCGGAATATGGTAGTTTAGGTAAGCCTTATGTTATTTTTGTTTGTTTGTTTATTGAGTTTATTGTCCCACCAACAGTATTTCAGTTATCTGGAGAAGGTGTCCACTTGAAGCAGATATAATGCTGCCTTCACTGTGTATAGCATGCCGTGAACACCTGGCATGATACCACACCCAGTCACATTATCCTGACACCTGGCCAACCAGTCGTGGAACTACCCTTATATTTGCTTGAGCGTTAGCAAGGGAGCTATACCACTACCATTTTTAACGACTTTGGTATGTCGCGGCCCGGGATCGAACCCGGGGCCTCCCGTACCTGAAGCCATGTTATTTTTGTAATCAAGCTAGTTGTATGCTGATTGTAATATGTTTAAGGGCAGACAATGGTGGTTATCACGGAACTGCAGAACACATACCGCTAATTTGTATATTCCATATTTTGTTAGTGAACCACATCAGTGATTTCAGTTTTGTCATCTTCATTTTTTCTCTTACCTAGTGATTTTTACCACTTTTCTACTTCAATGCAAATCAACAAATGAGACACAAAAAGTGGATCTGTCAATAAAAATGTGCCAAGGACATTTTCCAAATGTATCTATATAGGAAAACTTAAAATAGCCTTGATATTTGGTTGTATACATGTGGCCCTGTATCAATATTAAAAGAAGTTTGATCCTTAGAAAAACATGGCCATAGAGGTCAAAGCCATTCTCCATATATGGCTATGTAGTAAAAGAATTTTCCAAAAGTTGTCTGTGAACATGTTTTACAATTATTTTGGGTTGTTTAAACATTTGTGATATTCCTTGATCACTAAATGTATTTCTGTTACGTTCAGATGAGTGATATAGGGCCATCATGGCCCTCTTGAATTTTAAATAAACAAAAGGAATGAATGTGTATTAATGCATGGTGCATAGTACCAAAATACTACTCATGGGTAACTACTGAAACTAATGGTGCATTTTGAATTATTATACATTTTTTGGCACATTTTTTCTCCTTGTCTAAGTCAACATAAAGCCTAACAGAAAGTGCCAAAACCGAGTTTACCAACACTTTATTAGCTTATTAAGACTAGTCAACTATAGCTTATGACAAAGGTATCTGTACTCTGGAATGTCATTTTTATCATGTGTATGATCACAACGCAAGAAGGCAATAAGCAAGAAAATTATTATAATACATTTATTTTAATATCAAATCAATTCTATGAGGTAAAAAGTAATCAGCAAAACAAAAGAATGATAATTTCTGAAACACAATAACAACCATAAACAGTGACAAGTAACTGATTCCCATATGAGTCAGGACATAATTAAAATCTGTAAATGTACCTGTTATCAATCAGTATCTCATAGAGAATTTTAACAATTTGGTAAATCAAAAACTAATACACACTATCAATGTATAATGTATGTAATCATGATATTGGAAAAGTCTTGTGATATCTAAATAAGTGTTTATGCTCTAAGTTAATTGTAAGGATGTTTTTATTAAAAGTAGAACAATAACATTGCAAAAATGACTAAAAGATTTAAAATGATTCACATCCATTGAATAATTAAGCAGCAGACAATTTAATATCTCACAGAGATATGGCTTGATGTAATTTATGAGAAAACATGGATATTTTCACGATTTTTTGTTAACATAATATATGCTGTAGTCATTTACATGTGAGTAAAAAGATATCTTACATCTGAACTGATACAAAAATAAAGTCTAAAACTTTTTTTGTTTCAGGAATTGAAAATATATTTAAAATTTTTAAATTTTATAAATATAGGATCCACTTACAGCTTTTTGAAGTCTGAGTTTACAGTAATTTCATTTTTGTTTAACAGTTTGAACTGTGGTGGCTTATGTTTGATGTTATTCTCAAAAGGGCAGCAGTTTTTAACTATATTAAATGTGGTAACTGACAATTTGGTTTAAAAAGTACTTTCTCAAATAACCAAATAGGTCATTAGTGCCTGAAAAGGTCTTGCAAAATGCTGTTCATTGATGCCAAAGAGCTGTGTGAACAGTCAAGGATAAAATCGTCAATCTACGTTGCAAACAGGTGTTTCCTATCCGAGCCACGCTGCAGATATAGCTACTTTTAAACTTAGAAAACCATGTGACCACTTACTTTTATATGGCCATTTGGGTAATCCACTCTGACATCGATATCTATTTTAAGCAGCGACCAATTACGTGCATTTTCTAGAGTTGAAAAGACTGAACATTTAGAATTTTTTCTTTTTGAGATTAGTTGTACATGCTAACAATAAAGTTTGTGTTTGAAATTGTCTTTATAATGACTAAAGTATGGGATTATGCAAAAAGTATGACCAGATTCCCCAAAGCACTGGTTAGATATTGGTACGTGTATTTAATATAGGCAAACTGTCGGATACCACCTTTAATAACCAGGCCAACAGTTTAAATGTGTGAATCGATGAGATGGATATAGTAAAGAACCTTTTATAAGATGTATGGGACATGATTATAAACACAATTTAACTCTCAATTTTCTAAGCACAAATTGATACGGATGATGCAAATAGTGAATTAAAGATCAGCCATTCCTGTTGTGATCAGGTTCTGTACTTTTTACTGCTGAGTCTCCAGAACATCTTGTTACCTTTTCATGTTGTTAGCAAAAACTTACTTACTCTCAGCTGCTCAGCATGTATTTATAACGCATTGGCAATTAGTCTAGCTTCAGATCCACCAACCTGCAACTGGAAGCTGTCTGATCTGGACCTGCACTATTTCCAACTGAGAATCTAGTGATAACCTTTGCTTATAGTTGTAAGAAAGTTGTTAAGATTTTATAATGCCTATTAATAAATATAGCAATGCAAAGATTAAGCTTCTGTATTACTTTGTTTTTGCTTATAAATAGACGTAGCATGATACAGGATTAAGTGATTGTCTGCTTTTGTTCAGGAATAGATTTCATTATTCGGATAAGAAAATTTAATGGGGTTTGGGTACATGTCCATCAACATAGAAGTTCCGAGTTATTGGAGGCAGAGTCACTTCAATCCCATCCAACTCTTTGCTTAGAATAATCTGACAACCTGAAAGTATACATAATTGTTCATGTATTATTGTGAATAAACTTAAATTACACTTATCTCAAGGGGCACCTGTGGCATAGTGGGTCACAAAACAGGGGTCTTCCACCACCAATAATTAGCTGGATGCCAACAATGTAATGATTGTGTTGGAGCAATGTAAAAAACAAAACAAAAACAAACAAAATATTCTTAAATATGTTTACAGTCATAAAAATAAAAGCTGTCTGGGAAACTTGTTAAAAAACTGAATCTAAGGGCCATCTTTTCAAAAGTCATTTGGACCTGTTAATGGTCATAAAGCTTCTAAATCCTGGATGTCTAGCATGTAAAAAGCCATTATGTTAGAATCTAGGTAATCTCGCCAGCATTTCATTAAATGGCCTTGAAGTAAAATTGAAACAGCTTTATTCAAATTCCTTAAGGGGTGCCTGGGGCATAGTAGTTGAGTCACCAACTTGTAACTTCTCTGACTGCTTAGCCTCTCACTGCATAGGTTTGAGTCCTATTCGGGACAAAGGACTTAATGTGACAAGGTCTTCCAGCTGACCTGCGGTGCAGACATTTGTTTGGGGTGTTCCCTCACCAAAATAGCTGGTTGTCGCTATAATGATCATAACTGGTCACTACAATGTATTTCACAGACAAAAAAAAACAACAGCTCTGTATCTTTTGCCATTACATAGAAAATAAATTTGATTTAAGAAAACCATGAAGATTGCTCTTGTTGGTTTCTTTTTAAACATTTGCTCACATTAAAAAAAGAGAAACTCATATTAAATTTAAACATAGCATCAGGAATTTGAACCATAGCCCTCTTTATCCATCAAGTACACTTATACACTAAAATAACTCCCAAGTATTAACTTTCATCTTGTTTCCAAATGTAAACAAAATAAGAAGGTGAATAACAACAGTATCTAAAGTATTTATCTGAATTTAAATGAACACATGTGTTTCTGTATGAAAAGCCACAGAAAATGAACATATTAAAACAAATTTACAATAAAATATGTGTAAAAGTATGGCCTTAAATTTTTTAACCAATGACCTAATTTGTATTAAAAAAGGATTAGATGGAATAAGGAAAATTAAACCAACTTTACTAAAAAAAAGTGAGCAAAAATGTTGTATAAGGTATTCATTTTAAAACTTTTTTTTAGTCTGTTTTCACAGATTTTGCATGTCTAAATACAACTTTCGATTATATTTCTTACCTAATCTGGAGTTTTCTTTCAGAAAAGGAGCCATGTCAAGCATATCTTCTTCCCTATGGGAAAAATCATAGATAACTAAAATAAATGTACTTTTTTTACAGAAATAGAAATAAAACTTAATATATCAAATGCATGATAGCATATCAGGTATATAGAGGATCTGATATGAGTGGTCATTAGGTACTGAAAATATTAAACGAGTTGAATGAAATGATAAGAAACGAGGCTCTGCCGAATTTCGTATCATTTCAGACAATGAGTGTAATATTTTCAGTACCCAATGACCACGAATATTAGATTCTATTTATCACATAACCAAAACACCAGCTGTTTTTGTTTACAATGCATAATCTTTTTATAGTATGAATAGTCGACCTTGACATGCGTAATTCGGTTTGGAAGAATCCGCACAAAAGATAGTTCCAGTCTTTACTCGCATATTTTCCACACAAAGGGAACAGATTTGTTTATAACATGACTAAAATGTCGTCTATTTATTAATTAAAATGAAATTATCCAACAAAATGCATAAAACGGTGATGACAAAGTGATCGGGAAATGGCATATACACCACACATACTTAATGACGTCACACTACGACAATGACGTCTCACTACGATAACTAACTAGTGAGTTACCAAAAATAACGCATGAGTGTTACCTCACGCTCGTGCGGTAGGTTATGTGATAAAGTTACATACATTACTTACAATTAATTATTAGATATTTTATTTGTACTTACTCTTCTTTAGGCTCCTGCAACTTGTCTACAAAGTCTTCGTTTACATAGACATGGCAGGTAGAGCAGGCTAATGATGCTTCACAGGCACCTGTAAAATCAGAACAAAAAGTATTAATCTAAAAAAAATTGCCATAGGTTCACAACTATGGCTTTGTTCTCAGCATTACATCTTACGTGACTGACAGGTTAAACGATAAATGTCTGGGAATACTATCCACCTCACAGGTCTGCTAGAAGATTTGTTTTTGGTTCAATGTCCTACCAGCAGTATTTTACTTACGTGGAAATGATTTCCACTTGAAGCAGATATAGTTTTCACTGTGTAAAGCATGCTGTTAACAACTGGCAAGATACATCACCAAGTCACATCATCCTTACACTTGGCCAGCCAGTCCTGGAACTACCCTTATAATTGTTTGAGAGTTAGTAAGGGAGCTATACCACTACTATTCTAAAAACACTTTGGTACATCCATTTTGGAATCAACCTCCTGGGCCTCTTCAACTGGAGCACTACAAATACAAACAGAGCTACCAGTTCGGATCTCTGCTGGAAGACCTCTCACTCCTAATGCGAAGTTACGCTCCTAATGGAAGTCAACCCAAGGTACCAAGGCGATATAATTTGGCATTTACTAAAATTATCACAAAAAATGTGATAACTTATGGTGTGCCAGTGGTTCTTCCCAGACATTTGTCTAGGGTCTTCCTGCACCAATAATTACCAGGATGTTGCCATAATTACCAAAGACATATTATCTATGTAGAAAAGTAATAATTGTGTGTCTGTAAATACATGTCGGAATGAATACCAATTTTTTATCTCAACAAGAGGACCATGATGGCCCTTAATTGCGCACCTGATGACACAGGGTTTTAGTAGGCTCAAATCTGGTATCAAGTAATTACAAGTTATTTACTTAAGAAATATTTGGTGAAGATTGGACCATTAGTGTGGCCACTAATATGATAACATTTTCTAGAATTTTACGAAGTAATCTACTGAATCCACATGACTCACTTCAAAACATATGTAAGATTTCATACTGGCAAACATGCTGGCCAAGTTTGGTGAAGATTGGGCCATCAATGTGGCCTCTTTAGTGTTTTCACAAGGTTTTTCTAGAATGTGACCTAGTGACCTACTTTTTGACCCCACGTGACCCAATAATATACTCATCCAAGATTTGATGAAAACAAACAATCTGATCAAATTTGGTGAAGATTGGGCTATAAATGTGGTCTCTAGTGTTTTCACAAGTTTGTCCAAAAATTTGACCAAACCTAGTGACCTACTTTTTGACCCCAGGCGATCTAATAATTAACTCATCCAAGATTTCATGAAGACAAACATTCTGACCAAGTTTGATGAAGATTGGATTAAAATGTGGCCTCTAGTGTGTTCACAAGCTAAAATGTTGACGCCGGACGACAAAAGACAGACGCCGGACGAAGCAGTATCACAAAAGCTCCTCTTGAGCATGTTGTGCTCATGTGAGCTAAAAACATGTAAATTTAAACATGCATACCTTCCAAGTCAATTTCATATCTGTGTGCCAAGTACATAACATTATCTCCAACTTTGCCATGGATTGGAATCCTGGTGCCATTTTTATCTATATATGTGATATTGACTCTGAAATAAAGGATACACACATATAATATTTATCTATCTGATTAATGTTTCTATATGTATAAGGAAATTTGATACAGAGCAATTAATTATTAAATGCTTACTAAATTATTTATAAAGTAAATTACAAATACCAATTTCTAAGCTTTTATAATGTTATAGCGACAATTATTTACAATATATAATGTTGATCAAAACAACAAAACAAATTATGTCATTAACAGACTGTTCCAGGGTGAAAACATAAATGTTGTGAAGTCAAGCAGTTTCTTACACATCTTCCTCTGATTTAGGATCTTGATACTCATACTCCCCATGGTGTAATGGATCTGAAATAAAATATAAAAAACAGCAGTATAAATCTTTAAACTTAAACTGTAAGATATATATTCACAAAATTTGATTTAAGCCTTTACTAATCATTATCATAATCTTTATATTGATCATCATTAATTTTTACTATTTTCCTGGGTGACTAAGAATAGCCAACAACTCCAATAATGTATAAATTCCATTTTCCTAGACCATAGGCATGCCCTTGTTTAATTAATATGATCCTTTTTTGCTGGTGCTGAATTATTTTTGGGCAGGCCGGTTTAACATTACATCAAATATTTACTTAAACACAGCTGAGGTTCCTCAGCCCCTTACAGTGTGAATTTAAGTCCCTTTTGGGGGAGATCTTTCATGCAGCGAGGTTTGCCATTCTAACCTGCGATGTGCCAATGGTTCTATAAAGACTTAGTCTTGGGTCTTTTTCCAACAATCATAAGCTGGATGTGACCAATATGATGATGTACATGGCTATGTGATGAAACAAAAAAACAACACTTAATATCTGAGGTTACAATTTCCATTTCCATTTGCCTGGTCATATTGGCCTGCAAGACACTTACATTCACTAGCCAACTTTTAAATTAAAAAATGCAGTCCTCAATTTGTTTGTATAGATCTAGCTCTGGCAGTTACTATGTTTGCTTTAAAATAAAACCTGATGTTTCTTGGAATCCAGTTTTACTTAAAAATGGCCTCAACCTTAAAGTGTTTGTTTTCAGAACGTTAGTTTTTGTCTTATGTTTTGCTATCGAAAGGTGACCACAATACAACAAAGAATGTAAATTTTAAAAAGCAAGTGTAACATATTAAAGAACAGCGTCTTAAAGCAAAATTAAATTTACATAATTTTAACATCTAGTATGAAATATTTAAAGCAAGCACTCCCCGCTTATGAGTCAATTTATCCTAGCTAAACAACTGTGCACACTTAAAAAGCTGTTACCGACACATTGGTTTTAGTTGGTTATTCATGGTCTTGAATAGATTCTGATTTGTTGCTGCACCCTATTCAAACCTTATTAGTTTTATTATTTTTTTTTTTTTTATAAAATACCCCTTTTTTAAATATTTATAGTGACATAGTCAATAGATCGATAAACAATAGGAATCATTTCCAACAACACAAAAATAAGCCGTTGAAAAATGCTCCAATAGAGTAAGCACTGTATGGCAGCAGTTTGCAAAAGCTTCTTTCGTGGCCAACCTTACTTATGTACCACAACACAAAACTAAATATTGCCAAGTTGCAATTATAATAATCATTATGTCATTCAATGTCAGCATATAGCGATTATGTAAACTATGAACTCCGCTGTTTCTGCCGTACTTGTAGCAAGATGAATCGCTCTATCTTGTGTCCTTATCAATGAAATACATCTGGAGTAGCATATAAATTTGTTCGCTGATGACACGCCTACTTTAAAAAAAGAAAGTCTATTTAATATTTTTCTTGCGAATCGGGACATGGGCGCAGCCATCTTGGGTATTGACTGTAAAAATCACACTTCCGTGAACTTTCTCTCAACACGCCACAAATCCTCCACTAAGTTTCAACGCGGGATGAAGAAACTTCTGCACGCAAAACGTGTTTTTGAAATGATAAAATATTTTTTGGAGAAAAAAACATACATGCATATATACTCTTTTCTTTATTAACAAATGACTATGAAACATTAGGCAAATCTGATCATTAAAGGCGATACTTTTTCAGCCTAATTTTATTTATTTTTGATGCATGCGAATATGTGTTTGAATATGAAAATATATTGAGGTCACAGCTTTAGCTTTGAGACTGATTCTGCTGACATAGAATAGAGAGGGGAAAAAAGGAAAGAAAAGAAAAATGAAAAAGCAAAAAACAAACAAACAAACAACAACAAACAAACAAACAACAACACACAAACAATGCAATCGTTTTAACATTTGTAGGACAAAATACACCACTTACCCCCCTTCCCACCCCACAACCAAAATCCCTCCCGCTGATATTAGCATAGGCGAACAAAACCTTTAAGCTAACAAAAACAGATACATCATTCCCGTAAATTAATTATGGTAAATATGTTTTGAAGTTGGAATTTTATAAAAAAAAACATGATGCTATAATCAGTGTATTTACGAGACTTCATTATGCGAATCAGACATTTCAAAATGTGGAAATATAGTGGAGGAGATATATTCGCATGGGAAAAACTACGGGAGGTTGTTTGTCCGCCTTAGCTACAATGAACAGAAGGAATTTTGATTCCGAAGGATTTTGACCGTACTCTTATATTACCAACAGAACAGGGTAAAATAATTATATATCAAGTTGCAAAAAAGAGAAAAGGGAAGATATATTTCTAAGTTGAGAGTAATTTTATAATTTAGTAATCTACGTCTGTAGGGAGGACAATGTGCAGCAATATTACTTAACATTGTACAGTTTTCGTTTGCTCTTAAATGGCGCTGTTTCAAACATTTATTCGTTAATGTTATTGTTAGTTATGAGCAGACTTATAGCCAAATTATGCATTAAGATTGAATGAGAAAATTTGACAAAATAATAAAACTAAAATAACAAAAAACATAAAGTGAACCAAATCATATACAACTTAGGCCGACATGTGTTGGACAAGTAGGGGTATGTGTATAATTTCATTAACTTTTGAATTTCTTTGAATATTTCTCTTAAATAAAACGATCTGATCATCTTTTAGAAAACAAAGACTATTTTTAGTGTATCATTAAAATTTATAAATATTCATAAGTGGTTATTTGCATAATTGACACATGACCATAATGGCCATTCAATAACCTTTTATTGAGTACTAGGTTTATACTTCTATCGCCATTTTTGAAAAAAAAAGTTATAAGCATTTTTTTCAAACATACCATCCTATCAAAATTTCATGATTGTTACCATGGCAACTAGTAGTTTTCACATAGCCCAAATGAGTTTATTTTTGTGTACATTGGAGATTCTGTTTCTAGACACCCTAACGAACATTTTGGTACCCGTGAAAAAAGTTTAGGTGGTGGTGCGCGGTAAGCATACCTAGCTGCCGGACAAATATAACTATATATATGGGAGGAGATTATTCGGAATCTTGAAAACATATTGGGAAAGCCATTTTGAACAAGTGAAAACTGAACTTTGTAGTTGTAGTTATTGACTTATGGACATCACGCGATATAACATTAGGATACTTATAAAAGATATTTACAATCGAATAAATGCGAGATTTAACTAAACCTGTATAAATGTACGTTTCATATATTCAACTGTATGTAGATATAGTTACATTTCGTATGACTTTACTTGTGTATGACTACAAATATATTTATGATTGCTCAATTTAAGCGGTCACATATCGCATAAACAATTTTTATCACACGCTTCCATTTGTTTTGCATTGAATACACTGATTGCATAATTTGTTATATTAGACTTGTGTAATACAGCGTTTTGATTGATGACGTCATACCCCTTTTTCACCAAATATTGTTGTAACAATTTCGTAAAATCGTATACTGGAGAATAAAATCATGTGATAAAAATAATCTGATACTCGCTGTCATTAAAAACAAACATTTATAAAACTCGCCATAGGCTCGCTACTACTACTTTTCCTGAAGGCGTTTAATAAATGTTTGGATCACATGACAACTCATGTCAGAGCCTCTATATCGGCAATAAGTACAACTTCAAAAGAAATACTATCGTAAACTGTAACCACTTAATTTTAAAAACGAGGAGTCATACGTTCATTTGTTTCGTTAACAATAATGGAGCAATAAATCCATACAACAAATGTAAGCAAATCAACAAAGCAGCTACACACATGTCTTCGCGGTCTGTGTATGCTGAACAATATCGTCCCCATTTTTAAGCAAAAACTTAAACAAAACAAAATAACTGTTAATGGTATGCCAAGTCAATAGACACATTCGTATGGCAAATATCTCTGTTAGAAGTGGTTTTCCGCTGCAGGAGAATTATCGGCCAGATACGGCCACATTTTTGTCGTCTACGCTTCAACAAATGTAATTCTTACAATGAATGGAGGTTAAGAGAATTGAGGGGTAGAATTTCTGCTGAAATCAATACATTTCCTTTTCATAAAGAATATAGGTAAAAGGGAGTGGTTCAAAGTTACCTGTGCGGAAGCCCAAGAAGGAACAAACAATTGCGGGGACTTTAATGTCCTTTGTATTAGTAGCTACCTTTTCATTGACAATTTAAACGCTCTATTATGTACGACACCATGCTAGTAAATCAACGCATATCCATTACTGCGAACTACTTAGTTACTTAGTGTAAATAATCCAGAACACTATGTGGAACTATATTTTTCTGCCTATAAAAGGAAAAGCTGTGGTCAAATGAGATTGATTGGGACTACATTGTCTCCGGAGAACTGGTACCGGTGTTTTATGCGGATGTAAGGGCTATGGATCTGCGACCAATAGTCTTGCTGTTAGGTAATGATCAATTTTCATTTGTGCATTTTTCTCTTTTCTTTGTTTGACGTTTTTCTGCTTCTTCTGTCCGTTTACATTAAACTCTTATTCATCACTTAAAATGATTAGTTATTATTAAATGCCTTCGACAACTTCAAATATATATGTATATATATATGAAGCGCGCCAGCAGCAACAATAGCAACACTAAACAGTGGCAACAATAAAACGTTCATTAAATTTTTGCTAGCTTATTCAAATTTATATTAGACATTTGTTTGACAATTGTATGGTTCGTCCTAAAGTTTTACTGCAAGTGTTAAGATCAATTGTGAAATCGGACCTTTACAACAAACAAGCGTAATACAGACCCACCATATCTAATGTGCATATGCAAAATTTTTGTTTGATTTTTTTTGTCTTTTACAAGAAATACCTTTAATATGTATTATACGTACAAAATAAGGCATAAAATAAGTTAATATAAATATGGTTGAACATTGTTTAATACTCTCAAAGAGGTTTCTCTTAAAAAATCAACAGAATTGAAATATAAAAATCTTCTTCCATTAAACTTAAAAAAATTCCATAACAACAACAACAACAACAACAACAACAACAACAACAACAACAGCAACAAAAACTCGTCTTTAAAAAACAACAATAATAAAACATCCTCATCAACGTCTTCAACAGTGTGCAGTGTGTACAATTTATATAAATTGTATGCATATACGATCGTCTGAAATACATTAAACATCACTATATGCATTTCCTTCTATACACATAAGTATACCTTCTATAATGATGTATGTGTCTAATTTTCGAAAAAAATGAAAACTTAAACTAAATCATCTTATTATTTAAAAACAAACAAACAAACAAACAAACAAACAAACAAACAAACAAACAAACAAACTTAATGAGCTCTTGTAGGTGAAATTAATGTTTTATACCAGGTTGATTCTTACTAAATCTGGCTACTTTAGTTTTTTCAGGAATACTTATTTGCATTCTACTTATATGCTGCATGAATGTTTAACATTTTATATTCTTTATTTGTAACATTATGAATTTGTACAGAAATAAATGTCTTTCATTAAATATCCGAATGTCATTATTTCGATCGCAATCGTCATTTTCATTTTTCATTTAATAGCAACAGTTAATTAAACCGTAGACGAAAGCTGCCAATGTTTTTCAGTGCCTTTTTGAATTTACCGAAATCCACATTCTGCCTCAGAATACCAATATCCTTTTTAATTATCGTTAAACGGACAGAGAGTAAACACATTTCAAGTAGCTGATGAAATCCAATATTTACCTCACCATAAAACACTCACTCAATAATTTTCAAAACAAACATAAGACTGAAAAGAAATCATATAAATACAGCACACTGTTGTTTTTGTTCCCAGCGACCAAATACAGAGCTATCATTACCCGGTTTTATGCGGCCGTGTTATGATGGTCAATGAACATGTACTTGTTTGCAATGCGATTAAATATATTAACCCTAAATAAAAGTTATTGGAATATAAAGATTTTTACAAACATGAAGTTTTAACCATATTCCTTACTTTTTTAATGACAACTTAAAGTTGAGTTTATAAAACGCTGAAGTAGAAATAAAATCTAAACACGCTATCATATGTATTCTTTAGGGAAATTGACTTAAAACCAACAATACAAATAAGAGTATTCAATATTTTGTTAGCTGAAGATTTCTTTTGCCAAGCAAACATTGAGTCAAATTGTTTTCTTATGAAAATGAACAAAAAATTTACATACTTCGACCTCCTTATCGAACAGGTGAAAAAAAACTGTTTGCCTAATCAAAAGGATTAATGTTTTCGAAAGGTTGCAAATACGACTTTACGAGCCCCACAATGACTAAGCAACAGAGAAATGTTTTGATAGCGCCGCTTTCAGAGAAATCGAACAGAGTGCAAATAGTAAATTCTAAACACATCTTTGACTTGAAAACCTTGGACTTAATTGCTTGCTCCTCACTACGCGGGACCGACTCTAGGTCTGGGAGACCATTTCCATTAAAGGAGGTGATGAGATGCGCTGGTGCTTCTATGTGGGTCTTTATATTGTGTCATACCCCATTAATGAATAAAGGGTTGGCGCTGCCGTATTTGTCATTATTGTTAAAGCGCAATAATAATATCGATAAAACCAATCGATTAATGATTCTTTTAACGTTGTTTAGGAATTCTGTGTGGCCGGACCGAGTCCCAGGCGACCGTCACCCACTCGGCGGAGACAAGTCTCAGAAGCACCCTGGCCACGGGCTACGACACGACCGTCCGTCCGTCCACCCCGACTACAGTCTACATGTACTATAGCATCAAGTCACTGAGGCATCTAGTAAGGCTTTTATCATAGATTTTAATCAACGAACAATACAGTTAACCAAATGAATGACTGATGTACCTCTTCCATCACCAATATATGGTATTTATTAAATCTAAAACTTTTATAATGTTATCACCCAAGCCATTTTATTAAAAGAAGGACGAAGTAGAGATGGGAACTGGTACGAAATCAGTAACCGGTAAACCTTTTCATTTAACTGATTAACCGGTTCACCGGGCGAATATCTGGACGGTATTTCGATACTTGAGAAAAGATACGCCCATTTGATTATACGGTGATTTTTGCACTTCTAATTAAGTTTTGTAAATCTCCTAAAGCTACCATTTTAATGCTTTGTGCAATTTTAACGTAGGTTTTGCAATATTTCATTTATTGCTTGACAATAAAGAACAGCGCGAAAATTAATGTAAGAAAGAAATGCCGCATTTACTTAATCAGGGCCATAATAGCTTAATGTTTGCCTTTTTTCATGCAACAGACGATGAAGATGTCTGTGCCAAACAATAAATGTTAAAGATGTACTTGTTATTCAACTGTATTTCAGAATGTATGATTAATACACAGAAAGTACATTTTAGTCAATACTTATTTATTTATTATGTAAACTCGTCAGTATATCAATAGTTTCACTGTATGCTCACAGGCAATCCAAACACAAAAAATGCCCGTTCAGTGCCGGGAGGTTAGGGGTATAACAATGGACGGTATTTTCCATTATTTTATTAAAAGATAGTTTCCACATCAGTAAAAATCCCTTATCTTGGCAGCCATTTTTGATTGTAACTTCAAGGGATTTTCATATGAATTGTATAGAAGGGCAAATTTTATTTTCTTGTAATTTCTTAATTTGTGGTCCGAAAATTAAAAGTTATACACCATTGGAACGCTCTTAAAATTCATATTTTTAGAAAACAAGATTTTTACAATTGATAAATGACAGAATTAATACACATAAATAAATAAAATTATTGGCTCATACTTAAAACAAAATGAACAGTGTATCATTTTCGGTTGTATTTCTTTAACCTTTTAAACTGTCAAAATATAGTTTTGACATTTAAAATACCTTATAAAAACTGTTTAATTTGATATAATATTCAGTAAAATAGACTGAAAAATAAAAACAAAGTGGTGAGTTGAATACAGCACATATTTCCCGATTTCGGCCTGCATTAGCTTCTGCCCACAAAGATGGCTGCCTTAAACTGTCTTATCAGTGTCGATGGCATCACACGGAAACTATCTATTATATCTTGGGGTTCACACTCTGACACCTTCATCGCTCATCTCACGATAACAAACGGACTTATTTGATAGTCGTGGGTGTATTTTTGACAAGAAATTTTGAGAAAGAGACAATTTTTCTCTCCCCAACATACAACAATGTACACGTTTACATTTCCTTTCAGGATATAACTTCACAGACTATGAGCATGGCTGCCTGGATAACAATGGTACAGTAACGTTGCATTCAATCCTTATGCTTAGTAATTAGATTTAACTGATCCACGAACAATCGGTCATGTCTAATATTTTTTAAACAAAATCAGGACATAATTATAGTAAGTGAGCATTTGCTCATAAAACTGACCTACCTAAGCGTTGTACAAATATATGATGGATGTTTTGACCAGAAAACAGATGAATCCTAAGATAGATCGACATACCGTACTGGTACTCTCATTTGCGTTTACATTAAATATTGTAAGAACAATCAACACTATTTTTGAAGTAATCATACATTAATATACATAATTATACATAACTGTATGTGAAGAAACGTTTTGTAAAATGCATATTTACTTGTCGTCTACATGCAAAAACAAAAAAGAAATGTTCATTTCTCCAAGTGCATACTTTGACTTTGTTGCGGTTTGTTGGTCCGGGGTCAGTCATAGCAATATTCATTGCGCTTTTTGCAACTCCCCGAATGTTGTATGTTTACATGAACTCTTAAATAGCGCCAGTTCTATATTACCATTCACTGTCCTCTTGTAATTGTTTTCAGTACTGGGAGGACCCCCGTCTGACGTGGACGCCGAGTAGCTATTCAAACATCGACCAGTTGGACGTCAACTTTGCGTGGAGGCCCGAATTCGGAATCGTCAACTCGTAACTAGCCGCATAATTCTATTACTTTATGTTCATGATTTTTCTATTATTGGATTACCTGACAATAAGGAATCTTGCTATTCTGCTGATTATTATCTATAATAATAAAATGATATCCTTATTATTGACAGGCATCACTTTGCGTGCTAGATGGCTAAAATATCTATCAAGAAAGAACAGTTATAAATTGATGTACATGTATACATAAATAATGCATTTACACAAAATCAAAGTTAAGGAAAGTAACCACCTTAATTACTGTCTTTGCAGCGTGGATAGCTTTGGTTTCTATGGAGCTGACAGCAGTGCGACACGGCTCAGGGTCTTCAACACAGGAATGGTCCGATGGTTGCAGTTTATGGGGACAGACACCCAGTGTGAAGTGGATATCACCAAGTAATTACCACACTGTATCTTCATCTTCCTTGTCCGTGTCTTCTTCAATACATGCAGCAACAGTCATCAATCTTCCTATTTGCAGCAGCGGTGAGATAACGGGTGTACAACAACCAACGTCAATAGATATAACATCATCACCAGCATTAATTATATTTTAAATAAGAAAATGTGAAAAATCCTATGAGCGTTGCAACATATACCAAATTCCGAAAATGAACAGGACAAAGGTATTTCACATGCAAACCAAATGAAAAGCAAGAACAAATTTGTGAAGAGTCATTAAACGAAAAGAGCAAACCCGACAGTTACCGCCTTGGCATTGAAATGTCTATTCACGTTAGTCCAATAACTCATCAATGTCACGATACTATCTCCTCTTATCGTTCCGCATCTTTTTTTGAAAAAGATTTTTTTAGTCTAGAAACAGCTCTTTACATCTTATCGTAGCCGATTTACGTAGTGATAATTTCGCTGGGTGGGCTTCATAACCACCAGTAGCCACGCGGGCACATTTTAGGAACCGCGCTTATTTCTTGTTCTTCAACAGAGTGGGACAAAATGAAAATACGTGTAAATATGTAAACGGGCCTTTAAGATTTAACACAAGTATTTTCATTCGAACCATTACTAGACAAAGGAACACACAAGTGTATGTAAAAGTGACAAAAACACTGACACAAGACAACAATTTCCACCTTGGAACATTCAGTCGGCAACTGGACCGACTAGAAGGGTTACATCTAGTTTACGAAGCGCTCCAATCTCGCACATCCTGGTGTTTTTCTCCACAGACAATTAAAAAATAATTAACTGTAATATTCCATTTAAAATACTAATAATGGAAATAAAATAAAATGTACACATAGAGATCACATAAGCATGAGATACGAAATTGCGTCGCTGCGATGTATTTCTAAAACAAAACAGTTTTTCTTTCACTTATAAATGGAACAACACAAGTTACCATGGTATTTATTGTTGCAGTTTTCCTTACGACAAGCAGTCCTGTGACGTCGAGCTTGTCTTTTGGGGAAGCAGTGTTGCTGATGTCACTTTTAACGTTACCATGGACAAGGTAAGAGTGTTATCGCTGATATTTTACAATTAAATGGCGAAAAATTTATTTGGAAATATAAAACAGGTTTTGTTAGAAATTTGACAACACATATTTCTACCGCCATTGTAATGACGAAAGAGAATTTGGTTCCTTATAAGACTGGCAGTATGTGTCTTGCACCATAAATTTAAAAGATCTTTAATCGTAATTTACTTTCACTAGTTTTAAAAATCTTGAAGACATTCAACGATATTTAAATCAAACACATTTTATTTGTTAAAAATATAATCAATTTAAAACAACGGTCTGCCCAAGGTAAATATGCCATAAATTTATAGTAAAATTATCTCAATATATATAAATATATAAAATATCACAATGGCAGCGTCTTTAGCGTCGAAGACAACGACAACGACAATGCTTACAATTTCTAAAAAACACACACAAATAAATCAACAACAACAGCAGCAGCAACAACAAAACAAACAAAATAACACACGAAAAAACAACAACACACACACACAAAACAAAACAAAACAGAAAACGAAAAAAAAACCAACACAACTACAAACAAACCCACATCAAATATCGTTAATTGCAACCATTATATGACGAATTTCATATCTTTTTGTCTCACTCCCAGGTTAGCACTATGCGCTATGTCGATCACAGTGAATGGGAACTCGAGTCCACTTCCATTAGCTCAATGGATGTCCAGTTCTGCTGCCCGGCCTCAACACACAAGATGTTCTTTATCAACTTCGTTTATACTCGCCTTAGACCCTATTATATCATGAACATCATTGTGCCGTCGATCCTTCTGTCTATATGTTCTATCTGGGTGTTTTATCTCCCCACGGACAGCGGTGAAAGACTTGGCTACGCTCTCACCATCCTGCTGGCGTATACTGTTCAGATGTCAATTACGGCCGCATTGATGCCAACAACTTCAAAGCAGGTCCCGCATATTGGTAAGTTGACTATTTTAATAGGCCTCAGATTTATTATGTCGCCCACATTCATTATTGGCTTTGGAAAAAGCCTGATGACGTTACAAATTTGGAGAGTAATCATTTATTTTTTCTGAGAAATTTTTCTTTTATTTTTTGAAAAAAAAAATGTGGTGTTTTAAAATTACAACAGAAAAACGTATAATTTGTATACGGTGTAAATTTAAAATGGGACACATTTGAATTTATCGGCAAAGACCTAGTTCCATGAGTTTCTGACTAGAAATTTATGGGATATGGATAACAGATTAATTAACAACCAGTTATATAAAAGGTAAGAACTTTAATATGAAGGGAATGATTTGATAAATATATGAATGGTTAGTGAGTAGAATTATATAATGTCCAGAACGAATACTTGATAAACTTACAAGAACGACTGCAATGAACGACACTCCGAAAACAACAACAACAACAACAACAACAACAACAACAACATAACAATTTCTTTATAATTTTAATGATCTTTTAAAACTGTTTATGGATGACTGGAAAACTTTTTTAAACTTTTAAAGTATTTATTAAAACTTTAAGAGTTTCACATTTATTTATTTATGAAAATATGGCGCGAGGTACTAAGCGCATTGGTCATGCAAACCTATAAACACAAAGGCTCAATTAGGCCTAAGTACGAAAGAAAAGATGCGAATCATTGACCAAGTATATCGAGGTTATGACACGAGTTGTCATTTAATACAAACATTTATTTAACGAGTTCTGGAAAAGTAATTACTATCATTTTTCCTGGACGAGTTTTATAAGTGTTTGTATTAAATAACAACGCGTGTCAAATTCTTCTTATCTCATAATTTTTGCCGCCAATATACGACTTTACGAAATTTGAGAAATACTTGGGGATGACGTCGTCAATCAAAAACCTATTACACTAAGTGAAATATAAAAAAATATGTAATGATTATTTTGATTGGAAAACAAGGAATTCATGTGATAAAACGCATTAATTATCGTTTATATTAGGTACACTGTTTTTAAATTCATTTCAGCCATGTATCTACTGGTCGTCTTGGTGTTATGCACGATGTTACTTTGTAACGTTGTGCTGCACGTGAAACTATTCTTCCAAGAAGGCGATCCTCCAGATTGGGTAAAGGTAAAAATGGTTGGATATTCATCTCAATAATTCCTGCTGTTTTAGAAGCATGTGTTGATAAGGTAATATGGCAACAACAGCACAAAAGAAAACGAAAACATCTGTTAATCAAAAAGCAAGATTTTAACACCCTCTTACCATTGGAGACTTCGAATGAAAAGTATATTTCCAATTTCGACAAACTTGCTGGCAAATACTGTCCACATGTTCATTATTTGTACTCTTAATACAAAAACTTGCAATCCACATGTTTATTATTTGTACTCTTAATACAAATCTTGCAATCCACATGTTCATTATTTGTACTCTTAATACAAAAACTTGCAATCCACATGTTCAGTATTTGTACTCGTTATACAAAAACTTGCAATCCACATGTTCATTATATGTACTCTTTATACAAAAACTTGCAATCCACATGTTCATTATTTGTACACTTAATACAAAAACTTGCAATCCACATGTTCATTATTTGTACACTTTATACAAAAACTTGCCTTTCACATATGCATTACACGACATAACAATTCTTTTGTTAAATGTTAAGAATATTTATTTTTCCAGAATCTTTACCTGAAGGCCTATCCGATGGTCTTCTGTATTTCTTGTCCAAAGAAAGGCTCTTCCAACCAGGTGCAAGCAATCAATCACAAGGCTGGAGAACTGTATGAAGAAGATCTGACAGAGGACCCGATTAAATCTCACATGAAAGAGAAAACTGATCTCGAAGACAACAAGGACACTGACGCCAAAACCGATGCTGGCGGAGAAATAACCTGGGCAAAGGTGTCCTCTTGTATGGATAGAATGTGTTTTTTCTTCTATCTTACAGTCACGATTTGTTTGAACGTTTATTTTATTATCAAATTGCACGTCCAGTAAGGGATTAACAATAGGGATATGCCTTATTTGGGGTTATCCAACTGCACAAACAGTAAGATATAGCGCATAGCAATAAAGCGGATATGTTGTGGTTGTATAATTGTACCCATAGTCACTTTATATGTGTTTTTACAAAGCCATGTTTTGGCAAACTGACAACACTTTGTTGTATTGATATCATTTACTTGTATTTTTTATGCAGACTGTATAGTAGAATGTAACCTATCAGTTATATTTTTCACATTGTGATTCCTTGATAAAATTTATCACCTAACCTGATTTTACTGTGAATGCATAAATCGTATATATGTTATACACAATACCAGATGTTGTTTTACCTATGTGTAAAATATATTATATTTTGTTAAGGTCCACAACCTTTTATTGCTCTTTATCAAATAATATACATTGTACTGTTTATAACCTTTTGTCACACATGTTTGTAATGAATGTATAAATAAAATGTACAATGCGAATGTGTTGTACTTTAAATTTGTTTACTAAAATAATGTAATGATTATAATCATATACAATGGACAAATAGTACTATCTGTACGCCAAATGAGACAATAACCACTAACTCATATTTAGTATAAAATAAAATGAAAAATGAGTATAACCAGGACTGCAGATATAATACTTATAATTAAATATAATTGCAGATAAAATATAGCATATGTATAAAATCGTTTTCAATTTGGGCTTAGAAATTTTTCCCAAAATAACTATTTAAAATGAAAAGAGAAAGAAAGAACATACATACTGAGAAACACACAAACAATCGGAGGCACCTAAGGTAGGGTGTACAAAAACTTAACTGACACATATGGCTAGGCCATATAACATGTATGTTGTAATCAGGCTTCCTTAAACTATGATGACGGGTGGGCAGGTAAGATGTTTCAAAGTTTCAAAGTTTAATCACAGCAAATGGAAGATCATACGACCAATGTGGCGTCAAAAGCATGGCGGCAGTACATGTTTAAACAATAGATAAATAGGTAAATAACATTTAACATAATAAAGCGGAACATTTTTCAATTTCAAGTGATTTACAAAAATGCAAGACATGGTTCATATGACTTCATTTATAGTACTACATGCTAAAAATAAAAAGATAGATATTATATAGATAAGTTAATTGATAAAGGATATATATTAATAATAATAACAGTTACGATAATAATGATTGTTATGAATAATTTTAACATAATCATTGTAAATAATAATAATAATAATAATAATAATAATAATAATAATAATAATAATAATAATAATAATAATAATAATAATAATAATAATTATTATAATAATAATAATAATAACAATCAAAGCAATAATAATTGAAACCTATTCAACCTTATATTGATGGGTAAGTGTGAACGACTATTGGATACATGGTGTGGTCATTGTAAACAGGTGTGACATCTGTGTGTGCGGAACAGATGCCAAACAGACACTATTCCTGTATGCCTGACACTAGCGTCCAAAAGCAATGTTTCCTGAAAATCTGACTTTCAAATCTGTTTAGTAACATAGGTGTGACATTATGCAATTATCTGTATATTCGTTACAGAAGTCATGCTGCATGGTTTTGTCTTAAAACGTATATAACAGAAAACATGACATTTTCAGTCTGATATTGCGACTTTCATATTATACGGTATAGCTTTCTAATGCCTTCAGTTTTGGCAACATTTTATAGCTGCAATAGTCAGTATATATTCATATAGACATCGGAAAATAGAACACAACATGCAAATTGATAGGTCATTACAAGATTAAATGAGAGGCAAGCCTATCTACAGGTTAATTTACTTAAATAGCATGATTTTAATACTATCTGTTGCGTGATTAACGATATAATATTGTATATGTTTACATATATTACAAAATTTATTCATAAGTATGATAATAATGTAAACCAGATAAAGTGCGAGAATATCAATCCAAAACGGAGAGATTTTCAGCCTGTATATCATGCCAACTTGTTAGAATGTTTTAAATGATTAAAATCCCCAAGGTTCAGGATAAAACATTAATGTCAATGAAGTATCATTTGATGGCGCATTTAATTTTGCTATTCTGGAACAAAATGGACACATCTAAAACGTTAGTACTTCAACTTTTATCGTTATAGTGTGTACAATGTGCGTTGAAAATCCAATGACCTCGCCAAAATCGGTCTCAATGGTCAATATCGTTAGTTACTCTTAACTACCCCTGCAGCCACTCTCGTATAATCGATGACGTAGAATATGTGCAAATATACTGTCTATAAAAGGAAGGGCTGTGGTCAAATAAGATTGATTGGTGTTATATTGTCCAGGAAAACGGTGAGAGGTGTTTAATTGTCTCCGGAAAAATGGTACCAGTGTTTTCTACGGATGTACAGACTATGGATCTGCGACCAGTCGTATTGCTGTTAGGTAATAATCACACTTCATCTAAACAATTTTCTTGCTTTATTACATTACATTGATCTGACTATATTATACGTTTAACTCTATCCTTTGGATTTATAATCGAGTAACAAAATGGATAGACACCGACAAGATTATATCAAATGTTTTGCTCAATTGAATGAAAACATAGCTGAAAACATTGTACGGTTTAAGAGAGAAACTTATGATGCCTCCGCATTTATGACGGGGCAATAAAAATAATTACCCTTCATGGGAGAAGAATCATCATCATAAGCAAACAGTTTAGCTTTGTTCTAATAATGCATAAATCATGTATATAATATTCATTTCATATAAATGTGTATTGTTCATCGAATTTTTCTGTCGAATTTGATATTAGTAAGCATGTGGGCGTGTCTTACGAAGTTGAGCTGATGCTGAATAAAAGAAAATTTCCCTGCGGTTTTTTTTTGCGATTATTTTGGAATCCTTGGAATACTTTAAAACCATAAGCAAAACATCGTACCCGAACCAGTAGAACAAAATAAATATGGATAAAATTTTGATTATTTTTTCTGACGTTCATGCTTTATAAACGCACGTCACGGTTCGAGCAAATTAATACAACTAACAGCGTTCATAATGTATGAACCTCAGCAAACTGCAATTCAATCTTTAATTGTCAACAACACCAACGACAACACCAGCACCAACAACAACCACACCTTATTTAACAGTGACAACAATAAGACGTTCAACATTTTTTCTGCTGATGCATTACTAAATAATTTTAGAAACTTATTAAAAGAAATGACACACACAACAACATCCCTCTGCTAACTTACATGTAATGATCATTTGTAAAACAGGGCCTTTATGTACAACAAATAATAATAATAATATTAATTTATCTTTATTTTCAGAAAACTAATTGACCTTTTTTAGGTGAAAATAATATTTTATGTATGTTAAATGTTTCTAAATCTAGATACTCTCAATTGTTGTAAGAAATGAAGAAGGTATACAGAAATATTTGTCATTCATTAAAAATCCTAATGACAGTTTAGTTATTGCGAGCTTGTTGTAATAACCTTTCCTTTTACCTCAACAATCAGTGAATACATCGACGAAAACTGTCACAATGGGACAACAACAACCAGAATAAAAAGCAACAAGGTCAAAACTTTTACAAACTACAAACTATAATTAATTAACAGTTGTGAACATGCTAAACAGTTCCCTAATTTACAATAAGTATTGATTAGCTATTTAAAACTAATTTAGCGAAATCCACATTCTATCGCAGAACATCAATACCTTACTAATCACCATTAAACTGACAGAGACTAAATACATTTCAAGTAGCTGATGACGCGTGAATGGAAATCCAATATTTACCTCATCATCAACCACCCAATATCTATATTTTTAAAACAAACATAACACTCACAACAAATATTCATATCAAATACCACATTATTATATTTGTTCTCAATGCCAAACATAAAAGTTATTATATTACATTCTTGGTCCTCACCACGTGGCACCGAATTAGGTCTGGGCGACCATTTTCATATAACAAGATGCGTTTGTGCTTTTACATGGGTTTTTGTCATGTGTCTTCACCCATTAATTAAAGAAAGGCTGGCGGTACCATTATGGTCACTATTGTTAAGGCTCAATAATGATAGCAATTAAATAATCGATTCTTGAATCTGTTGTGTTTACTTATCGTCGTTTAGGTGTGCTGTGCGGACGGACCGAGTCCCAGGCGACCGTCACTCACTCGGCGGAGACAAGCCTCAGAAAAACCCTGACCACGGGCTACGACACGACCGTCCGTCCGTCCACCCCGACCACAGTCTACATGTACTATAGCATCAAGTCACTGAGGCATCTTGTATGTCTTTTATCGTATACGGTATATATTTGATTCATCAAACAATAAAGTTAACTAAATAAATGACTTGTGTACTTTTGCCTACATAATTTTATGGTATTTATTAAATTTAAAACTTTTAGTAATTTCATGTACAAATATTTATTTAATAAGGCAGTAAATAGGAAGAATGCGATTACTCTTTTGATTCTGGTAGGATCAACTGTCTTTTCTTTAATAGAAAAGGACCGTCATAATACTTAAATGAATTTTAAAAGTGCTATGTCAGCACTTACTAGCGAGTCTTGTAGTCACCTACAAAAGACGGAATATTGCAATAAAACAATATGCATTTTAAAGTGCACCTCATAATGCCCGAAAGAGTATTTGTACTCCCTTTACGATTATCCTGAAAGACCGCAATGAATCTAAAGAAAATTGTTAAGTTCTACGTCAGCAAGTTTCTGTGATTTCTGCATGCGGTAACACTGGCTTCCTTTCATAAACTAATGCATTTATCCAAGAAAGGTTTCTTCGTTGGAAGCACAACAAACAATGTGCACATTTACTTTTCCTTTCAGGATATAACTTCACAGACTCTCAGCATGGCTGCCTGGATAACAATGGTACAGTAACGTCTTTACACCCTTTCCTTAGTAATTAAATTGAACTTTTCCACGAACAATCGGTCATGTCATTTACTGACGATCTGATACGATTCAATAGTAACATTAATTTAACAAATTCAGGACAGAATTAGAATTGTTTATTTTTATGGACCGCTCCAAACCAATCAGAAAGCGTCAATTTATTTACCCCTTCAAAAGTGCTCACGAGCGAATGAGAACAATCTTTACGGCAATCTCCAGCAGCATGTGAAGAATACACAGTATACACGGCTCTGCACAGGTCGAAACAAAAGACAGATTTATCTTTATGCATCTTTATTAGTACAAACACATACTTATGTAGTTGGCAATTAAGCATCTACATTTAAAGGTAGTTTGTGAGGTTATAGCGACGGTAACTAAGGGCGTGGAACAGTGCGTTGGGTTTATCGGCCCACCAATAGTAGTACAGTTATCTTGAAACGGTGTACACTTGAAACAAATATAATGCTGCATTCTCTGTATATAGCAATCCACGAACACATGGCATGATACCACACCCAGCCACATTATCCTGACACCTTGCCGACCAATCTGGAAACCACGCTCATATTTGCTTGAGCGTTAGTAAAGAAGCTATACCAGAATCATTTTCAACGGGATCAAACTCGGGCAGAATTATAGTATGCGAGCCTATTGTTTTAAAACCGACTCACACAAGTGTTGTATAAAAATATAATATGGGTATTCTGAACAGAAAATAAGGTTAATCTGACGTTTTGTAGTGGCAGTCTGAGTGTTTACATTGAAGAATGTTAGCACAAACAACCCTCTTTGTTAGTTACATACATTTCTATACATAATTTTATTTTAAAAAGACGTTGGCTAAATACATATTTACTTGTTTTCGTGGTTCAAGCATACATTCAATATTCTGCAAGCGGTTTCTTTAAGATACAGAATGTGCGTTAAGTTGCACCGATGTCACTATTTATGGTACAACGGTCTTGACAAAAGGTTTGATGCTTACATATACCACTTATTGCATTTTTTCCAGTACTGGGAAGACCCACGTCTCACGTGGACACCGAGTAACTACTCCAACATCGACCAATTGGACATCAACTTTGCGTGGAGGCCGGAATTCGGAATCGTCAACTCGTATTTAGCTTCACAAACATATACAGGACCTGACACGAGTTGTCATTTAATATTGTCATTAAATGACAACGAGTGTCAGATTATTTTAATCACATGACTTTGTCGCCAATATATCATTTCACGAAATGTTAACAACAATGCTTGTTGAAATAGTGTTATGAGACGATCCGCATTATGGTGACATCGTTTCGAAACCATCAATCAGAAAGCTGAATTACACTAGTGTAATATAAAAAATATGTAATGGCTGTATTGAATGGACAATAAGGTGAATCATGTGGTTAATTATTTAATGATTATTCTTTTCGTTTTTGCTTTGTTCATATGACAATAATGATTCCAACAATTCTGTTGATTGTTATCGGTAAAAATATAAGATCTCTATTATTGACAGAGAGTTACCAAGCGGGTTTTGATGGACAAAACATTTCTCGACAAATTATAAACTAGCTAAACACTAACTGATAAAGTATTTACACGAAATCACACTTATCGGAATTAACAACACTGATCACTTTCTTTGCAGTATGAATAAATTCGCTTTCTATGGAGCAGACAGCGGTTCGACCCGGCTCAGGATCTTCAACACAGGAATGGTCCGATGGTTGCAGTTTATGGGGACAGACACCCAGTGTGACGTGGATATCACCAAGTAATTACCACACTGTATTTTCATCTTCCTTGTCCATATCTTCTTCAATACATGCAGCAACAGTCATCATTCTTACCATTTGCAGCAGCGGTAAGATAACGGGAGTACAGCAACCAACGTCAAAAAAATATAAACATCATCACCAGCATGATATTCTAAAGGCATTTAAATGTCTATTCACGTTAGTTCTATAATTCATCGATGTCACGATACTATCTCCCCTTATCGTTCCGCATCTTTTTTGAAAAAAAATGTTTTTAGTCTAGAAATGGCTCTCTTCACCTTATCCTAGATGATTTACGTAGTGATTCTTTTTTCGCTGGGTGGGCTTTACGATCACCAGTAGCCACGCGGGCACATTTAAGCATGGATTGTTATGGTTTCTATGGAACAGACAGCGGTACGACCCGGCTCGGGGTCTTCAACACAGGAATGGTCAAATGGTTACAGTTCATGGGGACCGACACCCAGTGTGAAGTGAATATCACTAAGTAAAAACCTCATTGTGTCTCTCTGTGTTTTCTCTGTATTTTCTTCAATGGGCGCAGTATGTCACCATTCTTACCATCTGAGCAGCAGGAGTGCTTGTGGGAGTATAACAACCAATATCAATAGAATAAAATAAAATAATATATATTACTGGCATTAAAGGTCCTTTCAATGAAGTCTACCAAAGATAAAAGCAGAGAGTCACTTGGTTTGGATCTCATGGTGGTCATAGGCCAAGAAGGTCCGCTAATTGCAATGAAAACTTAAGTAACTTACGCTTCTTGCACATGCGTGAATTTCGTGGTACAGCATGTGATAAATGAATACTGATATGAACCTATATGACCTAACCCCAGTCCCCAAGACCAGGTTTTGTCCAGCAGGTTGGGTCGAGGCGGTTAGGTTGATTTGGTAACAAGCACGGTTCCATAATACAATCTCATGTTCATCTCTTCCAACTCAACAAGTCATTGATATTGGTATTAAACGCCTCATCGTTCCGCATGTTTGTAATATTTATCATACTTCTAGAAACGCCCCTCGACTCCTTATCGTAGCTGATTTACGTAGTTATTCCTTTTTGCTGACGTTGGCCTTGTGGGCACACATATGAAGCGCGCAAATTTTTATTTCTTTAACACTTTTGGCTCCAGGTACTGGGTTTGATCCCGGGCCGCGGCATACCAAATTGTAGTGGTATAACTTCCTTACCAGCGCTCATGTAAATATAAGGGATTGTTCGACGACTGGTTGGCATGGTGTCAGGATAATGTGATTGGGTATGGTATCATGTCAGAGTTCATGGCATGCTATACACAGTAAAGGCAGCACTATATCTGTTTCAAGTGGACACCGTTTCCAGATAACTGAAATACTGTTTGTGAGACGATAAACCCAATTAAAATAAACAAATAACCCTGTAACATTATAACTACATTATAACTACGTAGCTTACAACAGCAATTACACATGCATGAGATACGATAGTGTTTCGCTGAAATGTATTTCAACAAATACGACAGCCTTGTTATTGTTATCAATGAAACAACACATTAGTAACCAGGGCATTTATCGTTGCAGTTTTCCCTACGATAAGCAGTCATGTGACGTCGAGCTTGTGTTTTGGGGAAACAGCATTACTGATGTCACATTCAACGTTACCATGGATACGGTAAGAATTGTGGCGCTGATATTTTTACGAAGAATGAAACAAGATAGACTAAATGGTGATATCTTTTCTAATACAAAATTGCTTTGCGTGATTTTTACGCAACGACACATTGTTCTACCATCATAGCTGAAAAATTGGATAATTAAGACAAATGGTATACGTGTTACAAAAAGTATTTTAACAATTTTATACATGGTGTTTTTTTCTATTTGTGCTTAAATTAATACAAAAAATCTTGGAAACATTTAACTTTATTCAAATCAAACACATGTTATATGTTATAGAGGGATATAATAAAATTTAAAACAAAGGTTTGCACAATGTAAATTGGCCATACACTTATTGCACCAGAACGAGTCTAAGTTGTTAGTTGGTTTATTGCTTTAAAAGACTGAATAAGAATATATGACAAAGTCCTATGAGCATTGCAACATATACCAAACTCCGAAAAGGCGCAGAACAAAGGTATTTCACAGGTATTTGCAGGTCAAGCGAAAAGTAAGAACAAATGTGTGATAAGTCATTTAACAAAGAGAGCAAACCCGACAGTAACCGCATTGGAACGGTCAGTCGGCAAAGATAAAAGTATAAGGTCAAACGATGAAAATTCAACTTAACAATTTCTGATGACTTACTACAATGACTGTTTTGAATACAATACTTATATCTTAGTGGTATCACTACAAGCAAGAGTTCGTTGAAGAAGATAAAGTTAAAAATACTTAATCAATGAAGAAAATTCCAAGTAAACATGTTTACAGTATCGGAAATACAGGAATACAAATGCATATAATGATACAACATGACAAAACCTCTTTCTGCTTATATTAGTACGGATAACAGAACAGTAGTAAGCAACTTATTACACAACTGTTCCATTACACTTTTAATTTAATCATTTAGTTATGTACAAATATGTATAATTGCATCGAAAACAAAGCGTTAACACAAAAACCAGCGAAGATGCCGTACATATTGAAAAGAAGCATGCGCAGTTGCAATTTGAAACGGCGACGACGACAAAAACAAAGTCGACGTTCACATTAACATTTGCGGATCGGGAGGTCGCGTGTTCCAAACCCCGGCCGGGTCAAACCAAAGACTTTAATGTTGGTAGTAGAGGCTTCCCTCCTAGCACTCGGGGCGTAGGGGAAAGCATTGCGCCTGACTCGACAGTGTCAGTATAATGTACCGGCCGGGTTCAGTCCCGGGCACCTCATAAGTGCCCCTCTGCTATAATGATAGAAATGCCGCTGCATATCATCGTCAAAAATGCCGACAAATCCCTTCTCATCCCATCCCATTGAAAGTTGTTAAACTCAAAACGTTTATTCTGACATGAATTTAATAGCCTTTTGTTTCACTCCCAGGTTAGCACTATGCGCTATGTCGATCACAGTGAATGGAAACTCGAGTCCACCTCCATTAGCTCAATGGATGTTCAGTTCTGCTGCCCGGCCTCAACACACAAGATGTTCTTTATCAACTTCGTTTATACCCGCCTAAGACCCTATTACATCATGAACCTCGTTGTCCCGACGATCCTTCTGTCTATCTGTTCTATATGGGTGTTCTATCTCCCTACGGACAGCGGCGAGAGACTGGGGTTCTCTCTCACCATACTGCTGGCGTATACTGTTCAGATGTCAATTACGGCCGCATTGATGCCAACAACTTCAAAGCAGGTCCCTCATATTGGTGAGTTGACTATTTTAATATGATTTATAGAGTCGCACTATTATGTGTACTTGGTTTTTAAAAATATTCAGATAACGTTACATATTTTTTGGAGATAAACATTTATTTTTCATTTTTCGCTTTGTGACAAATTTATTTTTAAGATTAGAGAAATATTTTATGTATATCCTTTTATTTGTATTCATGTTTTCAATGCAGAATTGCAAGACCAACGGAAGAAATCTGATCAGTTCGCTCGGTTAACTTCCTACAGCAGGACACTTCTAGTCAGCATAGAAAGGATTGTAGCGTTATTTGTAACATTATTTTCAATTTTGCAAACGCGTGCGCATGAGTTTAAACTTACTGTACTAATTCTCACGCACATAACTCTGCAAAAACGCCTTTTCCAATTGCTGTGATCTTCCAGACATTTATGTGACCTTGGATACACGGTGCTAACTTACAATTTGACATACTTATTTACCGGCAAAGATCGGATTCCACGAGTTTCTGACTGAAATGTGTGTGTTATGGATCAAATATAGATGAGATACATTTACTGACAACCGATAACATTACATGGCAACGGTCCCGCCCGCAACACAACGTCTGTATTGTATTGTATTGAGAACATTTAATTGCTGATTTGAAAACAATTTTTAAGAATATATTTATTTAAACACTTAGGGGGTCACCTTGATAATTAAAGGAAATACAGGTCCAAGGTATTCATCGCATTGGTCATACTAACACAAAGGCTTATACAAGCATCGGCCTTGTTAACTTTTTAACTGATATTATCCAGCATTTTCTTCATATTTGTTCCCGGTAACTTTTATGCTCTGCTTTTATTTTTTCTTGTAAAACCATTTAGAATTAAGTTACTTATATCGTTTCATACATGTACCTTAGTGTGCCTCTATAGAAACACTTAAATCAACAATCAACAAGGTCAACAAGGCTTTCGATTCCCGGCTGCGGCGGCACTTTTTTCCAATCGGTGTTAGATGTTACTAAAGTTATTTGTCACCTGTTCAAAATTAAAGTAAAATCAAGGTGTTTGTTGTTGACTTTATTTGTGACGTAAGGAGACATATTAGTTTATTAAAATGGTGTGTTTATGTGTGGTGATTAGAATGAAATTATTGCCAAAGTGCATACCAGTTATTCTATTGCCAAATTGCCTTGTGGGAGTTGCAAAAACTGAAGATAACCACTTTAGTCTATAAACATCAAAGGACAATAAATCAAATCAAAATAATTTGTATGACCATTTCATGATAATATCACAAAGATTTCAATGAAAGTCAAAAGATTTATGTAAATCAGTAAATCGTCTTCTACACAACATATAAACAAGTATAAACTCATATTGTCTTGCTGAAGACCGAAATACTACAAATCGTCTTGTATTTTAGCACACTTGTTTTAAATTCATTTCAGCCATGTATCTACTGGTCGTCTTGGTGCTGTGCACAATGTTATTATGTAACGTTGTTCTGCACGTGAAGCTATTCTTCTTAGAAGACGAGCCTCCAGTTTGGGTAAAGGTTAGAATTGTTTAATATTCATTTCAATTATAACAACTGTATGAACAATAGCAAGACTGGTATAAAGCCGCTAAAGAGCAAATAAGGAACACCCTCTTGCCATTTGAGACCTCGATTGTAGATACATGCATCTGCTAATTAATTCTAATTCCGACGAACTCACCCGTGAATACTGTCTACATGCCCATATGCATTACACGATATAACCAATCTTTTGTGTATAAAGACGTAAAGATTTTTTTCCAGAATCTTTACCTGAAGGCCTGTCCGATGGTCTTCTGTAGTTCTTGTCCAAAGAAAGGCTCTTCCAACGAGGTGCAACCGATCAATCACATGGCTGGAGAACTGTATGAAGAAGACCTGAAAGAGGACCCGATTAAATCTCACATGAAAGAGAAAACTGATCTCGAAGACAACAACGACACTGACGCAAAAAGCGACGCTACTGGAGAAATTACCTGGGCAAAGGTGTCCACTTGTATGGATAGAATTTGTTTTTTCTACTATCTTACAATGACGATTAGTTTGAACACGTATTTTATTTTCAAACTGCACGTCCAGTAAGTGAAAAGCAATAGACTATTCGACTATGCAAACAGAAAATGACAAGCAGTAAATCAGTTTTGGTGTTGCTGTCTTTCTAATAAGTCTGAATCAAAATCAAGGGCGGATCCAGAAAATTGTGGTGTGTGTAGGTCGGGGCGGGGTGAGGGGCGTATGAATATATTCAGGAAGGGACCCTAACTTGGACCTCAACAGACAAAATTTACTTTAAAAGCTTAGTATTTTTCCAACTAACATGTATGCTTTTTCACAACTCCACTATTTTACCTAGTTGGTGGGGGATGCACTTTCCACCCTGGATCCATATCTGAGGAAAACCATTTATTTGAATAGTCTTAAAAATTGTCAAACAAGTACAAAATTACTTTTGAGTTTTGTAGCGTGACGTCTAGGAAACATTTTTCTTCAACAAGGATAAATCTTTTTCGCTGTTTACTTCTTAAGAACAATTATCCGTCGTTCAGCGAATAACGGTTCTTAAAAGGAGACACTTAAGTAATTTAATTGGTTAATCGATCAGCAAAACGTTGATTACGGTAGATCCAGTGAAATTAACACAGTTGATGTGACGTTTGGCTAAAGGACGAATTCTACAATAATAATCCTTTCATAAAATTATCTTTTTTTTTATATCCGTAGAAGAATTCAGTGGCGAGTTCGAAAATGAAAAGAAAAAATAAGGTTGTGGGGCTACCTTTTTTTTATAGTAAAAGTTTCCATGGTAACCAATTTGGCGAAATCTTCCAAAATGACCCAATTTATTTAAGTCACTTAAAATATTCCAGATATTTTACACAAACATAACAAACATGAATTTGCACACAAAATAATATTATTTTATGTTATACTTCAGTAATTATTCCATCTGTACATTTTTCAGCACAATACAGCCATTTTGAATTTCCTCACAGGGTAAAAATGAAAGAAAAAAACACACATGTTCTGCAATAAATTACGATTAAATAATGATCCTTTTATAAAATGTTTCTATTTATTGATATCCATAGTAGAATTTAATGGCGAGTTCGAAAATGAAAAGAAAAAGTATGGTTGTAGGGCTACTTTTTAGTAAAAATGAAGTTTCCATGGTAACAATTTGCCAAAACTGTAAAAAAATCATAAAACTTCTTTTTAAATATCTACAATTGATGTTATCTCTTGCTCACTTAATAAGACACAGAAATTACACAAATTTATATCAAAATATTGAAAAATAATGTTTCTGTGTTAATTTTGAAGTGTCCGAATAATATTCAACTATCTCCTTTTCGAAGAGTGAAAGTCGGCTCCCCTAGATGCGCTTGAATGATGCGCAGAAATTACTACCGAAAACGTTCTTAAAAGACAGGTGAGCAATTCATGTCTTTAAAAGAATCACCAGTATGTGCCTAATATGTGTATATTTTTGTTTGAAATTTAAAGACCGGCCGCAATAGCTCAGGTGGTAGAGCGTCGGCTTGCAAATCGGGAGGTCGTGGGTTCAAACCCCGGCCGGGTCAAACCAAAGACTTTTAAGTTGGTAGTAGTGGCTTCTCTCCTAACGCTCAGGGCTAAGGGGACAGCATTACGACTGGCTTGTCGGTGTCAGTATAATGGATCGGCCGGGTTTAGTCCCTGGGCACCTTATAAGTGCCCCTGTGCTAAAATGATAGAAATGTCGCTTCACAGTATCGGCAAAAAATGCCGGCTTCTCCCATCCCATCCCCATCCCTGAAATTCAGAAATAAACTTAATTTATTAAAAAAATAGATGGATTAACAAAACTTAATAAAACATTTAATAACCATGAGCCTAAAATTTAGATTTTAGTTCTTAATTCAATGAATTAAGATTTAAAAAAGATGAACTTACATACACTTCAAATGTATACTCTTATATCTACAAAAATGGAGACCTGACAATCTTAAAAGTAAGAGACTAATCTCAACCATAGTTATTGATTTACAGCAAAGGCCCAAACTATTCGTCTATGACATACACTATCAATGATACATGTACATATAAGAAAATAAATATTTTATTTAAAATAAGACAAGTTAAAGATATAATTGACATTGCTTATGCTCAAGATCAAACTTGGGCGTTAGTAATCGTAGACTTTGAAAAAAAATATATTGTATAATTTTCTTTCATACGCTGCGATTCATAAAAAGTGTGTTAAGCAAGCTTTAACACAATGGGTACAGTTACTCTAAGCAAATGTCGCAAAAAGGTCTTAAATCATTATTGGATCTCAGAGACCTAACTGGAATATAAGTGGTGTGCGTCAAGGCGGCCTTCTGTCATCTTTTTAATTCATTATCATATCAGAAATACTATCGTCTAAATAAAGTTGAGTCTTAAATCATTATTTGATCTCAGAGACCTAATTAGAATATTAGTGGTATGCGTCAAGGCTGCCTTTTGTCAGCTTTTTAATTCATTATCATATCAGAAATACTATCGCCTAAATAAGGTTATACATTTGAAGACATGAATTAAAAAGGATGCCTATTTCAAATAGCATGGCTAGCTTATGACACAACATGGTTTCTTAGTGATAGGACAAAAGTTCCTATAAGTATCCCGATAACCGACACATTTGGAAATGTTTCAGGTTTAAAGTTGTGTATCAAAAACAAAAATGTCTTTGCAATAAAAAAGTCTAAAACCATCTTTCTTCTAATTTTGTATCGGGTCTTTAGATTCAAATTTAGATAGAATTAAACAGCACACTTAATAATTTAAAACCATACTTAATATAATCCATAACAGCACAGGTTTCTTTACAGTTAGAAAGCAAAGATCTAGAGCACCAAACACACAAAAACATCAAGACAAAAAACATCATGTACATACACTGGATGGACGCAAAGTTAAGGGTTATGAATATTATTCATCGACAGAAAAATTGTATCGAAACAGATACGAAAAAGAGCTGGATTTCAGAAAAAAGCAACTGTTCTCTCTGAAAAGCTCAAATATTGGATAGCAAAATTATAATAATAATAATAAAATTTTCTATCAAAACCACCAATAAACGCTACTTACATCCTCATCGAGAAATAAAATAAAAACAAATCAAAGTCAAATAAATACACGAGACATACATAAAAAATACCTTTTACTTATAAGTATCGAAACAAAACATTGCAAAATACATTTGAAGTCTCTTTATACTAGTCCACGGTGCTTGACTTTATATTTTATTTTGTAACCCTTCATTGTTTGAATTTAACGCCCAAAACCAAAAGCTGTAATCTTGTTACTATAAAATTGCACACATGTATATGTGCAGTTTTTAACTGTCACTAGTGTCAGTATGAGAGAGCATCGATGCACGGTATTAAAGGTCACCGTCTAGGTAATGTCCAACAAAGGATTTTTTTGCCTAATAACAAACCGACGACGCAACAGTAAGACATTGTTATTTAAGGAGGTTTCCGACAGTTTGCCTTGATAAAAAACACGTTACAGTATAATGACATTTTGGGAGACTTTGGCTATAATTTATACATAAACTCGTATTGTAGTATAAGCAGAGAATAGTTTGAACACTATCTCAAGTTTTAGACTTTACAAATCATTAAAAGAAATCGCTCTAAATGCCAATTTTCTTCGTCTTTAAAAATAAGCACGTTGGGAAAAACTGCTAAAAACAGCGAAATTACCAGAGTGATGATATATCGTGATCTCAAAAGAAAGTAGTCACGTGGTTTCTTAGTTTAAAAATGGCTAACTGTGCAGCATGGCTCAGATAGGAAATTTATGTTTGCAGTTATGAGTGGAGTGTTATGCTTCAGATTGCACTTAAATGTAGGGCAACACTAAGCAGCATTTTGTGAGATCTTTTTGTGAAACAAAAATTTATGTCGATGTTTGAGAAAAAAAAATTAAATCCACACTCTCGGATACCGCCTTTAAAACATTGACCATTCTGTCGAATGTTTACGTCTTTTAATTTTATGTAGTGACGAATTTTCTTTGGACGCATGCGAAAATGTCCGAAAAAACAACATAATAGAGCATAAAATTTGACTTGTACATTGTACATCGTCGTAACAAATAGAATTTAAATTTAACATAAAAGCGCCATCCATTGGACTTTTCCAGGAATTTACAAATAGAACGCCGCGCTCTTGCGCGATGATGATAATGATTAATGCAATCTTGTCAGTTACGAAATGGTTTACATATATCGTTTTAGAATTTTTTTTCTTGGTAAAACAAATTTTGCAGCACAGCATATGCACTTACACGCATCATATAGGTTCTATTTGTGATTTAAACCAAAGAAATTGATAAACATATATAACAATAAAATGGAGATTATAGACTGTCTATGCAAATACACTTATCACCAGCACTCATTATGTATTTCCTTATTTATTTATTCATTTGTTTATTTATTTATTCAGTCAGTCAGTCAGTCAGTTAGTTAGTTAGTTAGTTAGTGAGTGAGTTAGTTAGTTAGTTAGTCAGTTAGTTAGTTCGTCAGTTAGTTAGTTAGTTAGTCAGTCTAATAGAGGTTTATTACAACATAATATTATTTTAACTATGCTAAGTGTATGTATGCAGTACCGGTCACGACCTGGACTTTAATAAACATGCGCTATAATCTAGTTATATATCGAAAGATGGAAACTTGTCACGACTACGACTGTAATAAAAATGCGCTATAATCTAGTTATATATCGAAAGATGGAAACTTGTCACGACCTCGACTTAAATAAACATGCGCTATAATCTAGTTATATATCGAAAGATGGAAACTTGTCACGACTACGACTGTAATAAAAATGCGCTATAATCTAGTTATATATCGAAAGATGGAAACTTGTCACGACCTCGACTTAAATAAACATGCGCTATAATCTAGTTATATATCGAAAGATGGAAACTTGTCACGACCTCGACTTAAATAAACATGCGCTATAATCTAGTTATATATCGAAAGATGGAAACTTGTCACGACCTCGACTTAAATAAACATGCGCTATAATCTAGTTATATATCGAAAGATGGAAACTTGTCACGACCTGGACTTAAATAAAATGCGCTATAATCAAGTTATATATCGAAAGATGGAAACTTGCCACGACCTCGACTTAAACAAAATGCGCTATAATCTAGTTATATATCGAAAGATGGAAACTTGTCACGACCTGGACTTAAATAAAATGCGCTATAATCAAGTTATATATCGAAAGATGGAAACTTGTCACGACCTGGACTTTAATAAACATGCGCTATAATCTAGTTATATATCGAAAGATGGAAACTTGTCACGACCTGGACTTTAATAAACATGCGCTATAATCTAGTTATATATCGAAAGATGGAAACTTGTCACGACTACGACTGTAATAAAAATGCGCTATAATCAAGTTATATATCGAAAGATGGAAACTTGTCACGACTACGACTGTAATAAAAATGCGCTATAATCAAGTTATATATCGAAAGATGGAAACTTGTCACGACTACGACTTTAATAAAAATGCGCTATAATCAAGTTATATATCGAAAGATGGAAACTTGTCACGACTACGACTTTAATAAAAATGCGCTATAATCAAGTTATATATCGAAAGATGGAAACTTGTTACGACTACGACTTAAATAAACATGCGCTATAATCTAGTTATATATCGAAAGATGGAAACTTGTCACGACCTCGACTTTAATAAAATGCGCTATAATCTAGTTATATATCGAAAGATGGAAACTTGTCACGACTACGACTTTAATAAAATGCGCTATAATCTAGTTATATATCGAAAGATGGAAACTTGTCACGACCTCGACTTTAATAAAATGCGCTATAATCTAGTAATATATCGAAAGATGGAAACTTGTCACGACTACGACTTTAATAAAATGCGCTATAATCTAGTTATATATCGAAAGATGGAAACTTGTCACGACTACGACTTAAATAAAATGCGCTATAATCTAGTTATATATCGAAAGATGGAAACTTGTCACGACTACGACTTTAATAAAATGCGCTATAATCTAGTTATATATCGAAAGATGGAAACGTGTCACGACTACGACTGTAATAAAAATGCGCTATAATCAAGTTATATATCGAAAGATGGATACTTGTCACGACTACGACTGTAATAAACATGCGCTATAATCAAGTTATATATCGAAAGATGGAAACTTGTCACGACTACGACTTTAATAAAAATGCGCTATAATCAAGTTATATATCGAAAGATGGAAACTTGTCACGACTACGACTGTAATAAAAATGCGCTATAATCAAGTAATATATCGAAAGATGGAAACTTGTCACGACTACGACTTTAATAAAAATGCGCTATAATCAAGTTATATATCGAAAGATGGAAACTTGTTACGACTACGACTTTAATAAAAATGCGCTATAATCAAGTTATATATCGAAAGATGGAAACTTGTTACGACTACGACTTAAATAAACATGCGCTATAATCTAGTTATATATCGAAAGATGGAAACTTGTCACGACCTCGACTTTAATAAAATGCGCTATAATCTAGTTATATATCGAAAGATGGAAACTTGTCACGACTACGACTTTAATAAAATGCGCTATAATCTAGTTATATATCGAAAGATGGAAACGTGTCACGACTACGACTTTAATAAAATGCGCTATAATCAAGTTATATATCCAAAGATGGAAACTTGTCACGACTACGACTTTAATAAAAATGCGCTATAATCTAGTAATATATCGAAAGATGGAAACTTGTCACGACTACGACTTTAATAAAAATGCGCTATAATCAAGTTATATATCGAAAGATAGAAACTTGTCACGACTACGACTGTAATAAACATGCGCTTTAATCAAGTTATACATCGAAAGATGGAAACTTGTCACGACTACGACTGTAATAAAAATGCGCTATAATCAAGTTATATATCGAAAGATGGAAACTTGTCACGACTACGACTTTAATAAAATGCGCTATAATCTAGTTATATATCGAAAGATGGAAACGTGTCACGACTACGACTTTAATAAAATGCGCTATAATCAAGTTATATATCGAAAGATGGAAACTTGTCACGACTACGACTTTAATAAAAATGCGCTATAATCAAGTTATATATCGAAAGATAGAAACTTGTCACGACTACGACTGTAATAAAAATGCGCTATAATCAAGTTATATATCGAAAGAGGGAAACTTGTCACGACTACGACTTTAATAAAAATGCGCTATAATCAAGTTATATATCGAAAGATGGAAACTTGTCACGACTACGACTGTAATAAAAATGCGCTATAATCAAGTTATATATCGAAAGATGGAAACTTGTCACGACTACGACTGTAATAAAAATGCGCTATAATCAAGTTATATATCGAAAGATGGAAACTTGTCACGAGTACGACTTTAATAAAAATGCGCTATAATCAAGTTATATATCGAAAGAGGGAAACTTGTCACGACTACGACTTTAATAAAAATGCGCTATAATCTAGTTATATGTTAAATATAGAAACTTGTCACGAGTACGACTTTATTAAAAATGTGCTATAATCCAGTTATTAAACTTCGCTTAGTTATTTTTAACATACAAAATTAAGATAAATATTGTATTAACAAAATAAATTTATATTATAATCAAAGAGGAAGCTAAAGACTTCGAAGGAATATCATAATATTCTTACAAAAGGCTTGGATTCTTAAATAAAATCAATGTATTATTCAATAATTAAATGAAACAATTGTGCCTGAGCGTGATATGGTCTATGCTGACGAACGATTTTTTACGATTGTGATCGGAGGTTTACGGGTCGGTCTATAGGCGGAGCTTCTAATAGGGTGCGGAATGTGTGAATGAAGTTTGGTTCATGTGAATTCGTTAATGGTGATTTCCGACAGTTTGGACAATTTTATTTCTCTCATGCAACCATAGAATTATTATGACCCGAGAAGATCCCGGGAAATGATGTTTACTGGAGCCCATATAAAAAGTAAAGCATAATAATTTGTCATAACAAAAATATAGTTTCTACCCGAGCCACGCCAACAGTTAGCTCAGTTAAAACTAAGAAACCACGTGACCATTTACTTTTGAAGTCACGTTACATGATCATTCGGCTAATCAGCTCTGACGTCGTTATCTAGTTTCAGCTGAAAAAAATGAGGAAATGCTATTAACAGCCTATATTTGACCTAAAATATAATCTAACGCAACAAACTCCCCAGATCAAAGATAATGAGTACAAGTTAGATCATCATGTGTTAGATAAAACACCCCAATTTTCATTGCACAAATAAATAAATGAATAAATAAATAAATAAATAAATAAATAAATAAATAATGTATTTCCTATCAGAGCCACGCTGCACAGTAAGCTTCTTTTAAACAAGCATTGACTTGTAACTATTGAGATTACATTAAATAAACAAACCTTGTAATCAGCTCCGACGTCTATTTATAGCTGAAATCCTCGTGGTGTTTATTTTTAGATTTAAATATACATCAGCAAAAGGAACATTCTTTGCGTTTATTATTGTTGACATATGTCAAGAAACATACTTTCAAACAAACAAACAAACGAACGAACGAACGAACAAACGAACGGACAAAGAAACGAACAAACAATGATAAATGACGAAACAATAACTTCAATTCCGGGTATCAAACGTAGGACCATCATTATCTTTGCAATACCGACTGAGCTAATCGGACAACCTTCACGTCATCACACTTTTTCATTCTGTTTGCATACACCACAGAGAGACCTCTTTAAATATTCGCCCACAAATATTTAACAAGCACTCTTTACTTCCACCAATTTATGTTGTGGGCCAAAGTAACAAAGGGCCATAACCGTGTGAATCTATTCTGGAGCTCGTACTTGGGCCACCGCTATCAAGACAGACGTTCTTCCGACAAAGTTTACATCGCCTCGGACTCATTATATTCTGATTTTAATGTATAAAAACCTACCGACAATGTGGCGGTTCGTTTAAAGTCTAAAATAAAAAAAAGGCGTCTCGCGGCATTACTGTGTAAGCTAAATAAAATTGAAATATAAGTATTCAATTAGAATCATCCAATGGCAAACATTTTTCACCTGGACTCGGTCTCGGTACCATCCAAACTGGATAATAGTCTAAACCTCCTGTGTGCGAAATATGTAATGCTACTATATCAGATATATTGTATTACATTTGTCATTCTTTTTTATACTAAGTAACAAACGCAGGTCAAGTATAGCGGAATCAATTAACTGGTGTAAACACTCGCTCGTAGTATTTTTATAAGCATGCCAGAGGCCTTCGTGGTACAAATGGAAATACAAGCAGCTTAAATAAAAACGCTCTTATCGTTTTACTATGAAGTTTCACCAACAGAACTCTTGATCCTTTTAATCTTTAATAATACAACCCTTAATCGAGGCCAAAGCGGTCAGGTTAGCAGCATTACGTGAAATCAGAACAAAAGGTGGAACCATTGTTTAAAGAAGGCCAAACTAAGCGACCCATTAGTCTAGATTTTATTAACTTACTTGGTTGAAGAATTGTTGTGCATGGATACCGGAAAATGGATTTTATATCCTTGTTATTTGTCCTAGGTAATATAACATTGACACATTTTTTACAATCTGTGCCTGTCATCTGTTATTTGCATTCTTTTGCGTTATTTGTTATATGTTTTTTTTTTATATTTTAATTTAATTTACTTTTGCTCTATTGTTAATCTTTCTTTTTTTATTGTCATCTCGTCTTTTATAATTTTTTTAATACTGTTTATTGTTATAATTTCTTTGTTTAACGTATTTTTTCTCTAATCCTCCATCTCTATCTCTCTTTTTTTTCTCTCTCTCTCTCTCTCTCTCACTTTCTGTCTCTCTCTACGTACATATAAATATTAAAGCAAACCCCAACACAAACAGACACACAACCAACCCCACACACAAACATAGACCCAAGCACACCCGCAAGAACGCAGATACACGCACGCACGCTCACATTCTCTCCATCTCCATCTCTTCCTCTCCTTGTATCTCTTTCTCACGCTCTAGCTTTTACTCAATATATGTATTTCTCTCTTCAAAATCACATATTCACAACAATTACACCTAAAACAGCTTCATGACAAGGAAAATCATAAATGTGCGCTGCTCAGAGCATCCGACAGTTTGGACCAGATTGTTTTATCTCAAAGAACAAAAAAAAATTGCATGAAAAGATCTCGAAAGGTGCTGATTAATGAGGTCATACATCTATGTGAAAAGTAAAGCATAACACGTCACTAGTCATTACAAATATGTGTTTCCTATCTTAATCACGCTTCACAGTAAGCTATTTTTTAAACTAAGAAAACCACGTGACCTGTAACTTTATATAAACATTCGGCTAATCCGCATTGACGTCGATGTCTATTTTTAGCAGAAATTACCACCATGCTTATTTAAGGTTCGGGAAAGAATAGGCATGTAGAGTGATCTAGTTCACGATTTCTACTGTTTTTTAATACAGACTGTTCAAAATCGTCTTCTGCTAGATTTAAGTTTTACTTTTTTTGCAGAAATTATGCCTTATGTCGATTAACATACATTGTATTTTATATGAACTGGTAAAAAAGCAGCGAACTCCTGTGATTATCTGCTTATGTGAATTGGTGTCATTATCTGCTAAATTGGTAAGTACATTGTAAGTTATAAGCGCAAGTTGCATTGAAGCTACAAGAATACATTCTTCTTTCTATAGAAAACAGAGACCAAGACATCTCTCGCCCCCAACCGCCACCGTTCACTGAGCTATTCTATAAAATGCATTGCTATCCACTTCGTGTTTCAGGTGTATTATGCAGCCGGACCGAGTCCCAGACCGCCACCCATTCGGCGGAGACAAACCTCAGAAGCACGCTGACCACGGGATACGACACGACCGTCCGTCCGTCCACTCCGACCACAGTCTACATGTACTACAGTATCAAGTCACTCAAGCAACTGGTAAGTCTAGAAACATGTTGTTCCTTCTCTGTAAGTTCGGAAGAGTCGGCAAAAACAAATTGTGCAGGAGTACTTGTTCATGATTTTCTGCAGAAGGGGTAGGAGTCCCTAATTTCAGAAATATACAACAATTAAATGTTTCATTGACTCACGCATATGTAAAGTGTTAACATAATAAAGCAAAGACTGTCTTGTCTGTCCACAATCGATATAGGAATGTCAGACATTTTGTTCAATAGAAATAATATAAACCTTGATATTTCTTATTAGTAACGCGAGGAAGCAAGAAGTTCCGGTCCGACAGAGTGTGCAACTTTATAACCTCTCCCCACTGTAGCAGGCTTATATGCCTTACTTTCAGTCAGTCGGTCCCATTTCCGTGTATCAACCATAATCCCCGTATAATTTGAAGCACTTTAATTAAACTTCACAATCTTTCACTTGATATACACTTGAAGGGGTGTCACGCATGAAAATTGCCTGCGCAACCTTTAATGTCAAGGTTATTATAAAGGTCAGATTTAAGGTCATTCTTAATAAATAACTTACTATGCTAAATACTAGTGTTTTGCCATTTTCTCAGGTATTCAGTCAAACTTCATCATGTAATACCCAGCTGAGGGTAACTCGCACACAACTTTGAATGGGCACCCAGCAAGGTCAACGTATTTAGACGGCCATTTGTCAATTCCTAACGTTACCAGGCCACATAGGCCGATTCAAGAATTTTGTTGTTATAATTATCTCTAGCTCAACTTAAGTACATATAAGTCGGAATGCACCAGCTTTTCCCGTTGAAAGAAACACTCAATGTGATACTTTTAGACTGTACTCGTTTGTTTACTGAGAAGCCTTTCATTGTAAATAAAGTTATTAATACGTACAACCGTTATTCACGACGTTTCTTTGACGTTTATGACGTAAGCGTTCTATTCAATTTTTATTTAAAAAAAACGAATCGTCTATTAGAAATGAGTGTTAACCCACCCCCTTATTAATTTATGACACCAACGAAAACATTTTATAATTAAGTTTCATAATGCTGTATCTAGCACAGTAATGTAGGTTATTAAGCACTTTTAGCATTATCTATGTAACCAAGTACTAAATGCCTAACCGTGACAAATAAATTGAAACAGAACATTGTTTCGGCCCCATATGCGAACGATTTAAAGGAACTTCATTAACTAGAAGTGTAAGTTCTAATGTTAGACTTATGTTGTTCTAGACCAGAGAGGAGAAAAAAATACAATAAGCGAATTGAAACTTATGTGGCTTCAGAACAAAGAGGAGAAAAGAATTCACTAAGACTGTATTATCTATTAACTCTTTTTGCACACTGTCTTGCATTTTTGAAATGCACGAAAATGGTTAAGTGATTTTGCATGTCTATATCAGAACAAAATATGTTATCACTTGTTTGGCAATTGGCAAAGATCGGAGTTCGATATGCGATTTTTTTCTTCTTTTTCATTCGTATCTTTTTACATAAGTGCGCTTTGCTTTGAAAAAAAACCCAACATTGTCACGGACTGATGTATGCATTGTGTGTTTCATGTGAAAAAAGGACACGCAAGTCAGTTACAAAAGTTACAATAAGTCTGTGAGGAGGCATAATACAAAAGAGAGCAAACCGAACAGTTACCGCCTTGGAACTGTCAGCCGGCAAATCTGAAGCTGTTATCACAGGCGGTAGTCCACAGTTTGAACCATTTCTTTTTCTCTCATGCAACTCAATTATTTTGCCTGTACAGATCCCGTGAAAAGCTATTAAGTAGTCACCTACATATTGTAAAAAGGAAAACATAACATGTCACTTGTCATATCAAAATTGTATTTCCTCTCCGAGTCTCGCTGCACAGTTAGCTATTTTTTAAGAAGAAAAAACACGTGACAATTTACATTTGAGGTCACGTTACATGATCGTCGGGGTAATTAGTTCTGACGTCAATATATAGTTCTAACAGAAACCACCATCGTGCGTATTTACAGATTTGAAAAAAAAGAATAAACATTTTGAGCGATCTTTTTTACGATTTTTTTACGATTTGTACAGTCTATCAATTAAGAAAGTGTTCAAACTTATCCTAAATCACACTTTATTTTGGTTCTTTTACAAGGTTTTGAAGACATTCGGACCGAATTTCCCCAAAACAAGGATAATATATTGTCCAATTTATTTGATAAAGGTAAACTGTCGGATATCACCTTTAAGCAAACATCCAAAACTGTAACAAAATGCTCTTTAAATATATATATATATTTCGTCTTTTGCTTATATATATATATATATTCGACGTGCGAATTTTACAACAACACAAACAGACGATATTGTCAAACTGTCAAAATGGCTAAGTGATTCGCCTCTTTATCGGAGACAGATTTAGTTAAACTCAGCGAATCTAAGGATTCAAAAACACCAAAACCGCAACAAAACTGAAGCTCTTCCGAACATATTTAGCAGGGAAAAAAAGCCACGATTCTTCTTTGAAACCTACACGAACGAAGTTCTAAAAGTCCGGGTCTTTTGTCTGGTAGCATTTATTATATAATTTTATCAACAAAAAGGGAATATTAAAAGAAGAGCATAATTTTTTGCTGCATCGCTTGAAAATAATAAAAAAAACGACTAGGGTTTGAGATATTTCACACACTGAACAAATACAATTATTATTTAAAAGCAAATCAAACTAAAATGAAAGCAACAAAAGGGATAAAAGATTAAGATTCGGTATAATATAACAAATAAAATATGGCCTTGCGGGCAATATGCAAGTTTACGGACTGGTTGGTCAGACCTCGGAGGTTATATGGCCCTCAGCTGCGCTTCGGGCCATATTCCTTCCTCGGTCTGACCAACCAGTCCGTAAACTTGCATATTGCCCTCAAGGCCATGTATTATTTGTTAAATATATTGCTTGTTAAATATATATATTGTTTATTGTTTATATATATATAAGCAAAGGACGAAATATAAACAAAATAAGAACCATTAAATTTAACATTTGTGTGTACGTTTTTGGCAATTAGTAATCAATTAGTAAAGTTGTTTTGTTCTTCTATCCTACAGGACATTACAAGTCAGACTATGAGCATGACAGCTTGGCTTAGTTTGGTTTGTATTTATTTGTATTTTATTTGGTTAATGTTATTTAAAGTATTTTTTAATTCAAGCTGAACTCTGGTGAGCCAGTGGTTCTTAAGTGACACTTGTCTTCCTACAGCACCATCCGTGCAAGTACAAATTCCGCAATGTAAATTTATTACTGGGCAACGGCAGCGGCGCGACATGCTACAGCGATGTGATTTTTATCTTTTCCTCTGTGTAATTGCGGCATATAGCGAATTTTGCCGCTGCCGAAGAGAGGTCCCTAGTACCATGAACAATATCACGGAACGTATTCCCTTGAAAACATTTCTGAGATTGTGACTAAAACTCAACATATAAATTTTTATCGCCGTATGACTTCATTTCTAAAATTCGTGTTTTCGTTTTGTATTAATTCCTTTTATACCATGTTCTGCAATATATTTCGCTGTTAATAACATTTTATAGACCTTAATACCAGCTTATTTCTAGATTTATTTCTTTTTATGAATAGTTGCATAGAAAATAGTGGTTGAAACACCCGTATCCATACCCTCTCATTTCGTGCTCATGTTACATGATTAATATGCTATCGTTGATTCTTTGTTGTATTTTATGTGCAGCGTCATGTATTTTGTAAACATTTTAAATTAACTATAAACGCCAACAAACAACCATCTCGAATCAGCTGCCTAATCGGAACTCCTCGGAGGTTAAATCTGTACTCATGACGATTATTCGTGAAATATCCGAAGCGTGCCGGTTGTCAGGTGCCAGTCACATGATTTTCACTGACTTAGTGCGATATTTTACTTCATCTCACTAACTTTTGTCTGAATGTTTAACTATCATCTATTTTCGGCTTATTTATAGTACTGGGAAGACCCCCGTCTCGCTTGGACCACTAGCAGCTACTCAAACATTGACCAGTTGGACGTCAGTTTTGCCTGGAGACCAATATTTGGAATCGTCAACTCGTAATAGTTCACGTGTTTTATTCTTGGGCTTACTAGTCTTTATTATTGATTGGTTAATTGACTAATTACGAAGCTAGTAACAAATGTACTGGTTTTAATTACTAGACAATCACCATATTACGTATGTGTACCAACAATCCACGTTTTTCTCAGTAAACCGATGGTAAAATGTACATTGTAGCTTTCAATTATATCATTCATGGAACCAACAGGTCTAACAAACGCCTAAACGTACAGAGTTGATGATTTACTGTCATCTGCCATAAATAATATTACAAATATTATTTCCAGCGTGGACAACGTTGGTTTCTATGGAGCTGACAGCAGTACGACCAGACTCAGGGTTTTCAACACAGGAATGGTCAGATGGTTACAGTTCATGGGAACGGACACCCAGTGTGAAATGGATATCACGAAGTATCTTCTGTCTCTTACTAGTCCCACTGGTTTATGCACAACCTTGCACATTGAAAGGAAACAAACTGTACCTTTTCTATAATCTACGTTCTGTAGTCTCAAGAATGAAAGCACAGCCACAACACAAATAGCGCAAACATTATTCATCATCATTTAACTGGCAATGCAATGGCCAATATTCGGACAAAATCCCCGTCATTATTCAGCAATGAGCAGGAAAAGTTTTCTGTTTATTACTTTTCAGTGACAGATTCTTCTGATCAAAAAAAGGTTTTAGAGATGTGTTAACAGTTAAAAAACATTAAAAAAGCAAACTTTTATGAACCTCGTTAAATAACAGAGCCTATACAATTTGTTCACTAGTTCATGCGTCAACCAGCTGTCCTTCGAAAAATATGTTTTGTCTGTATTTGAACCAGTTTTTGCCATTTTAAGCTCAACAGAACTGCGCATGCGTGATTCATACGTCACTCACAAAGAGTGTACAGTTTTGCCCGATAGGGTGGGAATAATTTAAATTTTATGATATGCACTTCAAGTCATTTTCAATTATTCCGGCCCTATCGAGCAAATCTGTGTACTGTTTGTGGCTCACATGTATATGTATATATTATTACTTTAATTAGTAACAGGTAACTTTATAATTAGTAACAAGTAACTTTATAGTCTAGGCTGTTAAGTTTCAAATTTCTAACTTCGTTTTTATCTTTTAGATCTGTTAAACTGTTTTGTTTCCCTAGCCTAATTCTTACGAAATAAAAATATCACATATACACTAGGAGGCAGCGGTAATGATCTAATGTCCTCAGTGCCACTACTTGGCAAATGTTTGAAAACGCGGTCTTCTAATATTGTCCAGGTCGATCAAACGCCTTCAGACATTGGAACCTTGAACCTAAGACCATGTGTGCGCCAGTGGCCGAGCGGTAAGAGTAGCTGACTTGTAACTCCTTAGCCCCTCACAAGGTTCGAGTTCCGGTCACCAAAATGACCAAAATTGAGTCGGTGGGAAGTAACAAAATGACAGCAAAACAACAACAGCTAAACCCAGCGCCATTTGCGATGCTTGTGGACAAGAAAACTTGAATAGTCAGTCTTTTTATGATTTTTAACATAACTGCGACAACTATATTCAAACACTCTTGAAATAATGTAATACGACAATAATTATAAACACATTAAATATTACAGTTTTCCTTACGACACACAGACTTGTGACGTAGAAATTGTCTTCTGGGGAAGCAGCACCAGTGACATCACTATCAACGTTACCATGGATACTGTAAGTTTTAAATATACTTTATATCTTACAAGGAAGTCTTGCAAAAATTGCATTTAAACATGATTTCCAAACTTTCACGCAAAAAAGAACTTTGTTATCGGACTCCCGAGCGGTTACAGAGAGCATGTACTCAAAGCTAAACCATAATTCTAATGTAGGACGGTTAATGGCATCTGCAATTTCTTCTTTAAAATTGAGAACGCATACATATTAACGCTCACCATCAATGGTATGTCTACGTACATTTTTATTATTTATTTTATACAAATATTTTTGTTATTACCTTCTAATTTGCTTTCTTCGTTTCCATCTGTTACATCGATACTTTCGTAATTGCAAGCGGCGCTGTTTCTCTAAGCAAACTCGGCTCTTAAAACAGTAAAAATCTCACCCATTAACAGCTCGCCAAACAGATTAAAATTAAAATTAACACTGCCCGTTGTGGGAGCGGTGCCTCTTATGGCATGCATTTTTATGGGAAATAGTGTAGCTGGCAAAAAGGGAAATCGCAGCTGTTCTGTGGGAAATCTTTTAGAGAAAAGAACCGAGTATTCCGCTTTTAGCCTTGTAGCTTGTAACAATATTGTGTAGCTTGCAATTATAAAAAAGTAGCTGGCTGTTTGGCGAAGTATCGTTTAACAAAAGAAACCGAGTATACCAATATTAGCATTGCAACTTGTAAATACAAATGTAGCAGAGAACAAGGAAAACAAAGAAAGTAGCAATAGGGCTACTTCCTATCCGAGTTATGGTTCGTTACTGTCTAATGTTTATGTAATTAATCGACAGTGTAAGAGAGTGGTTAGTTCCCAGGATAGTTATCTTCTTGTTAATGGACATGGTCTCTACGGCGCCTTGGAAAATTCCCATCCTAGCTCTTTCTTGATAATGTCTGCTATAATGATATGCTTTGTAATTACAATCTGCCCCTAAACCCTTGGAATAAATGACTCTTTGCAGAAAACAACAACAAAAACCAGCAAACAACAAAAACCACCAACAACAAACACACAAAACAAAAATGTTCATAAATACCTTGCCAAACTGTTGTCAATTTTTATTTTTGTCATCTGCTTTTTGTTTGTTTTTGGCTTATACCTTTCCCCTTGTGGTAAAAAAAGTTCATAAGAGGTCGGTGTTAAGAATGGCGCCAACTTACAACCTGTTTCACTTTGCGATGACGACACTCAACAATTCAAAGCCCCTGAAGTGCTGAAGCTGTTCAACTTTGTCATAATTGACATACATAGCAAACAATGACAATTACTTTACCTATGTAAAAGAATGCTTTAAACTGTTTAAATATATATCAATTATCATATTATAAAAACACACTGAGCTTTGTTAGAACATATAAAATTCACAGAATCAACACAGGTATAACACACAATGCTTATGTTGACACACAAGAAAAACTTTCTAAATGGTATAATAAAAAAACAACAACGGGTTCAACCAACTCGTTTTTATTATCTTTAGTGACTTTGTTCTAAATTAATGATGAATAACGAGCTAAGGAGCAGTAGATAGTCATGATTTAGTCTGATTTATTTTCTGTGACCAGATAAACACTATGCGCTATTCGGCTCACAGTGAATGGGAACTACAGTCAACATCGACAAGTTCAATGGATGTTCAGTTTTGCTGTCCGGCTTCCACACATAAAATGATGAACTTTAGGTTTGTCTACAAAAGATTAAGACCATATTACATCATAAACATCATTGTGCCGTCGATCCTTCTGTCTATATGTTCTATATGGGTGTTTTATCTCCCCACGGAGAGCGGCGAGAGACTGGGGTTCTCTCTCACCATCCTGCTTGCGTATACTGTTCAGATGTCTATTACGTCCGCACTGATGCCAACCACTTCGCAACAAATTCCCAATATCGGTAAGATGTTCAAAGCATATCGTGCACCCGATCTTTCATGTACGTGTCCGCCAATTTTGAAATAAAAACAATTTCTGCATGTTCAGTGGAACGCACAATTGCACGGAAAGTTTTACAAAAAGACAAAACAAACATACACTCTTTCTCAAAACCATGGCAATAATTTAAGCTATAAAACTGAAAGTGTTTGTTTTACTTTGATATCACTTGCTTCAGTTAAATGTGTAGTTAAGTACTGGACGTACATGTTTTGCAGAAACACAAACAGCGACTCTCCGTAAGGCGGCAAAAAACAGCCTGTTTGTGGAAAATTCAAAACTGTCACTCAGTATCGAGTTGATATTTGGAACTATTGCCGTCGGCCTTTGACTGCACACAACACTTCTTAAGTCACGTCCTTCACATTAAGCCAACAGTTTTGCATGTTTTAAAGGAGGCATATACATTTGTAACAGCCTATAATGTTGATATACATTTACTGTCTGCAATTCATAGCTTATGTGATAATCTATATTTCTTAAAATATAACATATGAGTACACAATAATGTAACGCTTTCTCAATAATTAGAAATAAGTCAATTACATGTAAATGATATAATTACATTAAGCCGACATTTCCTTCCTATAACAAGGGAGATAATTAAAACGCTTGTTAGAAGTAAGATTGGTGTCCCTTGGCATTAAAAAAAAAAAAGAAACAATATCTATCTTTTCTGCCTACACATTTTACAGCGTCTGTCTATGTTTATAAAGAAATGAATGAGACATTTATTATCTAACGACAATGTTTTTTTTTTCCTGCAGCCATGTATTTGCTTATCGTCATGGTGTTATGCACGATGTTGCTATGTAACGTCGTGTTACACGTGAAACTCTTCTTCAAAGAAGACGATCCTCCAGTTTGGGTTAAGGTAAGAAAAGAACATTAGCACATGAAATATAAAATGTCATGACTTAGTAAAGGTCAAACACAAAAAGTAAATACCTTATTATTATATGTATATATATGGTCGTCGGCTGAGCTTACGTTTAACAAACAAATTAAGGAAACAATAAAATAGCAGCGATTTTAAACGTTTGCATGGCAAAGGATCTAAAATTACATAAATAAGTTCCATTCTTTGTTTTTTTTCTTCTAAAAATACAAATAACAAACGTGTCAATTTGTAACCTTCTGACCTACTTTGGAAAAACAACAACATATTTCGTCATAAAATAAAGTCTGAGCTCATCGGTTGTTGTTTTCTCGCCAGAAACTCTATCGCAAGGGCTATCCGATGGTGTTTTGTCTCAAATGGCCTGTAAACAAGGTTGAAGATTCCGTCAATGTTGCCAAGATCACGAAACTGGTAGAAGAAGATCTAACACGAGACCCTGTCCATACCGGGCAAAAGATGACTATTAATGTGGAATGCAAAAATGAATCCAAAGATAATGTCATAGAAGATGACGAAATAACCTGGGTAAAGGTGTCAAAATGCATGGATAGAATGTGTTTCTTCTTCTATCTATTCTTGACGTTAATCTTGAATATTGTCTTTGTAATTCAACTTCATTTAAACTGACTTTAATGGGTAAAAAGTCATTTGTTTAACGGGGATTGCTTGCTCGACAGTTAACCTGGTATTACCATCCTACCATATGGTATTGGTGTTAACCTGTTTAACAGAGATGACGCGTTTACGGTGTATGCGTAAAAATTGTGTACCGGTATGTGCGGATTAAAGCAGCAGCCATTTTCTATTAAACTAACTTACTAAACATGAAAAGGATAGCATTTTGCCTAGAAACCTCCGAAAGTAAAAAAAATCGTAGTTCATGGAAATGGTGCCACAACCCACTATGTGAGGCAATCCTATTTGCCCGCTTTACTCAATAACTTAACCCCATACCATATATGTATTAATGTTTATGACTACTTTTTGGAAGTGGGTTTAAAGGTGCTATTCGACAGTTTGGACTATTTACATCATACATCTTATAATACCATTGATATCTGAACAGTTCTCGTAAAATCCTGTTTATTGCTGTCCTACACCTATCTGGAAAGTGAACCATAACGCCAAAATCGTCATTACAAACATGTATTTTCTATCTGAGCCACGCTGCACAGTTAGCTATTTTAAACCAAGACAACCATGTGATCGCTAATGTTCTAGTTTATCCACGTCATCCGCTGTGACGTCGATGTCTATTTTTAGCAGGAAATCCAATCGTTCGTATTCACAGATATTGTTTCATATATAAAATGTAGGCAAACTGTCGGGTACCACCTATAAGAAGTTAATACGAATCGTATCATTTACCTGTATAATGAAATGATGTACTATTATACACGCCCAGTCTGATAGCACACTATTGGTGCTATATCCGTGCGGTAGTAATCTTTCATGGTAAGGATATGATATATAACAAGTTCACTGCGACTGTGGTTTTATTATATACATATTATCAGCCAAAACACAATACTACCTGATGCCTTAATGTATATTAAAGGTGGCAAACTTTTTGATACCACCTTTAAAGTCGCCTTGCATGTAATGAAATATGAAGAAAGTATCTCCTGGTACCATCGTGTTAGCATGGGGTAGAAAAAGAAACACACGCTATTATTTATCGCCATGGTAAATTCTTTATGTGAATCTGAATATACCTGAATATATATGAACATATCATTAAACATTTTGTTAGATTAATAAAGGATTATATGTGTATATCATCCACGAAATGAATAATCCTGTCTCTTATTTTTAACCGTTAAATCGTTTATCAAAACGTGTCCACTTTGGATATTTGCATAAATCGATCTACTTATCTGTCCTGTTTTCGACTTTTATCAGTTGTTTATGTTTCCGATTTGTGGCGCGTACATTTATAGTCCACCTTTCCGTCCGTCATAGCTTTTTGTACGGAACATTGCACCAAACAACGATATGACAAACTGACTTCCGATTTAAAAGCCGGGTTGAAATTGGTAAGTATAAGGCGGTGCACAACAACAACAACTCCTCTTAGGAAATTTCTAGTTATCTTTTTTGAATTTTATAGTTAACTTTCTTAGTTTATTTTCTGTCCGGTGCAACAAAATTTAATCATAGTAGGGTGACTTCACTTTAAACTTAGTCAACATTTACGTAGTGACAAGAATGCGCTGCACAAGACATAAACGCACTTTTTAATATTCACTATGGTTTATCTGCCCGTCTGTTCGTCTGACTGTTTGATCTAGGGAATGGATTTACATAAAAATCCTGTGCACAAGAATCATAACACAAAACCTGTAATACTTCTCTTTTCACAAGAAAAAAAGAGGTTTATGCAGTGCACAAAATAATAACGATAGAACACGTTTGAAATTAATATCTGTTAACGTTTTGTACAGCGTCTTAAACAGACGATTAATGTGCAATACTTTAACATTTAGTTTATGACTGACTAATATTCTTGTATCTAAACTTTTACCAGTGAGCATATCTTGATTCTATATATCTGGCATGAGTAATGTCCGTCGATGTTTATGACTTTTTTTTAACTATTTCCTTTTATTGTCGATGTTTTTATTTGACCACATTACTTCGCATAATACAAATAATTAATTAATTAAATAAATAAATAAATAAATAAATAAATAAATAAATAAATAAATAAATAAATAAATAAATAAATAAATAAATAAAACAAAAATAATGAAATTACATTAAGGTGTAGTAAGACCAAATCACATAACGGGAAACCCGATGTTTTCATATCACTTCTTTCGAATGTTTTTTCCTAACGTGCACGGATAGGCCCGAGGTGTTTCGACCTCTTATACGGTTAAAATTGTTGAAATCCATCGCGATGTCTGATTCTCTCAACCTAGAGACAACACAGTCTTTTGAAGAACAGCATATTATTTTTTTTATACATGTAATCAATTGGTCAATGGTGATACTTTTTTCATTAATGTCATTGCAATTTAACATTTTGCATTAATGGAAACATATTATAAGTCTCTGTAACAAAGCTTACGTCATTTCTAGTGTCTCTTTAGTGTGAGTCAGCACATCTTTTGTGGTCGATAAAACTACGCCCTGATACTGGTTATATTAGGCCTAAATATAATTAAATAATTTGCATTAAAATCAGATGCGCTAATGAGAAAGTTTATTTTTTCTATTATTATTATTTTTTTAGACAAAAGCCTCATAAAGAGTTCTTAATTAACAAATTATATCCAGCGTTGGAAATATTTTGCATTTAAATTAGTCAATATAACACTTAAAAATATTTTACAAGATTACAATAAATCTGTAAACTCATCTATATTTTTATTGTCATTGCATTTGTATGAATTTTAGTGTAAAAAGGAAGGTATTATGCGAAAACAAATCGGTCTGATCTGCTAAACACATCTTTATTTTTTCAAAATCTTTGTGCAGACCATGACACCTATTTAGACACAAAGAACAATGCAACACGGGTACAGCCTTTAGATCCGCTTGTCAAAAGGCGACAGCTACAAAACTTAGTTGCTAGGCCAAGGGCGTCATTATGAGCTGTTTCTAACAGACTCTTTACGGAACACCTCTGCCAGTATTTCGGACTAGTCCGGTTACTGACTCTTTCTAACACTCGGACCACCTCCGCCAGTTCCGGACTTGTCCGGATACAGAAACTTTCTATCACCCGGAACACCTTAGTATATATTCCCTACTTGACCGAATACCCCCGATTAGTTACGAAAGCCATCATAAAACGGTCTGAGAGTCCTTTCAAAGGTAGTCATTTCGTTACTTGACTTAGCATATTTTCGATAGACTTGTGGACATTTTAGTTAAATGTTACACCAAAACTAGAAATCCCATTTTAGAAACATGCACATGATAAATTCATTAAGGCATGTTTTATAAGGAAACTCATTTGTTGATTAATTTCTATCGAAATGTAAAAATATGTACTCAAAACATTGACAACTAAACACTTCCAAGGAAATAGTCCAAAAAAATGAGTTTTACCAAAATCTAACATGCTCGTGTTTCATACCTTTATCAGAATTTGAACAAGATAATATACAACTGTAAAGCTAAGTGTTGCACTCCAGGCTGATTGTTGATATTACCCCTCACCCGTTTAATATTTACACGCTTCCTCTAAAGCTTATAATGTTATGAGCACCTGGGTTGATCCCGGTTTATAAAACGCTCCTAGACCTAAGATTAAACGTTTACAAAATATATTGATGTAGAGAACGCGGAAGAACACACCTTTTAACCCGCTAAGCAAGTTTGAGCACTCCTGCCATTGGAGTACTTCTTGAAAGAGCGGCCGTCGTATAAATTATCATCCGATGGCTTTTCTTATTTGGAAAATGTACATACGAAAAGATAAGCTTATTAAAACAGACTTCACTAAACAAAATATGACGTCACTAAGTGCCTGTGTTCACTTGAAGCGTAGATCAGTATGTCTATGATCGGAACACCTCAGGCATTTCTACGAACCAACCTTATTTGTACTTAGATGAAAAAGGACGAAATGTTGTGATTTGTGTTACGAATAGCAGTTTTTCTTTCCTTGTAGTATCTTATATGACTGATCTTTCTTGATGAATATATTTAATAAGCTAAGCAACTTTACATATTATCTTTAACGAGTATTCAACTGTAGAACAAATATCATTATTGCAGAAATAATACGCACTCAAAAAATGTTTATTTTTTATTATTATGTTTATTATAGCTGATAAATAGTGAACTTTAAGCACCAGCTGTTCTGTCATGACCTGTTACATCCGGTCAGGTATCCTGTTTATAAGCTATATGATCTCACACGAAAAGCATAACAGCTACACCGATCACATCGACTCGAAATAAGAATTCACCCTTGCCTACAGATACATTATAACATTATTCGCATAGAAATTAGTCTGAATAAAGTGGTTGTTTGTACAGTCGAATAGCTAGGATCTTGAATACCCATTACTGATAATACTATTATACACATGGCTCAATTCGTTCTAAGGCTAATCGAAGTTTTCTTTGTACTCACTGGGAATGAGGAAGTCAAGAAATACTTTTTTTAATCAGCACATCCGACTTAATATAAATTGCCTCCATGCAAACTCTGCTTTATCATTAAGTATGTGAACACGATAACAGCCACTATAGGGTACAACTATGTTAAACTCCACACATCTGTATAAATGAAGGGCTATCGATGGATGACTTTTCAAAACAAAATTCGGTCTTTAGAAAACAAATGGATCGCGCTGGATGGACAAGCGAAACAGACCCTGGCATAGATTAAAAAAAGAATCATAATAATAACTAGTGCGAATTAAAAGTGATATTGTATAAATGTAGTGTTTTTAACTTTTAATCCTGGTCTTCACGCATTGGACATATTTTATGATTACAAGTAAAGACTAGTTTTGGACAATTATTTCAACAGTTATTTCGATTAAGTTATGATAATAAACACTAAATACAAACGGCTATAACATTGCATTGGTACCGGCCGCAATAGCTCAGTTGGTAGAGCGTCGGCTTGCGGATCGGCAGGTCGTGGGTTCGAACCCCGGCCGGGTCTTACCAAAGACTTTAAGGTTGGTAGTAGTGGCTTCCCTCCTAACGCTCGGGGCTAAGGGGACAGCATTACGCCTGACTCGTCGGTGTCAGTATAATGGACCGGCCGGGTTCAGTCCCTGGGCACCTCATAAGTGCCCCTGTGCTATAATGATAGAAATGTCGCTGCGCAGTATCGGCAAAAATGCCGGCTAATCCCTAATCCCATCCCATTGCATTGGCCTGTAGTGGTAGTGTACACAGCTATCAGATTTGAGGTGCCCTGCTTAGGACAAGCTTGCTGCAATTTATGATACCTTTTATAGTTTTAATATTTAGTTAAAATAACGAACGAGTCTTAGGTTTATATAATTATAGGTTATTATACATTTTACTGTACAATACGGTAATATATTTGGACGAGTACACAGCTTGAAAAGTCATACTGGACGAGCCGATACCAGAGGTTCACGTGGTTTTCTAACTTTAAAAATAGCTATATCTTTCAAGGAGTATTGAATCTCCATTATATCTAAAGCGTACTGCATGCACTTTGAAAAGTCAGCCATCTTTGTTTACATAATGCAATAAGAAGTTATTTGCCGGGGCAAATCACCAACTGGTGTATTCATACATATATATATATAGTGGTCTATGTTAAAAACAGATATCGATGTCAGAGCTGAATACCCGGATGACTATATAAAATGAGGCGTTCACGTGGTTTTCTAACTTTAAAAATAGCTATATCTGCAGCGTGGCTCGGATAGGAAACACCCGTTTGCAATGACGAGTAGGGATTCATCCTTGACGGTTCACAAAGATCTTTGGCATCAGTGATCAGCATTTTGCAAGAACTTTTCAGGAACCAATGCCTTATTTTGGCTATTTTAGAAAGATCTTTTGGACTAAACTGTCGAACACCAGCCTTAAGGCATGCTGTGTTAAGTTTGTTATAAGGACGTGAAAGATGCCATTGAAAATGTCACTGTGAAATCTTTTTGACCAAACTGTCGGACACCAACTTTAAGACATGCTGTGTTAAACTTTAAGTATGGAGACGTGAAAGAGGCAATTGAAATGTTATTGTGAAAATCTTTGGGACCAAACTGTCGGACAACAGCTCTAAGGCATGCTGTGTTATAGTTAGGTATGGGACGTGAAAGAGACCATTGAAAATGTTATTGTGATCATGATTACTACTGTAGTATGAGGTTTTATTCACTGCCTTAGCAATGAATACAGAGTAACAGCTTTACACAGGAAGCTTTCCACCCAACAAATTTAAGACTATTCCTGTCTTTGACCACGTGTCCTGTGTTAAAGATGGTATCCGACAATTTGGACCGAACTATTTTTTCTCAAATAGTCAGTTAAGACACTGTTACCTGAAAAAAAAACATGTAAAATGTCACCCATTGCTGCCTGCTCTAGATCCGCGTGAACAGTGAAACATAAATCCACGTTCCACTTAGCAAACAGGTATTTCCTATCTGAGCCACGCTGCAGAGATAGCTACGTTTGACAAGGAAAACCACGTGACAACTCACTTTTGAGATTACGTTATAATTATTGTCATCCGGGTAGTTCGCTCTGACGTCGGTATATATTTTAGCAGAGATTACTATCGTGCTTACTTATAGATGTGGAATTATTGAACTTTTTAAGTTTTTTTTTTATCTCGATTTGTACTGTCTAACGATATAGGCAGTATTAACAGTTACATATTTTGGCTTTATCTAGAAGATATCAAGAAAGAAGACTGAATTATTAATAAATAAATAATTTAAGTGATACGGAAAAATGCATCAAAACCGGCGGAGTGAGAAGTTAATTATTAATACATATATACAACTGATAGCATAGAAGCCACATTTGTGCATTGAAGGAAATCGCTATGAACATGTACACGTATTCTTAAGATTCGCTTATGAATTGATAAATGCTAAACACCCAGGTGGCCATGACTTATTCAATGTTGATTCGATAAAATAACGAAACAATAACGTGGTGGTCTGGATTCAAACACAAAATAAATACCCCAAAAGAAAAAAAGAATGAATGAATTAAAACTTATCAGCACGCTGTATTTGGTTTATACTTAATGTTGTTATGCACATGGCTCAATTCGTTCTAAAGCAAATTTTCTTTGTGCTCACCTGGAATAGGGAAGTAAAGATATACACCTTTTAATTCATCCGATTAGCCCCCCACCCCCTGTAAACACTGTTAAAGAGGGGTGTTGCGGGGCTGCGAGTGTGGTTTTGGGTGATGGGCTTAGTCGTTAAATATGTGAACCCGATAACAGCCACTATAGGTCATAAACAAGGTACACTCCTAATATCTGAATAAAGGCAGGGCAATCGATAAATGACTATACAAAAATCGGTCGAATGACAACAAGTGGATCGCGCTTGATGGACAAACGAAATAGACCCTGGCCAACAGTAAAGAAGAATCGTAACACCAGCTAGTGCATTTTGTTAAGTGATAGTTTATGAATGTAATTTTCTTAACTTGTTAAAACTTTTAAGCCTGGTTATCACGCATTGGACATATTTTATGATTAAAATTGAAGACTGGTTTTGGACAATTATTTCAACAGAAATGACAAAGTTATTTTGATTAAGTCATGATAATAAACACTATATACAAACGACCATGGTGATTAAAAAATAAGTGACCAATACATTTACTTACACAGTTAATACTCAGTAGTGATTACATTTACCAAACAGTACAACTCTCACTTCAAAACAAACTTTACCATATGTATGTAAACTTGGATCTATTTAAATATATCGTCTGAGCACGCTACATATATGTGAACGCGATTCGATTTGGCTGAAGTTGAGTGAAATCAGTGATTGCCAGTATTGGTAAACTCTTACATCCGGGTGGATGGATTTGTTAAAGTCACTAGCTTTGTTTCTGACCTTAGTAACTCTTCAGTTTCAAAGGTATGTGATCATATACATAATTTTGTCTTAACTGTTTTACAATTTTATGTTTACTGGTATAATACTTTCTTGGTAAATATGGTCTTGTGAGCGTATAATAATAATAATAATAATAATAATAATAATAATAATAATAATAATAATAATAATAATAATAAAAATAATAATAATAATAATAATAATAATTATATAAAAAAGCGTACTTTAAAAATGTTCCATTGCATTGTATAAACGTGCGAAATGTTTTTAATATGCACAGTGTAAATATACAATTAAGGAAAACTTAAGCTACAAATTATAAAAAATGCTGTATTTGCACACAAGCAAAACGTGTAATTCAGCAATTTTAAAAGTCATTGTTTTATACCATATAATACATAATTTTTTAAATTGAAAAATAAGTTTGTTCTTAATAAAACAAAAAAAAAGCTTTTACTTAAAGTGGCAATGGTCACTTTTAAACCCTGAAGCAAAACTATTTCAGCATATTTCTGTTCCCTTTTCTATAGTTCAAACACAAAATATTTCCTTTGTCAGTAATCTCACTTATTAACGTCAGAGTTAATGATATATACATTTGAATAATGATAAAATAACTTAATAATTGCATCGGCATAAGATACTTTTAGAATAGTACTATTTAATTTATAAAACGAAACTCAGAGTAAGACAACGAACACTTTGTCCGATGACAAGGTTTCTTTCAAGGGCTTTATTTGTATGAACAGAAATTCAACTCTGTACCGTTAAAAACGTTGAGCGAAAAAATTCAAAGCCAATAAGTTCATTTGCAATGACATTATATTGGAGTCCATTTATCCAGAGTCCATTGTCTTATAAATAGGCAAAACATATGAATATCTCACATACAGCAATTTTTTTAGCTTGACAATGGTGCACTTTTTTAAAAATAAGATTGAAGGATGAATATTTCTCTATGCGTTTTTATTTGTGTCGAATTGTTTCGATGCCGCTCTAAGGCGGGCACTTGAGCGTGAATAGACTTTTGACCAGCGGTTTGTCCCAGAGGTTCAAATCAGTGGTTCACCCCAACGATTCATCCCAGAGGTCCTAGAGGTTCATCCCAGCGGTTCGACAGTGGTTAGTCCCAGAGGTTCGAGCCAGCGGTTCGTCCCAGAGGCTTGTGCTAGCGGTTCGTCCCAGAGGATCGAGCTAGCGGTTCGTCCCAGAGGATCGAGCTAGCGGTTCGTCCAAGAGGATCGTGGTAGCGGTTAGTCCCAGAGGTTTGTGCCAGCGGTTCGTCCCAGAGGTTTGTGCCAGCGGTTCTACCCAGAGGTTCGTACCAGCGGTTCGTCGAAAAAGGATCGTGCTAGCGGTTCGACGTAAAGTTTCGTGCCATCGGTTCGTCCCAGAGGGTCGTGCCAGTGGTTCATCCAAGAGGTTCGTGCTAGCGGTTCGTCCCAGAGGTTTGTGCCAGCGGTTCGACCCAGAGGTTCGTACCAGCGGTTCGTCGAAAAAGGATCGTGCTAGCGGTTCGACCTAGAGGTTCGTGCCAGCGGTTCGTCCCAGAGGTTCGTGCTAGCGGTTCGTCCCAGAGGATCAAGCTAGCGGTTCGACCTAGAGGATCGAGCTAGCGGTTCGTTCCAGAGGATCGAGCTAGCGGTTTGTCCCAGAGGATCGAGCTAGCGGTTCGTCCAAGAGGATCGTGGTAGCGGTTCGTCCCAGAGGGTCGAGCTAGCGGTTCGTCCCAGAGTTCGTGCCAGTGGTTCGACCTAGAGGTTCGTGCCAGTGGTTCGTCCCAGAGGGTCGTGCCAGTGGTTCGTCCCAGAGGATCGAGCTAGCGGTTCGTCCCAAAGGTTCGTGCTAGCGGTTCGTCCCAGAGGATCGAGCTAGCGGTTCGACCTAAAGGATCGAGCTAGCGGTTCGTCCCAGAGGATCGAGCTAGTGGTTCGTCCCAGAGGATCGAGCTAGCGGTTCGTCCCAGAGGATCGAGCTAGCGGTTCGTCCAAGAGGATCGTGGTAGCGGTTCGTCCCAGAGGGTCGAGCTAGCGGTTCGTCCCAGAGGTTTGTGCCAGTGGTTCGTCCCAGAGGTTCGTGCCAGTGGTTCGTCCCAGAGGTTTGTGCCAGTGGTTCGTCCCAGTGGTTCGTCCCAGAGGTTCGTGCCAGTGGTTCGTCCCAGAGGTTCGTGCCAGTGGTTCGTCCCAGAGGAACGAGCTAGCGGTTCGTCCAAGAGGATCGTGGTAGCGGTTCGTCCCAGAGGGTCGAGCTAGCGGTTCGTCCCAGAGGTTTGTGCCAGTGGTTCGTCCCAGAGGTTCGTGCCAGTGGTTCGTCCAAGATGTTCGTACAAGATGTTAGTCCCAGAGGTTCGTGCCAGCGGTTTATCCCAGAGAATCGTGCCAGCGGTTAACCCCAAACTATTGTACCGGAGTTTCGTTCCAGCTGTACGCCAAAGAGTTCGTCCAAGTAGATCGCCCAGCGGTTTCTCCAGAGGTTCTTACAAACTGAATGTCCCAGCAGATCGTCCTAGCAGTTCGCCCCAGATTGACCCAAAGTTAGGCCGGTGGGCTCTTTTCATATATAACATCTGACGTAAACATTCCACTTATAAATGTGCCGCCGAGAAGGATTTATCACCACAATACATAACTTTACAGTAGGTCTATGACCGTAAATATGTATGAAGGCGTATTCGTGTCTAAAACGCCCCGCATAAAAGAATTCTGTAACCTCGAGGAGGAAGTACAACCGAAGTGTTTTAAGCAAAACATGTGTTGTTGAACTTACTTTAACATCAGTGTTCTGATCAGTATTGTTAGAACAAACCCAAATATTGAATAGTTTGTGCTTAGTCTCAAAACGGTGTATGATGCTTTGTGTCGCTAGGTGTTGTCATAAACGGCATGTATTGTTTATACAAGAAAAGCATTGATGCGAAGCATCAAAGGGCGACGCAACATTGAAAAATAATATTTATTAGAAATTTAGATATGACTGATTTAAATTATTAATTATTAAACATTAAAATCACTGTAATAATTTAATTCTGGTATTTAATTCTACTTATATGTACAACTACAATCCTACAAAAGGGACAAACATGTCTTCATTGACATGTATAACCGTCATATGTACATTAGTGTTTAGAAATTTAAAAAGTAAAAATACATCCTGTGCGTGAACATTTGTTATTGATCAATATTTTTTGTCTGTTTAAATGTTTTGTTTGTTAAATTTAATGTAAAAACAAAGAAGAAAAAAGTCACAGAAAAAAAAAAATTGATTGCAATGGGATTCCATCTCTCGAGACCGTTAACATCAGGACAAGTCCATAACCACTGCACTATTCCATGATTGTCATCTGTGTGTGAGTAAAATTGATATTTTTCATACTTGTCACTACAGACCCTATCAATTTATTTTTAGCTCACTTGAGCACAACGTGCTCAAGGGGAGCTTTTGTGATACCATTTCGTCCGTCGTCAACATTTACCTTGTGAACACACTAGAGGGCACAATTTTTATCCAATCTTCATCAAACTTGGTAATAATGTTTGTCTGCATGAAATCTTGGATGAGTTCATTATTGTGTGACCTGGGGTCAAAAAGTAAGACACGAGGTCAAATTTAAGGAAAAACTTGTGAACACACTAAAGACCACATTTATATCCCAATCTTCACCAAACTTGGTCAGAATGTTTGTCTACATGAAATCTTGGATGAGAACGTAACTAACTCACGTGGGGTCAAAAAGTAGGTCACTAGGTCAAATCTTAGAAAAAGCTTGTGAACACACTAGAGACCATATTTATAGCCCTATCCTCACCAAACTTGGTCAGAATATTTGTCTGCATAAAATCTTGGATGAGTTCGTAACTGGGTCACGTTGGGTCAAAAAATAGGTCACTAGGTCAAATCTTTAAAAAAGCTTGTGAACACACTAGAGGCCACATTTATAGTCCAATCTTCACCAAACTTGGTCAGAATGTTTGTCTGCATGCAATCTTGGATGAGTTCGTAACTGGGTCACGAGGGGTCAAAAAGTAGGTCACAAAGTCAAATCTTAGAAAAAGCTTATGAAAACACTTAAGAGGCTACATTGATGGCCCAGGCTTCACCAAACTTGACCATCATGTTTGCCAGTATGAAATCTTACATATGTTTTGAAGTGAGTCATATGGATTCAGTAGGTTACTTGGTTAAATTCTAGAAAATGTTATCAACCCAGTGGCCACACTAATGGTCCAATCTTCACCAAAGATTTTTAAAGTAAATAACTCTTAATTACGTGATGCCAGATTTGAGCCTACTTAAAGCCTGTGTCATCAGGTGAGCGATTAAGGGCCATCATGGCCCTCTTGTTTAGAAATAGAGAAAATAATAAATTTTAAACGAATAACCTATAGTTTTCATAAGTTTTATAAACATATTAAGGATTACGGACTCTGAAATGCATGTTAGAAATTGGTAATCATCTTTACTTTTTCTTGTTAAGCATTCTATAAGATATATAAAAACTAAGTTTAGACAACTTTTACCAGCTTAAACATGATATATGCAAATTTTAAGATTGTACCGCTCGTTTCGGATATGACCTAAAAAGTGACAACTGACGACACAAAATCCTCTATAATTTTGCCAAATGAATAAACAAATTAATTATTTGGATTTATTCTATAAGAAAATAGGCAAAACAGATTTTTTATGAACAACATCCTAAAACACAAGTGATTTTTTTCTGTTTATTTTCAAATGTGTGATTTTCCAGCTAAAAATTTCTATAAACAATTATCTCAAGAAACCTATATATAAATTATCTACACCGTATAAGTGACAAAATATAAAAAAAGAATAACTTTTACCACATAGTTATTTCACAACATAGTATGATACTGGTTTATGACTATGGTGTCAAGTTTCAGGGGAGTTAATCAAACACAAATATGTAGAAAATATTTAGCTTTCTTCACAAATATAAACTTACGCCTTTTTTAAAACTTAAAACAATGAAATTATTTGGAAAAAAAGCTAGAAACTTATTTCCTCTCAAATTTTAAATGCTAACAATAACAGAAGTATTGTCAGAGAATGTGACAAATGGTCCCTGCTGCAGCTTTGATGCAGGATAATTGGATATAACTAAAAAAATGTCAACAAGAGTTCCTGTGCACTGCATTTAGTAAATTACTTTGTCCTTTTTTTCTGAAAGAAATAAGCTAGGTTTGGCACTAAAGTATCAAGTGTTCTTTTAGTGTTTGTAACGCAAGGTTGTCCTTCACTATTTTTAGATGTAAAGGTAGAATGCAGTCCATCTTCTCCATCTTGTGTTTACATTATCAGGAGATGTTCCAGGTTGAGTCCAGATGATGCTATATGTTCTTCTGTTGGCAGTTTACAGACACTACTGGCTACCAGACATGTCAATGATTGAAGATTTGAGAAAATCATGAAATAATGTGCATGAATGCTAGACGAGTTTCACTAAAGTGTGCACATCTTCCACAGCATCATATGCATTGTACTGAATTCACAAAATATCACGTGCCAGACATTTCTGTTTGTAGCTACCTCTGCTAACACAACTTGATCCAACCTTTTCAGCCACTTAACAAACTTGTCAACAGCACATTGTCTACTAACAGTTTCTACTGTAGCCCCATTTACATACGTAACACCATCTGCCACACTTTTTCCAGTTGTCTGTTGCACTCCATGCAAACTAGGTTCCTTTAGCAGCACATACGTGGAAAACTCACTACTACTATCTACCTTTCTGGCAGCCATCTGTGTTATATGTGGCTTTCTTCCATTATGAACTGAAAGCATAAATAAAATTCATATCTTAAATAACACACACACACACACACACACAAATCATAATTGTCATCTCAGTCACACAAGTTGTCTATTTACAGATGCTGGTAGAAAATTATGAGATGAATTCTTTTTTTTACTGAACCATATTAATCAAAGTCCTACAATTTATATTGAAGAGATGTTCAAAAATGTTGTAAACAAAGCCAATAAACCATGTCATTGATTTAAAAACTCTATGTATGATAATATACTTACTGAGATCTGATTCTCTCAATGGACTTCCCTGCCCGTCTCTCCATCTTTTTCAGATTGGCGTTGCTAATAGTTGGAATGTTAAGTGCCGCTAACATGTGGTTTACTTTTTGTGGACCTCCCAGACTGTCAATCATAGCTGTAAAAGAAAAGAACTGATAAGCTTGGTATCTGGGACTAACAATTCTGTTTTATTTGTAAGCATAACAGTAAAAAAGACTGGGTGGTGGATGCTGTACATCTCTAAAACAATATTTTATTGTTAAAGTAATTGGCACAATAGTGTTTGGCTGGTCCAGAAGATTGTGAAAAAAGTAAGAGGACCTACTCACCACTGAAGCCCAGTTGTACAATGTATACATGTCAAAAAATATTATATACCAATGCAAACATGTTAATTTTGTTTTAACAAAAAAAAAAAGAGAAAAATACTAACTCACATATTGATACGAAATGTTTTGGGTACTAAACTGGAGTTTTATTTCAATGGCAAGGTATAAAAAATCAATAACTAACATAATCAATTGGATTGCAGATGCTCTATGCATCTGTTATGCAAATCAATTCTTACCTGTTCCAAGCTTTGTGTTCAAGGCAAAACTTCATCTGACCATCTTTCCATATGCCACAATGTTCACATGTCCACAGTCCCTATTTAAACATTTAATATATAAATAACCCCCAATGCTTTATTTATTTCCCCAATGACACAGTGGAATTGGCCTGAGTCTACATAAAGTACAAAATTTTAAGTCCTTCAACCAACACGGAGAATTCGACCATTCTGCGTTCTATTTTCCAACTTTCATTCTCCTTGGGCGAACTTTCAATGTCCACATAATTACAAACACGGTCACTCACAATATAAGTATGATCTTGATTTTCATTAATTTCCTTTCTGACAGTGCTTTTGGGACATGATTTGCTCAATCGACCGCGGCGATCACGTCTTTTCGACTCTAATTTTGCAAACCGGATGTCGCGATCACGTGGTATTTTACCTGGTCACATGGTCGGTAACATGGTGTTCCGGGGTTCTTGGAAATTACACGGAAAATTACGATTTTCCAGAGTCCGTAGTCTTTTATACAAAGAACAACTTTACATGTAACAATAATTCTGCCTAATCGCTATAGTTTTATATAAAAAGAACGTCATTTACCGAAATAGGACCCGTACGTTGAGAATGTGTAAATCGCGGAACTTCCGGAATTCGGAACGCCTTGTCCATTTTCCCCCGACCATTATCTAGCTAGAACGAAAATGTGCGAGGACATCCGCTCGCATGTTCAATTTTTTCAGCATTCCATATATAGGCGGCGCGCTCCAGCGCGTCGCCAATGACAGGTCGTGCTAAAAGATGTTTGTTCGTGTGTGAAAACGGTGATTATGTAACAGCAAAACGTATTTTGCATCAGATCTAAACCCTTAATGTGTTGTGCAACTAAGTGACAAAAGGCCACTCTAATTGTAAACAATCAATTTAGAATGAAATAAAACATGAAAAGCAATGTTAATATGTTAATTAGACACTAGAACACTATACAATTAAAATGACATAAAAAAGGGGAAAATTAATAAAGTATTATATATACATCATCCTAAAAAATGATAAAGTTTTTTTTTCATGCAAAAAATATATCAAGCGAAGATTTTTTTCTGCACTATTAGATATAAATATATATTCTCAATAAAAAGAAATAAAAATACTCATCGCCTCGGTCGTTTGGGAAATAAATCATATATTATTTTATTTATCTCCCCGTTTTGTTAAAACATAATTTTTTTATGGTTTTCACATATTTGGTGATACACATGACTGCTTTTTTGTGTGCATTTTGCTGAAAAAGATTTTTAATATGAATCTGTTTTAAAGGTGAAGACATGCTAGAAAAAATGACAACAAACCTTATTGTTACACCAAAACAATAAGGTAAAACACATTTGTTTAAGTTGCACGTAAATGTAGAATTTTATGAAATAGAAACACTTCTATGTTGCAAGCTAGGTACGACCGTATTATTTGTATTAAGAAAAATGTAAAATAAATTCATTACAAGTGTCAATTAGCGAAACCTAGTCAAAGTATCAGAAACAAAGGGAAAGGACATGCGCAAAAAAGGTGCGCAGTAACTACTCCCGAAAACGCTTTTAAATTCCCTCATACGAACTTTGTACAAATAATATCTGAAAGGATAAGTGCTCTTTTCTGTTTTCTTCCAGGACGAAGAGTGAAGGTAATGACTTGATTCTGAATAGACAAATAAGGGAGACAATACAGAAGTAAGTAGCCTCATCCTTCCCATCATTATCAATAGCAACAGTAAAGCAAACACGTTTACTCATTTTCATCGTAATACATTTAAAAAAACTAAGTTTAAGAAAAAAGAGATAAAAAATAACAATATATTTCAAATCCATCTAAAAGCTTTATATTAAATGCTTACTTGTATATGTAATCTATTTCACATTAATGAATCCTTTTAAACAAGGATATATGTAAATATAGTTATCTTTGCCGCTTGAAAACACTACATATGTTAAGATCGTTTACATTCATTTAGTGTATTTTATTAGCTAATTCGATAATCTCTTTGAACTTTCAGGGATTGCTGGCCGTACCAAACTCCGTGAGTATTGTTTCCTCTTGTAAATAAGGTTTAGCGTTATAATTACACGATATTGGAACAAACCGATTATGTCAAGGGCCACGAGACTTCATTGCTGCTTTGGTCAAGTTGGATTTTAATTAATATATTTAATAATACAGCATTGATACAAATCATCAAAGGTCGCCATCGAAGACGTGTGCAACAATGGGACAACAAACCGATCAAGAAACAGCAAAACCATGTTGTTATTAAAATGTTTGAATGTCGTCAAATATTCATGACTTAAAATTATAAGCAGTTTATAGAATAACATGTCGCCTTACAAGAGACCTTTCCTGGAACGATCGCATATAAACGTCACGCGCGCGACGAAGATGAATTTGCGCCTCTTTTTTTGCTCTGCTACACGATAGATCAGATTCATTGCAAAGACACAGAGGATGGTACATCCTGTTATGATCTCCTTTTCAAGTCGTTGCTATCCTATTGCTGCACCTTCTTCTGAGAAACGCAAGGAGCTCATGTTCTAGCTTATGTCAGTGCTTTCATTTTATAAGGTTATATGGGATCAAATCATGCACATTAGGTCCCATACCTAGCCATAGGAGTCAAGGATTCATCTTTGATGACACAGGTGTTTCCACAATGAGATGGGGGAATACAGCTGGATGTTCTAGGCAGCCGGAACAATCTGCAATACCACCATTCTATACTGAGGTTGGTGTCATTGAAAATATTCTTAATCAAACAGTGAGTCAGCCGTTTGGAAAAAAGGGAATATAATCTTTCCCAAAACGGTGAGAAGTGATACAATCTTGCACAGATGTCCTTTAATATCATTGAAATAAGAATTGGAATGTGACCTTACATCAAAATGGGAGGATAAATAAGTAGAGGAAGATTGTGATGCATTCACAGCCGTAAGCTCCAATGATATCAGAAAGATGGGGAGACTTGTTGATAGATGACCAATGACAGTGCAGTAAGCACATGTGCATCTAGTGTGAAATCGTTTTTGTACGACCTCTCCGACATTTCATCCTTGTGAATTTTGTCCAAGTAAATTGTGACAACTGTGATCTATAATCTTTCTGATAACTCACCTTCCAAAAGAGTTTAAAAAACATTTAAAAATATTATGTGAAGGCTGGTCTAGTCATAGCTTTAGCTTCCTGACATCGCTTTGGGGTTTCAGCCTTTCTAATGGCAGATTGATGAACCCTTTGGATATCTTTCAGTTGGTAGAGTCCAAGCTTCTCCTGCTTTGTTGCTTTACTAAAGAGTTTTCTTAATGGTTTCTGGCTCTTTCTGCATTCTTATGTATGTCTCTGGCGTTGGCTAGATTAATTGTTTTCTTTGCTGAGTTTTCTTTTCCCTGCTCTTTCAAACCTTTCCTATGACGCATGGTAGACAATTGCAGTGCGGGCAGTTATCTTCGCAACATCGCCACTCAGTAAGACCTCCAATATGGGTTGAAGATCGTCGTTGAGCGTTTGGCATTTCTGTCCTTCTGTGTCCATTGATCAATAGATTTCCACCTTTAGTTAACTGTCGCTTGCCTTATTGTTGTTTCTTTTTTCTGGCTTATGTTGCCTTTGAGGTGAAAATAGCCATAACGAATTTGTCTCCAGAACTATCCGTTTTTTCATCTGTTGTGACTGACCTGTCTACATTTGCTGCCCCAGGAGTAGAGAAATTGTAAATACTGTGGCTGGAGTCCTGAATGCTTCTTACCATGATGATTGCTCAATATTCTTTACACAACCTCACGCTATCTTGGTTGGTGAATTTTGAGTACTCTTTTGTGGGCTTAGGGGTGGTTACACTAAATACCGACCGGAAGTAGAACCTGTGACATGGACTTTTTCTCTTTAATAACAGTATGTTTTGGCATCATATTTCCTATGTTGAAGGTAATCTTAATATTTGGCGTAAAAAGAAAGCTGAAACCATATAGAATTAAAAGAAAGCAAAAGTACTGAGCTAATATGCACAGTAATAGACTGACCCACTTTTACCGGAAGTGCATACGTATTTTATTCAAATTTAGGGGTTACTGGCTGGCAGTCTGGCGGCATGTGCATTCCTTGAAGTAAAACCTTCTTACAAAAATTGACTTGTTTCTGCGTCTTTTGGATAAACAATGAATAATTCTTTTCACCTTTGTATGGTTATGGGGGTCAATCATTACTTGGTCATGGTGCAATTTGTTTTCAACTTTTCATGAAAACTTTAGAATATAAACTCTTGACTTAAACTTATTTAGTGGCGCCTAACATACTTTGTCCTTGTAACAAAGAGCTTCCATTATATCCCCATTCAATGTTCGTTGTATGAGTCCGATGATTTCAATGCCTATCGGCTTCCCACCCTGTCTATAGGATCAGAGGGTGTTAGCTTTTTTCAACAGACGTAGCATGTTGGGTGGGTGATTCCCTGTGAAAACATCACGTTGGGTCGACAGACTGTCTGTAACACCAAACATAAATAAGGTTTTAGTAGGCAGTTTTCAACTATTCTAGATTCACGAAACTTTCTAAGGGAAACAAAAGTGTAATGCATATCACACGTCCCCCCACTCTCCCCCTTCCCACTTTTGTTGTTTCATTATGATGCCATTTTTCTTTTTCAAAAATATATCAGTTATTTTGTTATAGTATGTCGATGGTGCATTGAATGTTACAAAAGTCCCAGCAGAAACAAGTTCAAGCAACATATAAATAAACTGGAAATGCACAGATTAAATTTCTAGTGAATCTTCTTGAAGAATGAGCTTCCATATAAATGTAGGAATCACTTTTAGACATAGGAGTATTTTTCTTTAAATCTTTTAATACGTATGTTTATATTACCCATTTTCGTAATGACAGAAATGTATTTTAGGTATTTTCTAAAACTTATCATAGGAAATATTTTAGGTTAAGTTTTAATTTGTGTATATATATATAAATATAAATGCACCGTGTAAGCAACTGTGTACTCTGCGTACCGGCAGCTACGCTAGAGGTGACAGTATGAGTTTTTCCGTCTCCAGCCGACTAAAGGTAGTATTTCAATGCTTTGATGTTAAACGAAAGGTCGCGCCAAACAATTACAATCCCATAGAAGAATAAGTTCACCAAACGTTTACAAGTTCCAATCGCTTTATACCGGATGCAAGTTTAGTGTTAGATTTTAGAGTTCTGTAAAACCGGTTTAAGCACCCTTGTCGGCACTTTCGCCCACTGACCGTACCATGGCGTTTACTGAAACTACCTTCCTACAAGGGAGATAACACAATGTATTTTGAATACTAAGAGTTACGTCCCTTTTAAAATGAAAACGAGACATTTCAAAAAAGTTTAGTGTGGCATAGAGAAAGCAACAGCAACGGCGTAAAGAATACCAGACGAAACTAGTTCTACTAATAAGCCGTCTCATATCATATTTGTTTTCATCATTTTTCGTGTTGACATTCATGAAAAATAAAATATATATATAAAAAAATGAATCGTAAAGGTAAAATATGATACGATAATATATGCTCTTATATAGTCTTATTTATAGAATCACAGACGAAGCCTTTATTTAAATATGACCAATTATTTGGCTGCTAATGTTTTCAGTTTGTAAAATCACACTTGAATCTTATCATGGCACAAGAACATTAAATAGAAAAAAAATCAGAGTAAGAAATTATTTGCAGGGAAAGAAAATGGTGTACTTACACAGGAGTGAGTTACCGTCGGGGAAGAAAAGGAGGAAGTTGGTGGAGACGCACGAAATATTATACCATGTATGTATATACAAATCTTTGTGTGAATAATACAATTGGTAAATGTGGCAACTTTGAGTCGGAAAAAACAAATACTAATAAAGGCAAAACATATATGGCTACTTGAAAGGTTCAATTTAAACTGATTGTCTTTATTTTTTATAAAAAAATGTAAAAATGGATGAAATGTCCGAATGGCTGTCTAACTATATATTAAGGATATTCTCAGTGTCAAAAATGTATGTTTTAAAATAAAAACAACAACAACAAAAAGCCGCGTATTGCATGGTTTCAACTTTTTGATCAGCTTAGAAGTACGTCACGAAATCATTTACAAACATATAAAAACACATATATGTACGATGGTAATGAAGACGACGATAATAATAATAGTGATGATAATGGTTATGATGAAAATGATGATTATAATGTGATGATGTTGATGTTATTGTTGTTGTTATTGTTGTTGTTGTTGTTGATGATGATGATGATGATGATGATGATGATGATGATGATGATGATGATAATGATGATGATAACGACGACGACAGTTACGATTATGACGATATCGATGATGATGGTAACGTCGAGGATGATAATTATGATGATGAGGAGGTAAAGGAGAAAAAGATGAAAATTATGATGGCAGTGGTTATGATGATAATGTTGTTTTTATCTCATCAGTACCGACTACTTTACATACCAAGCTTGTTGCGAAAATTACGGTGGCCCAGATTGTAACGGTAAATATTCCATTCTGTCATTTAAAATACACTTTAATAATAATTTTTCTACTACTACTACTACTTGTAGCGACATTTCTATCATTATAGCACAGTGGCACTTATGAGGTGCCCAGGGACTGAACCCGGCTGGTCCATTATACTGACATTGACAAATCAGGCGTAATGTTGTCCCCATAGCCCTGAGCGTTAGGAGGGATGCCACTACTACCAACTTTAAAGTCTTTGGTTTGATAATAATAATAACAATAATAAGAACGATATATAAATATAGACATCCAATGAGGTGACGAACTGCTTAAAATTTCACAATATGGAAGTACTTAAGTAAACAATGATAAACACTAACACTTTTAACGAAAGAGAAGTGAAAGATTGAAAATGGATTGGTGATTTTTTTTCTTTTTCTCAAATCAGGTATTACATTGAAAGCAAACTAGCCTGATTTTATTCGTTTAAGATTTCACACTATAAATCTGTGCCAAACATATTGCAGAAAGGTTTAAAGAAAATTATTTGTAAAAAAAGTACGAAGTCGGTTATGGATTACCGTTAAGTTGCATAAATGCACTGTTTATTGTTAATTTCTTTTGCAGCAAAATGCCACGGTGTCCCCGAGGTTTCTGCCTGTAATCGGTACGAGGGTACTGTGATTCACAAAGATGGAGACGTGATTAGATGTAGCGGAGGTGCTTGTATAAGGCCGAACTTCTGTACACTCTGTAACACCGGTTACTATGCCGACAACACCGACGGTTACTGTAAAGGTTTGTTCGTTTGATGCTTTGTTTGGATATATCGATGCGCTGCAAGATTGTCGGCATCTGTTGCAAGGCAACACAATTAATGCCTCAAAAAGGTTAATGTGTAGAAGCTTCGAGGATGTGGCATGATGAAAAATCATAGTGATTATTGAATTTTAGCACAATAGTACATAAACATAATTGTCGTGGTCGCTTACAATGCGCTGTTTGTCTGCATTAGATGCAAAAGTGTGGCTGAACAAGACAGCATACTCAACACACAGAGGAATGCACACGTATTGCAAGTTTCTTTGTGCTATAAAATTTATAAGGAATCAGTAGATTATTAAAGAAATATACACAATGCAACGTTAAAAAGCACCTTTCAGTTTCGACCACTACAGTGGCCATCTTTAGAGTGACTGGTCGTTGCTGTAGACAGGTCACTCTTATACATTTTTTTCCAACTATTTGCAATCAGAGAAAAAATTAGCTAATGCACCATGACAAACGAGGACCATTCCATTCCGGTTCATTTTTTTAGTCCGGATGTTAATTACATGTTTTGCAACGTGGTTAAAATAAAGCCGGGCTTAATGGCGTCTTTTAATTAATTTAAGTCACTAGTAATATCACTTAAAACAAGAACATCGAGATTTTATCCAAATGGTACAAAAGGTTTCCAAAAGTAACACTTTAGCGGTAGTGTATTACACGTCTACTTTTTGGATACTTAATTTCTTAGACTGGTATAAAACAATCGCAGAAACCATCAACATATGTGTAAAAATCTTACGCTGAAGTGCATTAGGCGTCCTAATATCGCATGTTATATATTTGTGACGCTCTCAGGGATCCAATTTTGATTACAAAGTACAAAATGTTCACAGTACTTTGGACCCCGTAGAGGGTTTCAGGACAGAGATGACAGTGGCGCTGTCATATATACCATGTTACATTGGCTGTGGTTTAAGAACACCTGGTGTGATACCTTACCCAGTCACATTGTACTTACATATAGTCAACCAGCTGCAAGAAATTTGGAACGGTTGACATTCCTCCATCAACAGATGCTTTATCCTAGAAGAGAACTGTTGCAGATAAGAAGAAAACCCAGGTGGTGGATAAGATAAGCACTAACTTGTAGTCTAGAAAACGATCGCTATAACACCAGGCAAACACGGGAGCTATGGATGGAAAATAGTAATTCATAAGATTTAAATGTATAATTATGAAACAATAAGTGTTTGATAGACTACATGTATTTTGTCAGATAAGTCCAGTGATCTAGAGGCTGAATGTCCTGATGAGACTAGACCCAGACTTGGAGCCGGGCATGGCATTCTCACATATGGAAATACCAATTCCTAATGTTCAATGTTCAATGTCCAATGTTCCTATAGACACAAAAGTTTCCACTGTCACAGATGACTAACGGACGGACGGAAGGACGCTACACAACGAGACATCCTAAAAGATCAGCGGACCCTTGTACTTAATTTCCAGTCCCGAAAACTTATTAGATTTGAGACATTAGATTTGAGTAATTGGATTTGTATGGATTTAGTATATGGTCAGCTGATTCTTGGACAGAAGGCACACAACTGTAAGGAACTCTGGGTTTTAGAAAGTGTTGGCTGGGTGACAGGGTATACCCTAAGAACTGTGTCTGTCGACCCACGCAGGCTCATTTGACTGCCACACCGACTAGCTGAAGACACCGGACTAGATTTGCACTATGAATGGGTCTAGCTGCTGGTGTTGGTGCTGCTTTTACCAAACATTAAACACAAGAAAGAGTTGAGTTTCTTTCTCTGTTAAGTAGGACACGGCCCTGACCTTGGTTCGTGATCTGTGTGAAATATAAGTAATGCTCAGTCGACTCTTAAACACCTTAGTTACAGTGTTAACCTTTAATTGTCGATCCGGGTTTTATTACTGTAGCGGCCGAATCATGTTCAGCTATAATTCGTTTCTTGTCAATTTATTAGATTTTCTAAAAGTGTCTACCAATCCCATCTTATCATATATCATATAACTAAATCATTTTGACCCGGAAGCATTTAGCTTTTTTGGCAATAGATTGGCATCAAAATTGCATTTAATGTATTTTTCTAAAAAATATTTTTTAATAAAGTGACGATACACTATATGCTGTCAGATATCATATTTTTCACCTACACTAGAAAACACAGTTTTCATCTAAAAAGGTTCTTTGTAAAAGTTTGATTATATAAAAAATGCAGATTTCACAACATTGTGCATGTTTATAACCTCAACATAAATTTTGACGTCTGATGTCCCGATCCATATGGCGGATATATATATGTATGTATATTTTCGTAGAATTGGATAAGGTGTCTCGACTAGTTATTAGGTGTTACGGACTTCATAACACTTAAAATTTGTGCCACTTGTACAAGGTATAATGAAGTATACCATATTAGTTATATAAAGTTTGATTAAAAAATAAAATGAAAATTTAAAATATTTAGATAATATGCAATGCAAATAGTGGATATTTTCAAAGTAGTCATCAGACGTCTTCCGTTGTCATGCGTCAGACAACTTACTTTAATTGTTTAAAACCTAAAATGGACGCCCTTTGCGGCTTTGCATAAATACTTATATTGTTTTACATGATATACAATTACATCTGCAGCATGCACTCCTATCGACCACTGTAACATCCCTCGCTGTACTGACAGTTCCAGCAGTGTATGTTCCTGGTGTGAAGGAGAGGTTGTTTTCAACGTAGCCGGGAAATACGCATACAACAGGAATGTCAATCCTAAACAATGCTTGAGTATGTACATGTATATGGTCTTACTGACATCCTCTTCTCTTTCTCCTACTCTCTCTATTTCACACTCTCTCCCCCTTTTCTTAATATTCCTCTCTTTCTCGTACTTTCTGTATCATTTTCTCACTCTATTCTTTCATATAGAGTAAAAACAAATCCAGCTGTTACAAAAACAAATGAAACAAAATATGCGTTTAACGTATTAAAAGTATAAAGTTGTCATCTTGATCAATCAGTACCAACTTAATAAAATAGAATGAATTTTCTAGGTCCGCATAAGAAAGCGATCGTTTTTAACCAAATAAATACTTTACCAAACCTTACAAAAGGACACTACAGCATTGTATTTGTACATATATGTCGGCATTCATAGTGAAAACCGTTCTAAATGAAGGTTCACATCTTGTTGTGTCCTCGCTATATGAAGTCTATGTGAAATCAAAGAATTACAATGCCAAAAGAAATTGTAGCAGGTTACTAGCGTTCATTTTGTAATAATTTACATCTTCTTTATTAAAATGATAAATAGTGTTTTGTGTACGCTTGCAAATTTACATCATACTCTTGGTACAACAACATTACTAAAAGTATGGTTCCAGTATTCGTTGTAAACCAAAAGAAAGACGGTTATGTTATAATTAGACAATGCATTGTTTTAATTCCTGAAGAGATTCTCATAGTATGATATATTAACAAATCTTTCTCAGTAAAGGGGAAATTGTTCAGCTTTCTTTAGAACGGTAATAGCTCCATCTTTCTTAGTAGAAGGGAAAGTTGTTCAGCTTCCTTTGGAACGGTAATAGCTTAATCTTTCTGAATTGTCATAGCTCAATCTTTCTTAGTAGAAGGGAAAATTGTTTAGCTTACTTTGGAACGTTAATAACTCTATCTTTCTTAGCAGAAGGGAAAGTTGTTCAGCTTCCTTTGGAGTGTTAATAGCTTAATCTTTCTGAATGGTAAAAGCTCAATCTTTCTTAGTAGACGGGAATTTGTTCATCTTCTTTTGGAGCGGTTATGGCTGGATAACTTCATGATAAATCATAACCTTGATATGAGCTTTAGATGCTGTGCAGCAACATTTAGAACAACTTTTGAAAGATAATACGAGGATATGTGCTAAGCTATCACATTGTAGTGTTTCGTGGTACAAATAACGTATATTAGAAGGCATTCATTTAGTTAAAAACTATCATACGGTGCCGTTATAAGGGTACCTATGCACAGTGTTCTATCCTAGTTGCTGAACAAACACAATTATAATGAATGTGCGACATTTAAATAGATGCAGGACAATAAATAAAGTTCAAATGTTCTTAGGTCAACGTTCTAGTCTTGCCATTAACTAATTAATTTCAGGACCTAAATATAATAAACGCTCAATATCTCTGGGTACTACGTGTCCATTACTTTTTATTTATTTCTAAAATAGTATATTTTTTTCTAAAATAGTGTCAATTGCCTACATCTATGATTTAATCGTTCTTGACCATTACATTTTTGGCGTTTGTGGTTGCAAGCCATACTGTTAACCTAGGCATACAGAGCCCCTTTCTTAGAAAACTACACCCGCACAAACCTTGTCAAACTGCTGTGAATTGCTGTCAATGCCTTCCACAGCGATTTTTGTTATTATCACCTACATGTAAATGTGTATAATTACAAGAAGCACTTTTCAGGGAAAACACTGAGGCATTGCCAAACCGCTACATATTCCTTTTAATGCCTTCTACGTTTTTCTTTACTCCGAGTTATGTACAATTCAGGAAGGTCGTCAGTTACGGCTGTTTACATAAACCGGCTTTTCCAAATTAAGTGTAAAGCATTGCGACAAATGGTTGGCATTGCTTACAGAAAAGAACATGTAACTTTGTTTGCACATGTAAGTTTGTTTGTTTGTTGTTTGTCTGTTTGTTGTTGTTCTTTGGGTGGGGTTGGAGCTGGGGGAGGGGAGGATGCACTTGAGGTAGGCATAAATAGAAACAAAATAAAATAGGGGAGGAGTTAAGATCAATCTACAAACGGTCCATTTCATAAGAAGGCTGCTCTACACAGTTTTGGTTTCTTTTTCATTTCAGGATCGTGTTCATGGAGACCAAATACCAGGTGTTATCCTGGCTTGTGTAACAGAGACATGCTGTACCCCAGTCAGTGCGAATGCGCTGAAGGATTCGAAGGTCCGGACTGTGCAACATGTAAGCGTATTAAACCTACAGAACAGAAAAACCGCTGATGCGAAGCATCAAGGCGACATTAACGAAGAAACACATTTAAGATAATGTTTAAAACTAATTTATAAATTGATTATTTATTTATAAGTTAACTGTATAAATAACTATTTTGCATTATATATATGATGCCACTCAAACGTATAGAACCCACAAAACACAATGACAAATAAGACAATGCCTTAAATGACACTGATAACAATCATACTTATATTGTCAGTACATTTGGATGAAAGAATCAGTCACTCAAATTACTAAACAATCATATATACTTTGCTCTCTTTGCACACTGTAATTGATGCAGAGTTCGTTTCCTGAACATTCGTTTTGGCGTGAGATTTACATGTTAGTAATCTAAGAAATGATCAGAATAAATAGTCTAAATCTCTTGTTTACTGCCATGTTTGCGTTAAAGACACACACAAGTAAGAACAATGTACTATGATACCATGTCTACATGTTGGCATAGAAAGAGTTCCTCTTTGTCGTGCTTCCTTCCTACACATTCAGACAGCTTCATGTTTCCTCCGTATTGTCTTCGTGAGGCAAGAAAGTTACGCAAAGTAGGGAATATGACATTAAAATGATGCTCCCACGATGGTCTCATAAAGGGCACAGCACTGGACACGCAGATTTAATTCGAAAATGAACTTCGCAAGCTCTTTTGACATTTTAATTATTCTTATGACCTTATTTACTACCGCTTATGCTATTTCGGCCATATGCAAAGAAACCCCACGGACCGACATACGATTGCGTAATATATACTTGCAAATTACTCGCTTTACGGCTAAAACCGAAATTGAAGCATTCCTGCCTAGAATATGACAACAGAGGAATTTATGTAGTTCTATAAAATAAATGCGGAGGAAAACGCACAGCCATACACTTCTCAGTAACTCAGCAGAAAACACAACCACAACATAACTAAATGGAAATTTAATAAAATCATGAAAGATGAAACACTTAAATGCACACGAATACAGACTCCCCACTGGAAAATTAATACAAATGACGTAACAAGACAAGACCGATTTTGACAAACATTTTCGTGGTTCACTTCTGTTATTCGAGTTCCTTTACCTTCAGCTAAATGTTCACTACCTTGAAAGTTTTTTTACAAATTGAGAAGGGTCGGTAAATAGACCACAAAAAGTATGTATGGTGCAGTATCTTCATCGGTCGTCAGTTTTCTTTTTTCTTCTTTCATCACACCGACACAATTATGGTCATATTGGCGACGTACAGTTATAGGTAATTCATGGTGGAGCATGACCCCAAACTTACGTCTTGGTAGAACAACCGGCGTATCGCAGGTAAGCTGGAAAACCTCCCCACACGAAAGATCTCGCCCCACCGGGACTCGAACCCACGCGGTGAGGGATTGGGAAGTTACAAGTCAGCGATTCTTACCGCTCAGCCACGTGCGCACACGTGTCAGTGTCACAAAATGGACTACGGTAATAGGAAGTGTTCCAGACTATTCTTTTCTAGAAGTAATAACAACAGTGCTCGCAGCGCTGTCGTGTTTGGCAGTTGTCTATTACGCTTCTGTTTTTGTTTCTTGTTAACAGTCTCTACTTCGGGGTTGAAGAATCTGACTATAAACAGTCCAGAGATGACGCTTCATGGAAAGAAACAGTTATTTTTGCCTGATCCCCAACAGCCAGAGAGAAAGGTGTGGGCCAACAAGGTTGATTGGGAGTTTGTTAGCTTAGAGGTGCCTGTGAAATTTGATGTTCCGCCAATAGCTCCAGAATCTAAGATGAAGCAGATCTACATCGACTTTAACAAGACAAAAATCGGAATTGAGAGAGTAGTTGCGGATGCAGTTTTAACTCGAGGTAAGCAATTTATGACACTACAAAGACTAAAGATTTAAGAATGAACACGTGTCAACAAAATTATATAATTACATAAAATATGTTTATAAGAGGGCCCAATGTCTCATCTTTTCACAATTAACTTATATTATTTTTTTATTATAAATCTTAGTTAAAAATCAACCGATGTATAATCGGTACCACGTGACTACAGCGCATGGGTTAACGTATATATTCTTAGCAGAAGAAAAAAGTAAAGAATCATGTGAAATGGCAATTGGACAAAATGGATTGTACCTGAGATTTGGTATCTATTTGACTATGCTCCTCATCTCTTGATAAAACAGATTATAAATTGAAATAAAACATCTTGTCAGGTTATTACCAATTTAGTTGTGATACAAACCATTTTAACTGAAGTCAATGTACGTTTAGGCTAGTTATCATTCTCGAACATGCAGAAAAATCCATACCGACTATCTTTATTTTATTCGAATATGCTAAAATGAACTTCAACATTCGATATATCATAGAAAAAGTGCAATTTAATAAGAAAATAAGAAAAAGTTCCTATGAGAATTATGACAAATATTAAAATCTGAACTTCCAATTGACAAAGCCTTACATAGCAAATGTCACGAAATCATTACTCTATGAATTTGTTAGTAGTAAAAGGACATGAAATCGGTAATTGTCCTTAGATTGGCTGTTGAAACAATCGAAACAACCAATACATTGACATAAATAAAAGGAATTCCATGATTCAATTAACGTGAATTAAAATGGATACGATGAGCTTACTTCTTTTAAAATGTATTCATAGTTCATACCTTTAGCATGCGATTCGACTGTTTCAAACTGCACCAACTTATATATTTTTACAACACCATGATCATCAGCAGCAACACAACAAAACTATCATTATTTACTTTTAAACACAATTTAAATCGTTAAAAAATAAGCAATTTTTAAAATTTGATCAACATTGTACAGGCAAAACCTTGACTCGTTTCAAGCAGTGTATTATTTATTGCTTTTTTCCAGGAAACAAAACAACTGTGTGGCGAAATGATGTCCATTGTGGTTTTCAAGCCAACTGTAAAATCTCCCAAGGTCAAGTCAACCTCGAAGCTATTCCATGGAATGACATCACACGAGGTGGCTTCTTCGAACACCTTGATAGGTATGTCTTAGACGTTTGTGATCTCGTTTGTTTGTTACGGCTTCTTTAATCTACAATAAGAATATGTTGAGTCTTATGATGATTGAAACATAAACCAGACACTGAAAAATCACAGTACAAAGCTATTCACATGCAAGCCAAATGTAAAAGTAAGAACAAATTTGTGAAGAGCCATTTAACAAAAAGTGCAAACCCAAAGGTTAACGCATTGGAACATTCAGTCGACAAAAAGGATCAACAAGTCTACTAATAATTATTTTTAGACTACGCTTTTTCAGTTAAACACAACAGACCATTATTAAGTCTTAAGCATAACAGCTCTTCGTCTAATAGCAACTAAATACAAAAAATGTGTGCATGCGATAAATCAAATATACATGTGTGCAATAAGAATATAAAGGTATACAAACAGTTTATATGAACAGTGAGAGGGTGGCAGATAAATACTTAGGCTTTTTCCTATATTAGAACAAAGTTACAGATTGTGTAATCTTATTTAGTAGCTTACTTGTAATTATTAAGTGATGCATGATACTGACTAAAACGTGTGTCTGACATTATGTACATGCTTATTACTACAATCCTTTAAGCTAGATTTTGTGATGGTACTCCATTGCAACCTAGACTGTGTGATGGTACTTAATTGTAACATAGACTTTGTGATGGTACTTCATTATAACATAGACTTTGTGAAGATAATCGATTAAAGAATCAGTGTACATTAATTCAAAATTTATCCAGAAGTCATTAATATTATCTGCTTACCGTGCATGTATAAGAAGGAATGCGTGGTAGCGTCGTTCTATGTAAATAGTATGTATTTCGTTGAACACGTATGATGTAGGATAGAGATTTCCGTTTCGCGTTATAAGGAGCAGAATAATGTATAGTGTTTAGATGTGCATTAATTTTATAACGAAGACTGTGTGTGTTAGTGGGTTATTAATATTCATCTAAATAAACCCTTGATGATTTCTCCTTAAACATCGGGAGTTAGTAACCCTCTGTATATTAAATTATATTATATTATATTATATTATATTATATTATATTATATTATATTATATTATATTATATTATATTATATTATATTTTATTATTTTATATTATATTATATTATATTATTTTATATTATATTATATTATATTATATTATATTATATTATATTATATTATATTATATCATATTATATTATATTATATTATATTATACAGGAAAATAATGCACGGTACAATCCGTCTATGTCTAAACATTATATCACGTTTATCATGCTATTAATAAATATATGCAATATCCGTGACTATATCAGAAGTGGTATTCACTATTTATTTCAGGATTACAGTGACGATACAGTTAACGAATGGAGGCAATGTTCATTATACCGATTTTGAGACGAACATGCCTGGGCAATATGCCATCAACGGAAAGACAGTGACGAAACTACTAGAGCTGGAGTTTGACCTTTTTCCTCCCATCCAATGTCTGGAAAATGACCACACCTGTCCGGACCAATCACTTTTCACTCCGGACTTTGTCAAAGATGTAAGGCCAACGTTTAACCCATAGTATTTCTTTTTAAATTTATTTTTGCATCGTAAGATAAGTTAACTGAATGGGAATGAATCCGATTTTTATTGTCTCGATCAAAGCTCGTAGGCATTTATTCAAAAATTTAGCAAAACAACTTTCAAATATAGCAGTACGAGAAAAACAAGTTCGTTCATGAAAGATATAGCTTCAATCATTAATTGTGTGAATCGTGTTCTAGCTCCTCTTTCCACTTCTATTAGTCTGTAGTGAGTTTAATAGATAACAAAGGTAGATTTGCAGACTAGTTTATAATACTTACATTTTACGCGCTGAATAAGAAAGAGATGATGTCAACGTCAAGGGCTTGTAGTTGTTGCATGACTAAATGTGCAAAATATGAACAGTTATATATTTCATTATTTCATTGGAAATGTGCCATACAAATATTACTGTGCGTGTGTTGAATTGCTTTACTCTTTCCGTTCGTAAATTGGTTTCCTGCTCACAGCCATTGTTAATTATGTTAATTAGAAATGCGTTTTTTCACTCTATTAACGATTACTGTATCATTACACAAACGATTAACAGTTACATTGTTTCTAAATTTATGACGTTTACTATAGAGAAAAGATCAAACTCATCTAGATTAAGTAACTTTGCAGGTATCAATACAGAACGAAACTCGAATGAATTAAATTTGATTTCAAATGAAAAATAAATCTGTTCTGTGTTTAATTATCATCATTACACAATCAAAAGCTCGCACATGTACGATCGGCAATAAAAACAACAACAAAAATATTCATGCCATAAACCAGTAGCGACATTTCGTAAAAGGAAATGTACAGCATAATGTAGAAAAAATGTCTCGAACAATGCTAATGACACTTTAGTGAATTTCTAGTTGCCTGTGTGTAAACGTTGAGGTATTTCACTAAAATAGAAACAGAGACCACGAACCGCCTAACTGAACGCACAACTTTGCAGCCAGTCAATCTGTTTAGGCCGACTTTTTGACCTCGTTGCAGTAGATAAAGGACATAAATCTCGTAGCCGCAGGTTTCATACCACTTTATAAATGTGTTTAATACACATTGGGTTATTAGCATCCTTTCTAACTTACAACAACAAAACCTGGTCAATAACTGCCACAGAAATATACAATATATACATATATCAACTGTATTTGTTATTCAGGAAAACAGACACAACGCATAGGATTGTTTAATTGATCAAAATTTCGAGACTTTTTGATGTTTAAAACAATAAGGGTTAATATACAATTATGTTTAAGCTGTTATATATTATATTTTTTTTCCCAAGCGTCACGGTAGTAATAAAAGCTGGAACGAAATACATTTCATGTGTAACATTTAAAAGGATATTTTGTTTCAAGTTTAATATAAACATGTCTGTGTACACTAAAGACAGCGAATGTACTTAAGAGCGCGTGCGTGTGACGCTTAAGTGGTTAGTGTGCATGCGCAGGCGGAGTGAGGGAGCGGTTTGTATATATATCAATAATATTTTTATAAGAAGGAAATCAAAGTGCTATCTAGTTGACATGTATTCACTTAAAATGTGTTAAAAGTATTTAAGATAGTCTGATTCATATGAAAGGAAAAGATTTTGTTTTTGTACAAATATTTTTTTATTGTATGCACAATGGCACTTATTATTGTATATATGTATGTAAATTTTGAAGTCATAATCGGATTGTCATGTGGCAATTCAATAGAAGAAGTATAATTTTAATACTCGCACCTTCTTCCCTGAATGTGTTTTTTCCACATCTGTCTACATGATCTGTTCCAGTAAAAAGATCTTAAGAGTAGAGTCAAGTTTTCAACACTTAGATCTTCTCAACTAGTAAATATATCAAGTTTAACTGTTACTTGCAGTTTAAGTATAGCTCAAGCGCGATGCCACTGTGGTTGTTTAGATCATTCATTTTCTTTATGGGATTATCTTAACCGAAAAATGTATACTTAAAATATCATTATAGCGTTTAGTTGGAAGGGTTGCACGCGAACTTTTCTCATTTTTATTTAAATATATAAAAACTTAAAAACATGTTTTATTGGCATTTAGGTGTAATGGAAATCTGCTCCCTTAAAACATGTATTTGTTAGTTATTTATGCAATGTATTTCAGATGTTATTTGACGTTTCATGGGATGGGTGGTCTGACGAAAACTCTGGCCTTCACACATACCGATTCGAGGTTTTCTACCTCAAAGTAAAAGACAAAGCGTCTGGCATATTAGAACATGACCACTTGACATTTGATACAGTTGTTAACGCTACAGAGGTAAGAAAATTGATTTGGAATATTAAAGTTCAAAATTCATGTAGGCACACACACTCTGTAGGCACCTTTTCTCTAGGTACTCAGTCATTATAATGAAGGGTAATATGCAATTTGTATATAAGTCATCCGAAATCACACAATATCGCAAACAGACATGTGTTCTGTTGTCAACGTAAATCAACCATTCACCATGTGCTTTGTAAAGTAGGTCATCGATTCACTATGTGCTTTGTAACGTAGGTCAGCGATTCACCATGTGTTTTGCAAAATATTTCAACCATTCACCATGTGCTTTGTAACGTAGGTCAGCGATTCACCATGTGTTTTGCAAAATATTTCAACCATTCACCATGTGCTTTGTAACGTAGGTCATCGATTCACCATGTGTTTTGTAGAGTATTTCAACCATTCATCATGTGCTTTTTAAAGAAGGTCATCGATTCACCATGTGGTTTACACTTGCACTGATTGGCTAAACCGGCTTATGCTAACAGACTTGTCTGTCATGATAGAAGTCGTCCATAGGCTTAAAATGGATTATGTAGCCCCTTTGTCATTTTTTAAAGAAAATAATACTTTAAATACAACCATGTTTTAATTGATTTTCTTTTAAAATAGCCAGGCAAATTTGGTGTTGTATCTTTCTTGAGCATTGCAGTTGATCATCGCTGCTTGTAAATATTCTGTCGTCCACATGTATAAATGAAGACGATAATTGTCATGTTAATAAACAGCAATTAACAACTGATATATGAAAAATAAGTCTGCTAAAGATGCAGTATAACTTATATACGAAAGAACACTCGTACAACAAAGTATGTTTGCACGCAAAAAGCAGTAACTTCTGACTTATAATATATACTTTAATTTAAAGTAAATTATAGAATTAAATGTGTTTGAATAAAATACAAACGAGACGCGTATTTACAAATATAGCAACCATAGAAACTAATGAAAACATCCAGGTGCTCTTTACATTTATACCTAAATCAATTCCTCACAGGCGACATCATTAAAAGTATACTTATTTTGTTTAAAGTAGATCATTACTTTACCACATGCTTAATGGATACTGATTGTGTAAACATACTTGATTTCTTGTGAGGCACCACATATTGCTTTGGAATCATGTATAACAATACACGCACGCACGCACACACACACACACACACACACACACACACACACACACACACACACACACACACACACACACACACACACACACACACACACACACACACACACACACACACACACACACACACACACACACACATACACACACACACACACACGCACACTCACAAGCACACACACACGCGCGCGCGCGCACACACGCACACGCACACTCACGCGCACACACACACACTCACACACACACACACACACACACACACACACACACACACACACACACACACACAAACACACACACTACGATAAACCTTTTCGTATTCGGCGTCGTATGACCATTGAGTGTCGGTTTGCAGTAAAACCCGAAATACAAAAATACAACAACACAATACATTCTGTTATCTGTCACAGGCAACAACGAGGCTCAACGTATCTGTACCAGGGCCGTACGCCGTGGAGATGTCGGCTTTCGACTGGGCAGGCAACGAGAAAACCACTCGCAGCTTGATGATCTTTGATGACGAGTCCGTTGTCAACCTGACTGGGACACCTGTATTTGTGCCAACGGCAGATTCCAGAACTAACTACAGGTAACAATGTGATCCAGGCGTCGAGGTTCTAAAATGATTTTGAGCCTACGTCATCTCCTAATCATTTCATCTGTAAGATACTTAAGTATAATATCATTGTTAAGTATAATAACATTGTGCTCAAGTCTAGGACCAACGTCAAGCATCTGATTGGTCAGATTTTCCGTTTGAACTAAAATCTGACCAATGAGATGCTTACGAACGATCTCAGATTTCAGCTGAAATTTTTTACCATCGTGCCCTGTTGGTCTCGGGCTTACAGCCTCGATGTATTTCTCAAGTAAATTGCTTTGTAGGTCTAACAGATAAAATGTCAAATCTAAGGATTGTTTTCCGAGCGTAAAGCCCCTGATTGATAAAGCATACACACAATAGACTTAAATTCTTTGGCTATTTGTCGTCCAATCAAATGACAGTATTCGACGTATGATTCAAGAACTTACGAAGGGCCTATATCTTGAAATCGTTTTGAAATATTACATCTGACTATGCCAATCTGTAGGGCCACGCATTTGTTCAACTTCCGACTCCGTTATTGTTGCAGCTGACAAAATTTGTTTCAATGAGTCAAATTTATTAATGACTGCCAACAACATTGAGGTTGGCTGATAATTATAATAATAATAATAATAATAATAATAATAATAATAATAATAATAATAATAATAATAATAATAATGATAATAATAATAATAATAATAATAATAATAAACTAAGGCACATTTTAATGTTAAGGTGGATAAACTCACCTGCTGAAAAAATTGAAGTGAGGTGGCCAAATCGTTTCATAAATGAGCGCCATCTGGTGAACGGATGGCTGCATGAGGTGAAATCCGTCGACCATGTCTCCAGAGAATTGGACGATTCACCCGGAACGTCAAAGAGAAACACAGCGGCTATACACAATATACAAGGTAAGGCAGCGTCTTTAGTGACTACGCGGTTTGTGTCCGACATGTTACTTCCTTATGATGATCAGCTAAAATACAGACACTAAACAGTAAGCAAGTCACATTAACATTGACTTTTATTTGCATCAAAGTTTTAATTGGACTCGTTTTAATCAGAACCATAAGATTTTCTTATAAATGTGGCTAAATCATTTTAATTTAATTTCTAGCAATTAAAAGATCCAAGCAAACCCTTTCAGAATCTTTGTTTCATTATGTTATTTATGCTACTGTATATAAGTAACTGTTAATTGTGAGACTCTAATTCCTATCTTTTTTTCAAACTTTGTTAATGTTACCAGTTTCTTAACATTGTTTTCAAATGTTTCTATGTCTCATCGTGTCAGTTTAGTTTTGATTCCTTAATAGCAATCTTTTAACATGCGAATAAACATCATCAATTATAATTCAGACTTCTAGCTACCAATTTTAGATTTGTGTTCTCTACACAATGCTTTAATGACAAACAATTCCATCTCGACAAAAGCAAAATTAGTTAATAATATTACCCTTATAATTATGTATTATCTTTTCTGGAATTAATAATCAATCCTATATTTGTTGCACATTTTGTCCTGAATGTAATAATAGGTTTAATCTACAACACAGCACTCGCAATACTAAATATTTCGAACCACCTTCATTCATGAAACAAATGTCAACAAACGGGGTTTACATATGGCACACAAACATGTTAAATTCAACTATGATCATGAGATGCTTTGTTTACACGTGACGTCATAGATGTTACAGCCTTTTTCATTGATTTCCTATGTTTTTGTACATGATTTATTTGCACTGGAATTTGTTATTGTCTAATATTTGTATTGTATGCTTAATTCCTCATTGACCGCTTAGATCGGTAACGAGTTCAATAAATTTGAGTTGAGTTGAGTTTCATACTTAGTTTTATTTGCAGGCGTTGTGAGGTTTACAGTGAGTTACAACATTAGCTACGGCTTTGACTATCCCGAAGAAACTATTGGCCCAGTCAACGTGACAGGAGAATTGTTTGACCAGCAGAGACTATTTGTACATGAAGATTTTATAGACGGCAAACAGCTGACGTTCTTTGTACGTGGCTATGATGTCTTGGGAGAATTTGCTGAAGATGTGACGTCAATAGCCATAGATCTGAGCCCGCCTGTCATTGAGAATATGTGGTTGACAAAAGGGGACATACTCAATATCACTGTTCATAGTGAACAGGAACTGGATAAGTTGACGTGAGTAGAGACACTAACTTTTTTTGAATTACACGCAGTATAACGAGTTTATCGAATTGGGAAAATCAAAAGCATTATATTCATTAAAAACTAATATACTAGACTTATATTCATCCAACTAGACTACATTCAAACTGCCATTGACTCAATAAACGCCATGTTTATTAATATACTCTGACTGTACCAATAGTGACGCACTTATTAATATAATGTTTTCATGCCCCATGTTCTTACCAAGCTTTGCTGTAATCGTTTAAAAGCACTATTGTCGCATTATGGGTCATTTATTGTTTTGATAATTTGACCGAAGCACAACATTATACATTTGTATATAGAAAGGCAATACGTTAGCAAAACCCTAATTATATTATAATAGATACAAAACAAAGTCAATATGAATGAGTCTCTATTATTCAAATAGTATTCGCGTGGGATCTAAAGTCACGCCAAGAACTTTGTTTAGAACTCGGAATTAAAAGGAATTTGTATGAAAAATTATTTTTGAAAGATCACAACAATGTGAAACAGATGGTATTTTCATCATTATTTGTCTGTTCTGTGCGATGTTATGAACATGTCTTTATTTATTATCATTTTTGTGTTTCAGGATGGAATGGGAAACATTCGACATTCACAGTGGTCTTCACACAATTTCTTGGAGAATATATGATAACTACACCCGGACGGATATCGTGCATGGGTCTGCCCACGAAACTATACAGGGAGAGGCGCAGGTATTGATAGTGACCTTCGATCTCACTCCGACAAAAGAAATGCACTGAGAGCATTGTGGTGTGCAAACATATGTTCTATCCACGATGTCACATTTTGGGACATGTAACAACCACTGGACATTTAAACATACATTTTGTCAGACCAAACGACACTTTTCAAATTATAAAACTCATTTTTCAATGTAGTGAACTTAAGCAGAAAGTTAGTGGTCTTAAATGAAAATGATTGATCCATTTAACCATACTTAACAGTGACCGTGTAGGTAACTACGGCCCTATGTTGGTTATGTCACACGTGCAACGATTTGCCCACTGGGGTAATCAAATCATTTAACTACTTTAACTTTATTGTGTATCGTTAAAAAAATCTCAGAAAGTGATTAAGAGGAAGTCTGCTTCCTGTTTAAAACTGTTACTATACATATTTAATGCTAAAAAACAACAAAAACAAAACAGATTCACTAGAAGACAGTTTTAGACATTGGTTGTAACCACCGATGCACAGAAGTAGTTCATAATAGGAGTGGGTGATATCCGCAGCAGTTGGTTTACAACTGCGTATGTTGCTCCAAATTTAGGATTTATCATAACTGGAAAACGTTTGGGACCCTGAGCCGTTTTACATCGAAAGTGAAAAATGTTCAGTCGTAAAATAAGTTCCTTTCAAAACTGTTATTGTACATCCGTGGCCGACTAGGGGCCATCCCTGGCATGTTTCGTTGTTTTAAAGAGATTGAGGAGCACAAATGTGAGATAACTTTAATATTTTAATGACTTATATTGTTTAAGCAAGGCACATACAAGAGAATACTTCGAGCGAGATTACAAAAAAAATATGATAAAATTGTATTAGATGTCTTATAATGATTAAATTGAATATGCCGAATCATAAAGAAAAGGACAATATAATTGTCATAATTATAATTGTTATTTTGGTTACGGATAATAGAAATTTTTAAATTCATGGCGTGTAAGAAAATATTTACATGAGCATATTTAGCGCTCATTCTGATTAATGACAAGTACATTGAATACCAAATAAAGCATTCCACGAATATATCGAAAATTTTAAAATCAAAACAGTGATATTTATGCATGCTTAACATGTTGTCTCGTCCCGTCCTAGAGCCTTGAAGACTGTGAACTGAAGTACTCCAACCATTCCCGAGGTCCAATGTGCTACTGTACCCCATACAACGGATGTTTCCACAAGCATTTTCAAGTTTCTCCCAAAGTAACTATTTCTGGAAACGATGGTATTCTGGCAGCATTGAGCAACGGAGTGCATGAAAGAGAATATTTCTTTGAGGTTCGCGTTGTCAACAACGCTCTATTAGAAACGGTATCGACTATAAAGGTAGGTCTTGTATTTCTAAGTTTACAAGCAATGTTTATTCTTTGTAGTTGGTTTGTTTTGTTCTGTATGTTGTCTTTTGGTAACACCGCATTGACACAACCACGGTGATATTGGCGACGTTCAGCTAATTATTGGTGAAAGGAATCGCCGATATAAATCTGCGAAGAACATTCGACGTTCCGCAGGACAACTGGATGAACTTCGCTAATTCAAGTTCTCGCCCAGAAATTGATTTAAACCTGAAGAGTTACAAGTCGGCGACTATAACCACATGGCAATGGGTGTCTCCTTTTGTGACTAGTAAGGGCTTTATAAGGTGTATGTCATGTTAAGGCATGTGTATTTTGTCAAGGAAAGCAATGCAGAAGTAACGACTTCAAGCAGTGTCGTAACGAAGACAGTTCTTATATGTGTTATTTGCTACGTTGTGTATTGTATTTTTCTCTTTAAATCTAAAGGATAAATTACTGTCGCTTCCCATCATAAACCGCCACCAAGTAGCATACAATCTTTCACATTTGAAGAGAGTTTGACCTCTCTTAACCACAAAGGGAGACAACTTAATATTATCAGTTCTTTCAACGTCTTCACTCTCCCATCCAGATCACCATAGACACATCTCCTCCACACGCCGGGACTGTCCATGATGGTTTCCCTGACCAACCGGAAATAGACTTTCAGCAGTCACGTGATCTCACCTCTCACTGGGACAGCTTCTTTGACAAGGAAAGTGGCGTATGGTTCTATGTCTATGGTTACGGGCCTTCATGTCTGACCAGCCCAGAGTTTGACATCCATACCTCCACGGGCAATTCTTCACAAACGGTACGTGGGGCCCATAAAATATATTGCGAGTATAAGTTTCCATTATATCATTGATTTGTTAGACAGCCTAACATCTGGTCACCTGTTTACAGGATTTTTTTGTCAGACGAGTATTGAGTTCAAACGTTGGCACATGTGCATGAATAGGACATTGGACATTTTTTTTTCGCATTGAAGGTTTAAAAACGACAGAGGCGCTGGGAACGTATTCCGGACAGGACCAAATTGTTTTGAAATATAATTAATTGAGTCTTTGATTTGTAACTTAATATTCATGCCTCCATATTTGTATGATATTTTGTATTTAAATAAATGCCTATAATATATTACGAATACAAAAATAAGGTATTTGTGTTTAAGCAAAATTAATTTCAAAATTGTTAACTACTAATAGAGATAAAATGCGTGTCTTAAACCAACGATTTCTACGCCAGAATTTATAAGCAATATCATTGCCCCAATAAAATCCGTTCACAAATCTTTGAATTATTTTGTTAAGTTGGTCAAGACGTACGCGCTTTCTGGAAGTTACACAGCCCCAGCATCAGGAAAGTATCACGTGACGGTTGTTGCCTTCAATCACGCCTTGGACCATTCGGAACCTGTCTGTTCAGATGGTGTCACTATTGACGTAACGGAAATCGACGTTAGTGAAGTCGTCGTAAAAGGTTCAGTGACTCGCTCAGGGCTAATGAAAGACACTGCTGACAATGTATGGCTTGTGAATAAGGACAGAGAACGAATCAAAATCGAACAGCCAACGGCGCTTTGTGTGTAAGTTCAAATAGCTGAAAGCACCGTTTCTTATCGTTCATGAATAGAATATGTAATATCGTACCGGTATTGCACTGTAACAATGAGTACGAACGTCACCTCTGAAAATAATCTGAAATTCAAAGTCAAACTTCTGTTAAAAGTAAGCTGATTAGAAGCTTTCTGGTGGTAGTTCAATGATCACAAATCGAATTTGTGAAAAGGCAATGTCTCATTATTGTACTTATTAAATTAAGATTTGTTTTACAACAGCAATAAAGCAACGGTTATCCCTGAAGACCGGATCCGACATATTCCGTCCATTCGCCACGCCAACGGAACGGAAAAGACCGTAACTACAGCGGTCTGTCTGCAGTTTTCCGGCGTTCATTCTGACCTGATGTCGTTCATAACGTCAGACTCGCATGTAAGTTTTAAAAGTTCACGAAAATATAATAAATTTTCTGTTTTCATTTAGCCAATTTACATCTACGATTTTGCGCAGTGTTTTGGGTTTACTGTAGTATAATTTTAAATCACGTTTAAATATGTTAATAGAAATATGACTTTTCTGCTTTATACTTTAAATTTCATGTCCTCGAAATTTGTTTGCAAAAAGCATCATTCGGTTTAGAGTTTGTAGAGATAAACATTTTGTTTTCGTAATTATACATTAATTATAATGATGATGGTGGTGAGGAAGATGAGGATGAGGATGAGGATGAGGATAATGATGAATAATTGACTTTATCCCCCTTTTCCTTCCTTTAATTTAAATTATTTAAGTTATTTAAACTTTTATAAGCATGATGCAAAACACTACATGTACAGGATTTCTTCCAGTTGGACCTCTCGTGGAACGTGACTGATGTCTTGGCGAGTGTCCACGACTTCGAGGTGGGGCTGTCAGGTGGCAATTTAACCCCAGACAGGATGGATTTTGTGTCGTCCAGACAACACCAACACATACGGCTTCCACATCCTAACATCTGGGATGGCGAGCAGTTTTACCTCATCATCCGGGCAATTAGTAAATCTGCCGTCACCAAGGACACGGTATGATCTTCGTTTTTCCATGTAGCTGTCTGGTTTACTAACTAAGACAATTCACCTTATTCACACTAGTATGCATTTGTTTTAATTAGCGACCAAGAATGCTTTTTAAGACTCTAGTCTATATTATTTTATATTAGAATAAATTGCATACACCAAGCTTTAAATTTAAGTTTTCAAAATGCTCAAGTTGTTTGCTTAAGACCTATAAAAAGCGAAATTGGTTTTCGCGGGTCCATCTCTAATGGAAATTATTATTTACATGCCGTCCACGTAACCATGTTTGGACGTACATTCTGATCGCAGAACAGACATATATAACCTCCCTATTGATCTTATATTTCTAAAAGCAATCGTTTGTGCATTGTCTACATTTTTATTCTAGTAGATTACACATTATTGCCCCTCTTAACTTTTATTTTATCTATGAAAAATAACGATTTGTTTAACAGCTACATTGTGTTTGCTTTTCGGATCATAGGTTTTTTTGTGGTAAAGTTCGCTCGACCGAGCGTTGGCGTAGGTCAGTAAGCCAGTTCGTCTGTACCAAACTTTTGGAAAATGTTGCAAACTGGCTGTTATTAGTTTTATCGTTTAACCAGCAGTTGGCAAAACGGTGACCGCGGGTTTGCTAAATGGAAGCGTAATTATGTAATATGGTTAAACATTATTGACTTTTTATATATATTTGGATCTACTTTCAATTTTATGTATTGGCAGACCAGTTCATTACTAGATGGCGATTTCTTTCTTTCCGAATGAAGGGTCTGTTCTAACTCTTCCAATCTGATTATGATAAACCAGTATTTTATTCTAGATGATCGGACCGTTTTCTGTGGACACCACCAAGCCTGATTTCCAGGGAAGTATCCGCGTTGAGCTCGAACAGAGTTCTGACGGACATCACTTGGTGGCAGCCTGGCAACCTGACGCATTCGTTGACCACGGGGATACCGCCCCTCTCCAGTATACCGTGGCTTTAGGTGATGGACATTTATCGGATTGAATTTTATTTTGTTTCTTTTTAAGATTCATTCTCCGACTAAGACAATTCAGTTTCTTTTCATGTCAGACACATTGCAGGCCTAAAATAGTTAATAATAATTTGGACAGGTGAACTAGATATATTTAGCTGCTGAAGGTAGTGATCATTTATCGACATTCATTTTAATGCTCCGTATCCCAAATATATAACGACATCGCAAAAGAGGAGCTCAAAATAAGCACCTCCCTAACATAGAGATCTGCATCATCCAGACGTTCACCAGTAGTAAATCGCACGCGAAAAGTGATACGGGGAGCATCGCTGGGCGGGAGGACATGGCTTTAAAGAAAATTGTGTGGAAGCGAACGATAACGATGTGACTCTTGAGAACAAACGGATTTGTCAACGAAGCTAGTTTATTAAACTTTTCCCGAAAAGTAAGGCCCGAGTCTGATAAAAACATAAATATATGTAAAACGGTACTTAATTGGCGATGTATCAACTCTTCCCGATGTACACACATAGAGCCTCCTGTTAAATATCACTATATTTAGAGCCAAAATGTAATTATATTATTTTCAATATTCAATTGTATACATATAAGTTTTAATTATATATTTAAAAGACTTAAATAACCATATATTAATTATAATTAATCAGAACTGTAATAAGAATAACCATAGGTCATTAGCTCTATATGCAGCCTCTCGGATCCTTTAAATCAAGTTGTTACAACTGTCAGTATACATTCACTCTTTCCACTCACTATTTACATTTACAATAGCAAGCTATTGTTACCAAAAAGATAATTCACTTAAAGATAAGTTAAGGAACATTTTAGATTACATTAGAACTAAGTAAAAAGATCTTTACAAAGAAGACCACAGTTATAAATGCAATCATTGTTATAACTTCTGTATAAACAACACCACTTCAACGTTGGCTTAATGCGTTAAATAATTTTAAGCCAATGTTAATAAAATGGAAAATTAACAGGTTCTTCCAAATACGGTCACGACGTGTTGCCGTTCGGCCCACTATCGCCCGGCTGCAGCTGTCTGACGGCTGTCACGTGCACCGCCATCAACATTGACCGTCTAGATTGGCACCTTCATGGGCATCAGAGTTACTACATCACCGTCAAGGCTGTCAACACGGTCGGTATGTTCACGTTAGCGTCATCCGATGCTTACGTTCATGACGTCGAGTTACCGTCACTTGGGGTGGTTTATGACATCGATATAGAAAATGATATTCTGGTAAGTTTATACCTTTGTACCCCCCCCCCTTTCTGTGTACGATTTTAAAATTGAAGCACCCAAAGCGATAATTAAAATTTCCCTTTTCTCGTGTTTCTGTACAATTAGTGACAATGTGCATCCCCTTGTCTTGTAGTAGCTCAATTTTGGGGCGGTGTCGCAAGCATCTAGATTTATGAGAAATGGATCGCGTAGCCCGGTTAAAACAGAACATCGTGTTTCTGAAAGTTACATAGGATTTCACAGTTTACTGTGAATATTTAAAAATGTGTTATCATATTGCATTTTGAAACACAATAAGTTCTTCCCTGTCAAGTATGTCATAGCATCTACAATGTATCACTTGTTTGTCAAAAGAATGACTGAAGAGTAAAGTTATATATATAGAGTAAATGCTCTTCCAATGTATCCCAATACTCTAGTGTTTACCTACTCTCTACGAAACTTTAACTTTACTTGATATTTCGGCATTTATTTGCAAACGAAATGTGGTCTGTCTCGTGCCTTTTTCCTCTGCCAGTAATAGTTCAGTGTTCGAAGAATATAATTGTGTCACTGCTATAATTCTCAAATTAAACAAAGCAGTTTTGTTCTGCTTGATAAAAAGAAACCACATGTAGTTCAAACAGCTGATCTCTTGTCTGAACGAGAAAAGAAAACCAGTTCAAAAAGAAAGACATTTTCATTCCATTAAAGCATACCCCATCATCACATTTATTTACGTGTAGCTGCAGGACATTGTAGATGTGGACTTCCAGACACGGACAGATCGGCTATCTGCACGATGGACCGGCTTCTTCCATCCTCACGTCAACGTCACGTTTACCGTCTGTATACTAGGCTCTAATACTTCAATCGCTGTCCAGTGTGTAGATGTAGGACAAGACACCGAGCATACATTTGAAAACCTTAACCTGGCAGCGTTCCAGGTAAATTTAAATTGATCTTAAATTTTTCTAGAAAATTGCTTAGTTAGGAACATAGTTTCTATCAGTTTTATATTTTGAGTATTTTAAAGCAATTTCTGATTGAGTTTAATCAGAGTTGACTAGTAGCCAGTTTACCCATACATACATTTATCCATGCTTACGATTCCGATTTTCTGAAAAATTAGTTTTCATTATAACCATAATCTCCCATACTACAAACATTGGTATCTTTTAGACGTATACGCAAAGTGTGACGGCCATCACCGAAGCTGGGAACGTCACTGTTTCGTCTGACGGCGTTACGGTGGTGATAGAGAACGTAGAACTTCAGAACGTTGTCGTTAAAGATGGCATTGGATGTCCTGATGGTATCGATGACGGTGAGTCTACTGCATCTTTGATGTTACTGGTTGGTTAAATGCACATTCAAAAATCTATATATAAAAGAACCGTTGTGTATTTTTTAAAGATCTTTGCAAATGCCAAACGCTGTACTTTAACAACAAGCTTATGTTTACACCACACACAATCCTGGTCTTTCCATCATATAGTTACATGTGCATATAGTAACGGAACGTCCAAATGTACACACTTTGGCAAATTGAATGATATTCTGTACAAAAAGAAATATTAATCAATTCCATCCCCAGGTATAAACGTAAACACTTCTCATCACACGGAGGACAAGCGTCTCATTTGTCAAGATGACGTTGACTTCCAAGCGTCTACTAACGACTTTCAAGCACGCTGGACGTTACCTGATGACGTTTTAAGATATACGCCGAACGTCTACTGGTCGGTTGAAGAACGTGCTCCTATTGCTGGTGAGCTGTTTTAGCAAAACAGGGAAAACAAATGTTATTGTTATGTTATTCCATAAGTGGCACCGCTCTCCAGAAGGACGCCAATTAACGTTCTTACTGTTTTGTTCAGAAAGCCCGTATTCATTAGGCCTGACCAAATACACCTACGTATTGTTGTTTTACCATTCTTTAACGTAATAGCTAACATGTAACAAACATAAATTTGTTTTATGACACTTCCCACCACTGCGAACTCAGCAAGATCGTATTCTAGGCGAGAAGAAGGGCGGGATGGTGTAGGGGCAGGGTGCTTTAAAAAGGGTCTTTAACAAAGAATTATGTTTACTTATTTGATAAAACCTGTATGAAAGTTGTGTTACATTTTGAGGTTTACCAAAATTTAACAAATTGTAAATATATTCCGAACACATTAATTTTACGTAACGAGACAAAGAGGCAAGTTTCTTACTCATATTTTACACCGAAAATTGCCGTAAGATATTTTCATGTTATTCACATAAGTAGCATTTGGCTTTACAGTGGCATTATATGGTCATTATATAGTCTCTGTAATGAAACGACAAACAGCATTTAAAGAGACACACACACTTTCTAAAGGGACGATAGTGTAAAACAAAAATCCTACAAAGTATGTTATGAGGTCCTTATATACGCATCTGATATGATACACATTTATCTCCAGACATATGGCAGGAGTTTCGTCCATTCGAGCATCTGAAGACTTCACATCATCTCAGTGTGTCCCACGTGGCATTAATGGCGGGGCGCAGCTACAGGGCTTTGCTCAAGTTTTGTGCGTCGACGTTCTGCTTTAAACCCGTACGCAGTAACGGCTTTACAGTGTTGACCCGACCGCCCGTGCCAGGAGAGCTTCACGTCGTCCATGACAGCATCACCGACGAGGTATACACACTACATTAATACAAATTTTGGAAATGATATTGTTAAGTTTCTTTGATTTGAACAAAAAAGTACCTTGTAAAGTACTATAAAGCTCCTATGTAGTTTAAACAAGGAACATCACACACGCTTTTCTTAGAAATATTTAAAGTCTGTAATTACTGGAATATCTTTTTTATCTTTATACGTATGTGTTTGCTTTGTAAGAAACAAAAATCATGTACATGTATTTGAAAACTAGACCGACAAATCTTCGCCAGATCAATAATATAAAAATGTGTAAAACATATTACGAGTGGGAGTTCAGTTCGACACTGAGGCAGGTAAGACTAGTTCACAGTTTGTGATGAAATGTTGAAACAATATCCACTTGATGCGACAAATAATTTTCTACTTCTGGTTAACAATTTCGCCTCTCTCGGTTGCCCCTAGATCCACGTGGAGTGTGGTCGTTTCTCAGACCCGGATATTGAGGACCGGGATGATGCCCGGGATGCCGTGGATAGATATGAGTGGGCAATAACAGAAAACAGTGAAACCGGGAGTCTGTTGACTAAATGGACCCACATCACCAACGCTGGGAGCGTACAGAAAGACAAGGTAATGCCACATTAGAGTTGGGATTGTAACCATGTTTTGTGAGTCATCGACCAAAGACAGCAGTAGGTATAAATTGCTTCTAACCAGATTGACACGAATCACCAAAGCTGAAAGCATACAGAAAGACAAGGTAATGTCAAATTAGAACTAGGGTTGTAATAATGTTTTGTGGCTCGCCAATCAAGGACATCAGTGTGTACGTGAGGCTGGTGACAAGGTGTGTGGCCGTCATCTTGCAAGGAATATGTAGGTGTATGAATACATCATGACATAACTTTGGCTTTTAACTCTTTTATTGTTTAGAAACAAAAGGTCAACACTACTAACTTAATCGTATCAATGTTTTTATGTAAAATCTTAATTATTTAAGAAAGGTACCATTAAAACTTGCAGAAGTACATGATTAACTTCTAGATATTTACTTGTATGAAATAAATTTGCTTAATTAAAAGGTGTGTTGCGTTAGTTAGCAAATGTTAATTATGTTTATCATTGTACCATTCTATAACAAGACAGTTACATCACAAAACTGAAGAAGGACAATCAAGATTCGTGAACGTGTTATGATAAAGGGTTATACACTGTAAAAGAACGTTTATTTAAATTATATAAACGCAATGATATGAAAGAAGTAAAGCGACGACACTTGCACTTAACAGAAGAAAATATCAATATTTTTGTGGTGACTTAAAATTATTATATGTCTTTTACATTTTATGCTTTTTACAGGTTCAGTTTTCAGTACCAGTAAACTCTAACATAACGTTCACAAAGTGTTGGAAGCTGGCATTACGAGGCTACAACAAAGTTGGCCTGTCTTCCGTCGTTTCTAAGGAAATCAAGAACTGTAGTGATGTCAATCATGTTCGTGCACACGTAATCATTGATGCTATCGGAAAACCGGTTCTTTCAAAAGGTTCGTTTAGTCGTTAGCACGACTTTCCTTTTCAGTTGTTTGATATACAATTAAAATTGATTCACTTTTAACAGATCAATATACAAGGATATATATTATTTAGATCGGTAAGGATATTTAAATACACGTTTAGACTTAGGCTGACTGCCTGTCATCAATAAGAGTATAAAATGTGTAGTACAATGTAGATACAACATTGATTCACCTGATTAGCAACAGTATTATTTCTTTTGTCATAATAAAAATATTTCTTTTTAAAGACCCCGAGGTAGCCTCCCACAATGGTCAACCTGTTTCGTTGAAGGAGAATGAATTGTGGACACAACCGGACCAAGAATATACCACGTACACAAACATACTGTCAGCTGCATGGCCAACACTGAGGTAGAGTTTGTTGTATACCTTACAATACGTAACGTCCCGTTACCCTACAAGGGGATCGACCATGTTTATGCGCTTTACCATAAAGCGCGCTCGAAAAATGCACGAGGCTCACAGTCAACTAGCAATCTATCAAAACAATTAAATCAGAAATGCGTTTTCTTGTCTTCTTTTTCTTACCGGAATATATTCACGTGTGTGTGTGGAGAAGTTCTTTCATAATATCTTAAGGTGATTTTTTTTGTTAATACAAATAAAAAACACAGTTGTAGACAAATATGCCAACAATATCTTGGATTATGCAATAATATTCTCACATATACAAACTGCAATTTGAAGTAACAATATTGATAGCTATAGTATACATGTTCTACATATAACAAAAATAAAATTTATACATATTTTTTTTAATTGTATAACGTATAACCTTATAAAAGCAAATACAAGTCTTTGTGAAAATACTAGATGGCAGACTATGAATTCATTTTTAAATTACCTTCAAATGACAAGGTTATTATAAAAGAGTTTTTTATTCCTATTTGTTAGATATTTAAAAGAGACTCAAAAAAACTGACATAGGAAATTGATTTTTTTTTGCAAAAAAAAAGATGACCATTAAATAGACAAGAGTGTAAACACTATTGCTGTTTGTTGTTAGATCTGAGCTTCTAGTAATAAAATGCGTGGAGCTAATCTTTTCAATCTGTTAGCGTATCAAACATATTTGTACATATGCGTACGTATGTTCTTGTTTGATATCATAACAACTACAATACATGCATTAGGTTTGTCTTAAACATAAGTCAGCACATTTTACATAAAACAGAGTCAAGGTATGCATGTAGATATGTATATTTCATGTTCCTGAATAAAATGCAATAAAAAGTTTCAAAACAACAAAGTGATAAACGATAACAAAAAAATCACGAATCAGTTAAAAACACACACACACACAAAGAACAAAAACAAGAATCTGGTAACTAGAGTATTAGTGAATAAAATCATAAATATATATTTTAAATAACAGATACAACCTTAAATGCCTGGTCATATGTCACATGATACCTCGAGCTATAAGCCTTATGCCATACTCAAAGGGTAGAGTGTCGGCTTGCGGATCGGGAGGTCGCGGGTTCAAACCCCGGCCGGGTCAAACTAAAGACTTTAAATTTGGTGGTAGTGGCTTCCCTCCTAACGTTCGGGGCTAGTGCCCATTTGCTCTAATGATAGAAATGTCGCTGCACAGTATCGGCAAATGCCATCCCATCCCATCTCATCTCATCCCTTATGCCATATCCACCGTAACTATTGTATTAGTATCCATCTTATTAATGTAGTGCTGGAATCGATGTTTACACAAACTCGTTTTGTTCCTTGCTAGTTTATGGCTTTATTAGGTGGTTTAAAAGTAAATGTTAAATGGGATTGAAAACACAATTTTTGAAGGGCAGCATCTAGACTATCATCCTAGCGCGAGATATGATCCTTTAATTCGTTTGGATATTTTAATTTTGAGGATAGTTTTGTATTTTATATTTTGTCACAACACTATTCTATCATTAAATGTACAATGTAAAATGTGGATTGGACATTTTTTTACAAATTTGTTTCTGACATTTGTCAATGTTGCCGAATTGTTTAAGAATATATCCTTTACTAACATACTTGCAAATGAACAGATTTTGAAAGTCAGTGCCGCAAGGTGTCGCCTAGTTTTGCATTTTCATTTCTATTTTAACTACCTGATAACAAGCTTTCTTTCAAAAGAGATAAAAAACAACATATGCACACTGCGGACATAGTGTGTAAATGATCGCTAGTCACTGGAAATCCTATTAGTATTAAGCTGTTCATTATCTATTCATACATATAAATATTTAGAAATGTTTCTTTAAGTTTTTAAAAGTAAACTTTGTATACTTTTGGTTGTAATAAAAAGCCGTTCGGGTGTAAGCATTTTAAAGGCTAAATAAATGGCTGCATCCATGTCTTACAAAATCTGACCATTCTACTACATTATGTGTGTTATATTCTGCTATAGGTACCCTAACTACACGTGGGCCGTCCTTGAGCTCCAAGACGAGGACGCCAGTATATTTTACCAAAGTGACCTTGACCTACAGAAACCATGTGAACACCCTGATGCGATCAAATGCGGCAATACAAGTAATGGGTTATCACTTCCAGGCTAATGGCAATCAATGTTTACTTAAATGAAAAGCAAACATGTCATACTCTTGTGAAATTCTTGTGGACATCATGGCACTACGAAAGCTAAATTATTGGTGTTCAGCCAAATCACAAAACAGAGAAACAGTGAAACAGATTTCTTTTCAGAATTGTTAATTTTAAACATACATATATTATCATAATGATGTTGTTCAGCTATTCCATGAGGCGATCATTTTCCTTTTTTGACTCGAATTAAAAGTCTCTGTGAGTGTCTTCTCTTTTGTCCGTAAGAGTGCATATTTCATTCTCTTTATAAAACATGTTTTATTGGGCGCCAACAGCCAAGGGCTTAACTCATTTTACTGCTTAGCCTTTCACCGCTTTGACGCATAAGTTCAAGTGTTGTTTAGGTTATATGACTTAATGTGTAAAAAAGGTTCCAGCTGAAATGTGGTGTGGCAGGGATCTTACCCAGACATTTGTCTGGAGTCTTTCTCCACCAAATAGCCGGACGTCACTTTGATGAACATACCAAGTAAACAAACAACTGAACTTTGGATAGGAAAATACCTTACCCTGAATAAAAATATTTTTTTCCAGATAAAGAATACATGAACGTCTGGTTTTCGGAGGGAGAATTATCCCATGGTAGGCGGTTTGTGGTCTGTGTTCAGGCCAATGCCACTGTTCTACATTTTGAGAAGTGGGACCTGCCATTGGAAGCGTTCCACGCATGCTCCAACGGAATCACAATCGACCTTACTCCTCCCACCCCATCAGCTGTCTGGATAGGTACCAATATGGTTGACAAATATCAGGTTAGTGGGACGTTCAACAGTCAGACCAACCTCGAGAAAAGCAAGATTTTAATATGTAAATGACCTCACAAATGAGTTATTTATGTAAAGAATGTGTATTGCATCCACTATTTGCGCACATGTTTTAAACTAAATATCAGGTGTTAGATCGTTTAGTCTCGTAATAAGTACAATGCAATCGTTGTCTCTTGTTCTATATAACCTAGCTGCAAACTGTTTTAATTCTATTTTCGTCAACTTATCAAAAGAAAAAGCCCTTGGACATTTTGTATTCAAATAAATCGGTTTTCTTTTCATTGCTTGCATTGAAAAAACCCATCAGGAAGTGATTAGAGCTCTGTAAAACCGGTTTAAGCACCCACGTCGTCCCATATTGCCGACTGACCGTTCCAAGGCGGTAACTGTCGGCTTTGCTGTTTTCATTAAATGACTCATCACGAATGTGTTCTTACTTTTCACTTGGCTTGCATGTGAAATACCTTTGTGCTGTTCCTTTTCAGAGTTTGGTGTATGTTGTAAGGCTCATAGGACTTTGTGATATATTATTATTAATTGTAATGTTAATGGATTTCATGTTATGATAATGATATACTGTTATATTAAAATGTCCATCCTTTCAAAGTATCGAAGTGAAGTTCTTAAAATAAATGTTAATATTATACCTCATTTGCATACGCCGTTCTATATTTAATATGACGTCATCCAGTCCATAAATCGCATATTGACCGGCTACCCAGTCCATAATTCTTATACAGACTGTTTATGACGTCATCCAGTTTGTTTTACTGTTTAAACGCGACTTTCACGACGTGTGAATTTTACGACAACGCAAACAGACGATAATGTCAAAATGGCTAAGTGATTCGCCTCTTTATCGGAGACAGATTTAGTTAAACTCAGCGAATCTAATGGATTTTTTTTTGCTGCATCGCTTGAAAATAATGAAAAAAAACGACTAGGGTTTGAGATATTTCACAAACTGAACAAATACAATTATTATTTGAAAGCAAATTATACTAAACATAAAAGTTTTGGATACTTAATATTTAATAAACGCGCACGAAGTACCTGTTTCAATAAGTAATAAATGTAAATTAACCAAAAGTAATATAATTCTACATTTGGATTCAAACAGTAATATTATGCAATAAGGGAATTTCCAGCTGGAATAATTTTCACTAAAAATCATTTTTGACAGGATCAATGAAAAACAACATCTGTTTATTTCATCATTTCTCCTAATGTTATCTGCATTAGGTTTTGAGTAAGGGAACTTTTATAATATATATAATAATAATCTATATTATGCCATATTTCCCTTCTACAGACGTCTTCTTCTTGCCTGACAGTGAACTGGCAGTCGTTTATAGACGTTGAGGAGGAAGGACATGGGCCACATATCAGCGGAATCAAGACATACCAGGTGGCAGTAGGTCAGTGTCCACTGTTAAGCCGTCTATAATGTTTGGTTTCGTAGAGCACGTGTTCTTGTGGTTTGTGCAATGTATATGGAATTAAAGGATCTGGGGTTCAAACCTAGGATCTTTTCACGAGATGTAGGTACTTGGGAAAGACTTTTTGCTGGGCCTTGCTCTAGGTATTTTCGTCCCGACTACTAATTCTATCTAGTAATTGGACTGCATATAGATCTACAATGCAAAAAAACGGCTTATTTGCACTGAATCGTGTTATTGAAAATCAATCAAAGCATTTATATGACGGGCCTTACAGTTGTCCTATACTCACTGCATAAATAACATATAGAAAATACTAGGTTCCAGTTCAATTAAGAAAATGCTACCAAAACTGAGACAAACTAAATCCCGATGCTTTCCGCGCAGTTTTGATTGCCTTGCTGAATGCCTTGCTGAATGTAATATTTTTGGTCTATCGTCGACCAAGTACTCTGCTTTTTCGTATTTTTTCGACCTATTTTATTAACCCATTGTTTGAAGCTTATTATGTTTACTGTGTACGCATTATAAAACAAACTTATGACACCCGAATCTTATGTTCCAGCTGATGGTAAGATAAAATAATTATAATTAAAATTTATTCAACTTACAACAAATATGTTACTTTGTGAATTCTAGTACTTCCAGTTGCGAAATGCACTTGCATGACGACCGGTATGTGTTTAATTGAAATTTAGGCTAACCATTCCAGGCACTGCACATGGTGGTGTAGATATTGTCAACTTTGTGACCGTGGGATTAACTAACCATCATATGTTCCATGGACTTCAGCTGCAGAATGGACATTCGTATTTTGCTTCGTTGAAAGGTAATGCTATATCAAAATGATAAACTATCCTTATCATAAAACCATAAAAAAACATTTCTCTAATGCTAAATAGGGACCAAAACCATTAAGCCCATTACAATGACACCACCTAGTAAAATAACAAGAAATGCCATGATGGTATATGATGAACAAAACAAAAAATAATATATTTTGTGTACATTCTGTGCAAAAAATGATCCATTAAAGATAATCAACAATTTTAGCCAATCGCCTGGTATTAAGTAGAAATTAGATTATAAGGCATAAGTTTAGTCTTGAGTGGCTTCGTGGTATGAAATTTTAGTGTCTACTTACACAAACACTGGTTTAGTTAGGTCAGGATAGTCGACAGATAACAATGTATGTGATTTTTAAGTTTGTAATGCCATTTCATTAACTAAAAGGGAGGGTGAGTGATTTTCTTATTTGCTTTTACATTACCAAACGAAACTGTTACATCCCTGGTCCTGGTAGATTTTGGAAAATTTACATGTCTATATAAAATATTATGTTATGGCACAAATATATGATTAAGCAAAAACAATAAACATGTGTTTTTTTTATAAATTGGGCCTAGATTTTTTTCTGAACCTAGGTTGTCTCGTCATATATTGTTTCGGCATCTTTGCACGGAATATTCAATAAGTGTGTGTTCATTATTGATACAAATTATTATGATGTATATCTCATCATTTTGTTATTACTCACTTCATTGGTGTAACGGTTGAAGGATTTTTGTTCATCATTGCAGTACTAAAGTCAACTTTGTTACATAACATGTTCAACAATTTCGTGACGCATAATCCCTATACTAAAGTAAATAATGTATCATTTACAGCAGATTCCAAATACACAATAGTAATATTTAAGTATATAATGATATATCTCCAGCGATCTCTTTAATACCAGCGCAGTACTGAAGTCTTGTATGTTTACATTTTCAGCGATTGACTTCACTGGCCAGTCCTCCGTGCAGGTGTCCCGTTCCGTCCTTGTGGATACAACCCCTCCCCTGACAACAGGACAACCAATCAAATTGTCCAGTCGACATATAACTGACCCTGACGCAGTGTCAGCATGGTATTATGCTTTGTGTTTATCGTTCGGTGTAAAAGCAATATTAAAGACCACTTGTTAACAATGTTTTCAACGAAAATCCTGATTATTAGATTGGGGTATGGCTGGCGGGCGGTCGGACTGGCGGTCGGAGTGAAACAGAGGGTTTCCGGTCAATAACCCCAGTTTTGGTAAACCAATCTTGCTGAAACTTTGGATGTAGCAAGCTTGCATAAAGACCTAGCGAGAGATGGATTTGGAGCAAGTCGGGTCAAGGTCAATGCCACTGTTACTAAAAGCAGAAAAACAATTTCCGGTCAATAACTTCATTTCGAATAATCAAATCTTGCTGGAACTTTGGATATAACAAGCTTGCATGAAAACCTACCTTGGGATTGGATTCGGGGCTAGTCGGGTCAAGGTCACTGTTACTAATATAGAAAACAGTTTTCGCTTAATAATTTGTGTTAAGTTGTTAAATCGTTGAAAACCTGGCTTCGTGGCATGGCTACGTTCCTTGTTTTCTTTATATGGTTAATAATAAATACATGATAAACTGTCATTTTAAATATTTTGCCTGCTGTTTCAAAGCCTACGGCATACCGTTTTTAATGATTTATGAACGACTTTAAGTACCTTTGGGGAAATGGAAATATAAAGAAATAAAACATACAAACATATATAAAATATTTTAGCTGGAATGGCGCGTTTACGGATGCAGAGAGCGGTCTGTCGCACTACGAATGGTCCGTTGGCTCAGAACGAGGCTACGATGACGTCATGACGTACACAAGAACCGAGGATGAATGTGGAGAGTCGGACAGTTCTGTAGCTCTCGGCCTGCTAGAGGGTCATACGTACTTTGTCTCAGTCAAGGTAATCATAGTAATATATTTAGAAATCTTGTGAGGTGCATGGAAGCAACGTATTTAAGCAACCGATTTTGCAATATAATCCTAGGAGTAGCAACAATTGATGCAAATGCTTGCATTATCTTTTAAAAAGACGGTTAACACTAACTGCAGTTTTTTCTCCAAAATACCTTTACCTGCAATACTGTATTTCCATCGCAGGGTGGCATGGATTCTTAAAGACGTTTATTCAGCGAAAGGTTTTAAGAAAAAATAGTCGAGGGTGGCAAATATATTCAGCAGTGGATAAGGTGGTTATAATTGTGGAAAAAAATGAGTAATTTTCAATAAGAAGACAAAAAGTCCTATCAGCATTGCAACATATACCAAAATTTGAAAAGGCACAATTCAAAGGTATTCACATGCAAGTCAAATGTAAAAGTAAGAACAAATATGTGATAAGTCATTTAATAAAAAAGCAAAGTTACCGCCTTGGAACTGTAAGTCTTTAATATGGAACGTATTTTCGAAGTCAAATTCCAGTCCGATTTTCAACAAGTTTTTTTCGACAGTCTTTTTTCAAATCGTGGAAGTATTGTCAATATGGCCATCATGTCTGGTAGGTATTGCAAAAAAACTTGTGGAGACCAAACATGTGTACGAAATTTTCTTTATATAATTTCAGATAAAGGGGTAATGTCCTGAGAATATGAACGTACTTAATTATAGTTTCAACTTATCTAAAAGCAACAGTATTTACAGTATCCAAATAAAGTTCTAACCCTTTTATGTGATAAAATTTTGAATCAGTGTAAAATAAGTTAAATAAGAAAGGTCCTATGAAAATAAGCACCGATATTAAATCTAAACTTCCACTAGACCACGGCAAACAGGGCAAATGTAATTGTGACAAAAACACGGAGACGAGAATAACACTAAATTCTGGATGTATTGCGTGCATCGGAAATGGTTTTACAGTGTATATCATGTTTGACATTTTACCACGTATGTCTCTACTTGTAGCTGTTTCCAATTTCTAAATTGTTAATGGCTTATGAATATATATCACTTTAGATTCTCAGTGGGCCTCTACATTCTGACTGTTTCCGAACCCCACATCGTTAATGGTTTATAATTATACATCATATATACCTTATTGAATTAAATATCATATATCAAATTAGACATTTAATCACGAGGCAACTACATTCTGGCTGTTTCCTAGCCCCACATCGTAAATGGTTTATAATTATTCATCAATATATCTTATTGAACTAAATATCATATATAAAATGAGACATTTAACCACGAGGCCACTACATTCTGACTGTTTCCGAACCCCACACCGTTAATGGTTTATAATTATACATCATATATAACTTATTGAATAATAAATCATACATCAAATTAGACATTAAACCACGAGGTCCACTACATTCTGACTGTTTCCCAACCCACATCGTTAATTGTTACATTTAATGCTTCAGGCATATAACAACGCAGGTCATTATACCCTGGCTGTTTCTTGGGCCTTTACTGTTGAGGCTTCTCCCCCTGCGGCCGGTCATGTGTATGACGGCCCTCGACGTTCTGACGGAACTTATAGTGATGTCGACTTTATAACGAAGAAAACAGTGATACAAGCTCACTGGTCAGAGTTTTACGAAGTTCACGGCACTGTCAAAGAATACACAGTTTCGATTGGATCTTGTATGGGATGTGATGACGTTCTACCAAGACAACCTGTAGGGATTATATACGGTTAGTAAATTATTCAGCAGGCCCACATTGGTTTTGTCTTAGAATGATATATAGGTTTTAGAAGATACCAGTTAATAAATTTGGTAAATGTTGTACAAAACTCATTATTACAATATGTTTCAAAAATGTTTCCACAATATGTTTGTTGTTGCAGATGTACTACTAGAAAATTTGGTTTTGTCGGAAGGAATGAGATATTTCGTGACAGTAACAGCCTGTAATACGGCAGATCTGTGTACGTCATCGACGTCAGACGGTTTCATTGTGGACACGACCGCTCCGTCACCAGGCCACGTCATGGACGGAGTAGAGGGAAAGGACGTGCAGTATCAGGCGTCGAGGTAAATGAATTGTAAATGTTTTATTTAGATTAAACTGATCATGGTATTCCGTTAGTATAACAGGGTTATAATAATCATTGGAATTGTCAGCCATTCTGTCAGTGATTTAAGTTAATTGAATTGTTGGTTGTATTTTCTCCTTGTTGATAGACTTAGTCTATCATCCTATTTTAAAACAATATAAAAATAAATTTTCAACAATCTAGCCATTCTTTACAGACCGTTTTTGATTATTGATCATTGTGTCACCAGTAAATAGTAACATACCACGTTTAGTTACATTTAACAATAAAAGTATGTTTTCTCTAATCCATTACAGGTTGTTTCTTGGCGCTAAGTGGTTTGGGTTCACGGACCCCCAGTCTGGTATCTCCCACTTCGTTTGGCGGGTGGGAACATCTCGTGGAGCCGATGACATATTGCCGGCCACCCAGGTTCACCGACTGCAAGAAGCTTTTGTCGTGGACCTGTCGGCTTTAAATGGAGTCATTCTGCCCGTCGGTGTCCGGATTTATGCGACGGTGCGGGCGTATAACAAAGCAGGTACAATCAAGATACTAATTGTCATTTTATTAGAACTTGTGGCATTTTAAGATCATTCATGTTTTTGTATTCACTGGATTATACAGAGTTATCGTTATATATAGAGAAAGGACTACTGTACATTTTATGACTATTCCTGTTTCCAGCGTGAAAATCAGCTCCCATATCCGAAAACCTTATCAAATAAGATGCAGGTGTGGTTATAAAATGTAGCATTAAATTAACTAAATAAGCTACAATGTATAATTACATCCTACTTCAAAGCGCTGAAGAATACATCGATATTTTGACGTAACAAGCATATGGCTTTATTAACTACTAGCCCGCCGGAAAGAGTTTCGTCCGATCGGGTGAAAAAGGCCCAAATTATGCTTATGTCCAATACAATGAAATCACAGTATAGTTTCATATAACATACAATTACTTAACAATAACAGTTTGTCTTCACCTTTTTCAAAATGTGATTACCTTTCCAATACCGCTTTCATTTTGATTGTAGCATAGTCAGCAATGTTTAGCACCATATGCAACATCATGGCACTGACTGTGAGTTGAAAAACTTATATCAGATATTTTAGTTGTAAACTGTTTACTTAACAGAAATAAAATGTAGAATTCTTTTCACAGGAATGTTTAGCGAATCAACATCGAATGGGTTTATTGTTGACACAAGCGGCCCTGTGTTTTCCCGCCACATTTCTCACATCCAGATTGGAAGTGCCCGTCCCAATACGTCAGTGCTACCCCACGTGATACGTGTGGAATGGGAGGTGGGAGACAACGAGTCGTTCATAGAGGAGCAGCATCTCTCGATTGTGTCCCATATCGGCGGCGATTTCAGTGCTTCCTCAATCAAGGTAAGTATCTACCCTACTTTGTATTCATTTATGTTAAAATGAACCTCACCGCTAGGGTGCAAGTTCCGGTGCAGAATAGAGAATATATACAGAAATAATGACAATTTAACATTATAAACCTGGAAGGTTGTACCATGTCAATGGGACATTGTAAAGTTGAATTATTCCTAGTGATTATGTTTTCTAAACTTATTCACATTTTCCAAACAAATTTAATCTCTGTGTTGATTTGTCCACATCTGCACGCACTTGTTGGTACATCTGTAAAGATACACGTTTTACGTCTTTAAGTCCCGCCCATAGATCGCCCACAAATTTCCCGTCCCAACGCATTAAAGATCTAAACGCACTAAACTATTCGTAAACATAGACCGGTCACATATGTCATCCATATATAACAATTAAAAACAACAACATTAAAGACTATATTGCTCCATAGAAATATTTTCCCTAAAACTATGTTAGTTCCTCCCATTTAGAATGATATTTACGCTATTTACCATTAACGAGCTCAGTGACAATGATTTGGCTAATCTGCTAAATTATTGATTTGATTCATTTACGCACCCACGCTTTTCTTCTTATAATAGAATATGACTTGGCCGTCAGATGCATGGCCATTCTCAACATTTTGTTATTAACTAATACTTTTTTTAAGCTTTGTGTTTGATCCCTTTTCTTGAATCAAATTTCAACTGATTGTCCAATAATTGGGAGAGGGATGTAATGGCCCTTTGCCATCAATCTGAGTACCGTAAACGTAGGTTTTAAATATACATTAGTGTTGTATTATAAACTTGAAAGTTGACACAAAGGCATATATGTGAGAAGAAAAGTTCCGCAGTACATCATTTTACTGGCGTTTTCTTCTCACATTTATTCCTGCGGTACAATACAATTAACTTTACAACTTTTCTTTTCAAAGAAGACGTTTTGGGTCATAATAGTAAGGGCCTCGAATAATTCTGTAGTGTGTAACTGTGTAACCTCACTTTTGAACTATGTAGAGATGCAAGACAAGCCCAGATAAATATCGTTAGTATACATTAGTATAAATTATCCATTGCCTCTATTCGTCTTAACACATATTTTTATTCATCTAAACATGAAACACGCCACTTTACCAACAACTTATACACATTATACACGTTTCAAAACCTTACCAACGCCGCTAATCGTTTCTTTTTTTAATAGTCCTATTTCAACTGACAAGGTATTGTATTTGGGCTCAGTAAATTAAAAAAAATAAGAAACAAGCTCCGACCACTCTTTACTAGGTAGCTGGTATCATGCGAGACTACACGTTCACTGACCTTGACCTTCATGATGGCAGTGTTTACTGCGTGACCCTGGTCAGCTGTAACGGGGCACGGATTTGTACAGAGACAAAACTTGAACACTTGCTGGTCGACAGCTCCCATCCAACACCAGGTATTATGCTGTTCTTGAGGTTGATTATAAAACCGGAAATTTAACGATGAAGTGACAAATTTAAAGGTGCCATTTTCACCTCTTTTTAGATATCAGAAAATGAATCGTTTTTAAAGGTTCCACTTTTTTCTATGGATGTATTCGCTGTTATTGCCAAATAACCAACAGGTACGGGAAGCCCCGTGTTCGATCCAGGGCCGTACATACCAAAGTCGTTATAGTGGTATAGCTCCCTTGCTAACGCTCAAGCAAAAACAAGGGTAGTTCCACGACTGGTTGGCTCGGTGTAAGCATAATGTGACTAGGTGTGGTATCATGCCAGGTGTTCACGGCATGCTATACACAGTGAAGGGGGCACTTTACCTGCTTCAAGTGAACATCGTCTTCAGATAACTGAAATATTGTTGGTGGGACGATAAACCCAACCAACCAACCAACAACCAATAAACAAACTGGATATTTTTTCTTTACAATCAATGTACAGCTGCAAACAAAAATAGCCTAAATGGTAACAAGTTTTTACACTTAGCTAAAACATTACCCGTCCTAATGTCTATTGATCAGTATTAATATTTGACATACACATACATAACTCGTGTCATTTTAATGTCCGTTTATATTTCAGGAATGTTTGCTATTAACACTGACCATTCGGCCGCCCTTGATCGTGAACCAGAAGATTGGATGAAATGGGCAGTGCCCTACGTCAAACTTGCCTGGCTCGGCTTCCAGGATGTCCACTCTGGCATTGATCGCTATCTCATCAACGTCGGCAGTACTTTCATGGGCAACCAACTGCATAAGGTAGCAGATGTTTTACAAGTTTAATTGTGAAGCTTTCTTTTCTTAAGAGATATAATACTTGTAATCTGTTAAAAATTTAGGAAGGTGGCAAGAAGATAAATATGTTTATAATTTGTTCATATGTTCAATTTCTAATTCTGAGTTATGAAAAGTTATTACCCGATGAATTAGAACGGGAAATATTGTTTCTTTTGTGCTATTATATTTGCAATATGTAAAATATTTAAAAAGATAAAAATAGATAAAATAACTATTTATAATATATTGACAGATTTCTTCAAACCCTTACGTTATTCGACACGACGACCAAGGCAATTTTACTGATGAGGGCACCATTCAGACTCAAACAATTTTTACAAAATCTCTGGCCAAGATCCGGACTGTCTTTATAACTATTTGGGCTATAAATAGGGTAAGTATTATTAAATATATTAATTCCCGCAAGAAACAATGTTAACATGGATATAAATCCATTGCTTCTACAAATTGTTACACGGGACGCTTAATGGCACATACTACCTTAGTCTCAATTGCAGTGTTCGTACAAGAGTTCGACTGTTATATCACTTCCAAATATAAAGAAAACAATTCATAGAATATATAAATTGTCATTTTACTCTCGTCACTTTTTCCAAGGTTGGTCTATCCAGTCCGATGGTACACCACGAGTTTGAACTGGCTTTTGGAGGTTCCATGGAGTTGGTCCGGAGATGTTCGGCCCACACGTGTCTTGGCCACTGTGTTTGTGCACCCCACGGCCAACTCTGTCATTCTGACAACCTCTGTAACGACGTGTCTAAAGGTAGCATTTTCAGTGAGATGGTAACTGCATTGACTTTTAAATATTTATATTATTAACTTTAACACGAATTATATTGATTGTATTTGGTTAGGAAGTCTCAAGACAGCAAGTTCTTTTAGGGAATCACATGGTCTTGACTAATTAGAAGCTATATATTACATGCATTCCATGCGTTTTGCTAGTTAGTTTAATATATTTGTAACGACCTATATATCTAAGCAATTTGATTTCGTCATAAAATGATATGTGATATTACTCTTAAATAAATTCATCCATTTAGTTAAAATGAGATGATTATTTTTAAGTGTGTAATTGCTTAGCTAGTCAATTTCTGTGACTTGACTAAAATATACCTACCTTACAATGTACAGACAGTTTGGAATACAAAAATAACACAAACATTTACAAAAAAAGAAGTTGTGTATTAATTTGTCCTTATTGTGATTTTAAATGCAGCCAACAACAACAATCATCTTTCGGTGAAAGACTTCACTGACCTCTTGTTCCCCACCAATGCGCCAAACATAAACCACACACCGGCAAAAACACTATCAGCAGCAAGATGGTCGATCTCTAAAACTCAAGGCAGACCGCCTTTATGGTACGTTTTAGTGCCTTATGGCTTTAAGGTGAACTGCCTATTTAAGTTTCACTTTGTTATGGCATTTATAGGTAAATTGTCTATCTATGTTTTGCTGTTTATGGCTTATTTCTTTAAACTACTCTTTAACTTTCACTCTATTAAACTACGAGGTGGAATGCCTATTTATTAAGTATCACCCTGTTACAGCTTCGAGGTGAAATCCTATTTATTAAGCATCACTCCATGAAAGCTTCTATATGAAATGCCTATTTATTAACTTTAACTCCATTAAAGCTTCGAATTGAAATGCCTATTTATTAGGTTTTACACCGTTAAATTCTCGAGTTGAAATGCCTATTTATTAACTTTCACACCGTTAAATTCTCGAGGTAAAAGGCCTATTTATTAACTTTCACTCAATTTAAGCTTCGAGATGAAATGCTTATTTATTAAATTTTAAACCGGCAAATTCTTGAGGCGAAAGGCCTATTTATTAAGTTTCACTCAGTTAAAGCTTCGAGATAAATGCCTATTTATTAAGTTTTACTCCATTAAAGTTTCGATGTGAAATGCCCATTTAATAAGTTTCACTCCGTTAAAGCTTCGAGTAGGAATGCCCATTTATTAAATTCACTCCGTTAAAGCTTCGAGGTGGAATAACTACTTACTAAGTTCTGCTCTAATATGGCTTCGGACTTCGCGGTAGAATGCCTTTTAAAAGTTTTACTCTATGGCTTAAGTCTTCATTGTAAAGTGATTATTTAAGTTTTACTGTTTATGGCTTCAAGGTGGAATGCCTTTTTAGGTTGGGCTATTTTACGACTTTGACGTGGAACGCTACCGTTTTGTGGCATCAAGATGCCATTCCTTTTAACGCTTTGTTGTCTTATGGCTTCGAGACGGAATGCCTATTTAGGTTTGAAAGTTATATATGTCTTCGAGGTGGAAAGTTTAAGCTTTATTTTTATGCTATCAATGTCGAAGGCCTAAGTACTGTTTTATTGCTTCGAGTTGGAATACCTAAATGAGTTTTACTCTGTTAGGACTTCTACAGATACAGTACCTATCGTATTGCAGTTTTATGGCTTATGGCTTTAAGGCTTCGAGGTGAAACCCCTATGTATGTTTCACTGTTTATTGTGTCAAGGTGGAATGACTCTTTACGTTTAACTGTTTTATGATTTCAAGGTAGAATACCTATCAAGTTTTTAAAAGTTTAATTGCTTTGAGGTGCAATTCTTTTAGTTTCATTGTGTTATCGCTCCTAGATAAAATACCTCTTTCAGTTTTATTGTTTTGTGTTCTAGGTACGAATGGAGTATCGGAGAGACTATATACGATAATCCTAAAGGCGTGTTTGATGTGACTAAAGAACGGGTGTGGCATGATGCTGGTCAAAACATGTCTTGGATATTTTCACACCATAAAGGTTGGTGTGTTAACTGATTTATGTAGATATTTACTTTTTTTATTTTATAATTTGGTATTATGAAAAAGGCATTCTGTTGTCAAACCTTCAATGGCACAGTTCGATAAATGCTCAATGTATTTTTTTAGTTTTATTAACATTAACCAAACCACAGACAACACGGCAAAATCAAACTTGTTAGCTAACTTGTTTTGACAGCATATTTTATTGTCTTTTACTCTTGAGGGTGAAGCCGATTTTAACTCCAAGAGAAGAAGCGTAGTTTACAAAGGAAATATGACACAAACATTGAAGAAAATTAAATAGAAGTAAACCAACTACCTTTGAAATAGTCAAAAATATGAATTTACATACTTTATTTACATACATTTTTGAAAACTATTCTCTCTTAGAGTAGCTGCCTGAAAAGAGCTGCCTTGAAAGCCGAGTTGGCAGATCGTCATTGGAAAAGGTCTTTCTGTTTAAATGTTCTGCCTCCATAGTGTAGTAGGTAACATTACACTGGCAACTCTTTCAGTCGGTCGGAGGAACTCCAATATTTTGTCATCCTGAACAGTGTACAAAATTTTAAGATCAAGACATTTGTCAAGTGGGAGCAGTTCGGGGAGGATTCTCCAAAAATAAAAGCTGGTCGTCACCATAGTTATCAAAACTGATCAAAACTGTGTCGCTGACAACTTAACTATATAAAACGTTCAAATATTCTTTCGAATGTTCCTTGTTTAGGTCATTATCTGATGGACAAGAAGACATATTCCTTCTTTGTTCGTGCCTGGTATGACAAGGATACATTTGCTGTGTTCAAGAGTCCCGGACTGATGGTATACACTACACCGCCTCAAGCTATTTCAGTTCAAGGCAGAATGGTACGTCGATATAAACCATGATAATGAAGATTAATGTCATATTTATTACCCAGGTTTATTTTGTACATGTCATACGCGTGAAAGGTTTGCTGCGATGTCCGTGTAGTAAACTACACTAATAGACATTCATACATAATTTAATTTCATTATAAAAGTGTATTTTAGTTAATCAATGCTTATAACGGTTGTATCATTAAAAAGCAGTTGTGATTTTCATTGTACAGCGACTTCATGACCCGTACATTTACAAAATAAATCCAGTTTGCCGTCATATTTAATAACATTTTACAACTTTCCTACTGTCCACCAAATCCAGAGCTAAAACGGTTGTTCCGTGATGAAGTCGTAGTTTATTACCATTTAATTCCATTTTAAAGGTTAAAGAAACGGTGCAAGCAGGTGGCAGGGACATCGACTTTCTTGACGAAAAACTGCCCTTCTTGGTGGACTGGACGGGAAAATTCATCAACGATAAATGTCTGACACGATTTCACCTGTACATAAGCACATCGGAAGAGGGTTAGTCTTTACTGGTTTTCTGTATTATTTACACTATTGCACAAAAACAAGAAAGAAAATTGCCTTTTCAAAGTGACAAATAAAATGCACTTGCAAAGGTCTTATATCAGTATACAAAAACATACAAATTTAGCTGAGTCATTCTTCATATTGTAGTTTGGCAAATATGCCGATTTGTTTTAACAACATAAAGTATATATGTCTTCATTCCGAAATGACGTCGAAGAGAAAACGCAATGACTTTTCTATGTAGAAGTATGTAGCCCTGAAACATTACACCACAATCAGATGTTAAGAAAAGAATATGGCTGCTCTCAGTCTCAGATATCAATATTCCTTTCGAAGAAAGATATCATCATTCATGAATATGAAGCAGCTGCAAAGATAAATCGAAAGAGAAAACTGCATCGCAGCGGAAAAGACTCTGATGTGGAACAAATCCTAATGAGATGGTTCAACGATGCAAGATCTAAAGACATCCCTGTGTCAGGAGCTTTCCTCGAACATAAGACAAATGACATTGACAGTCAGCTAAAGAAAGAAGACTTCAAGGCATCAACTGGTTGGTTGTACCGCTGAAAGGAAGGACATTCAAGAGATTCCACGATGAGAAGAAAGGCGCTGACATTACAGCAAGATACATACATGGCTTAAAGAGAAACATCCTGCGTGGTCTGATGGCAGACTACAGCCCATATGATGTGTTACACACTGATGAGACAGCGATCTACTACATACCAGGAGAAAGTATCGTACAGAGTTCCGATAGTGTTGCAGGCAGTAAAAATGTAAAGAACGCTATTCCTTCCTTGGGAAGGACTAGCAAAAACTGCTGTTGAAATGAAGAGCAAAGATCCAAGATGTTTAAAAGGGAAGACCATTCCAGTGATATACTGCAAAAATACAAACTCGTGGATGACAGCCGCAGTCTTTTAAAGTGGCTTCAAGATTTCAGGTCCATGAAGGTCCAGATACAAAATGCCATTGACGACGCGCTGAAACACTAAGTCTACTGTGATCACGTTTGCTGATTGCTAGCGGAGATTCATGTGACCAGGATGTTTACCGATAGAATCTAAGCGGTAATCAGAAATAAGGTTCATTATCATGCAATAGTCAAAAATGTCACATTAAAAACTGTCGTGATTGTCACAATAAAAACACTGTCGTCAGATAATGATATTTAAATATGTTTAATTTAGATTATTTTATTATTATTATTTTGTATATTGTATTGTTGTAATTTGATTTGTCAATCAGGGGAGATTACTGTGACGGGGATCTTGCTGACATTTTGGCGGGAAACGACTGAATCGCGCGATTTGATTAGCTGGTTGTGTTGTTTACACCCTCCACTGATTACCATTTTGCCAAGCATTCGGTAACGATGGTCACAATGAAACATTTCTTTTACTGTTACAATACATACTTTTGCGTCGTCTTTGATGCTTTACATCAATGTTTTCTTGTTCTTTTACGTGGACAACTGTGCAGCACATAACGTTGATGGACTTGAATAGTCAAACATGAAGTAGGTATACCTACCCCTGAATACGACGTCAGTCGTGCAACCATGTGACATGGGTATCATAAGAGGTTTGAAGTGTTATAATAAAAGGCAGATCAATAAGACATGTATGGAAGAGATCGACACGACGAAACAGACAGCTCAACAAATGGCAAAGGGTCTGACGCCCTTGGACAGCTTCTAGATGATGACAAAGGCATGGAGAAATGTGACAGAATCCGCGATCCGTACCTGCTAAATGAAGGTACGGTTTACTAAAGTAGTGCGAGAGATCATTGCGGAACCAAAGCCTGTGTTTCAACCTCCAAAGAAAATGACAGAAAAAAATGCAACACTTTTGTGGATAAAGATAACAATCTTGATTGTCACTTGAGCAGATTTGTGATGTCAGAGAGTGAGAGAGAGAGAAGATGAAGAGGAGGAAAAAAAGGAAGACTCCATATTACGTCAACCAGTCAGTTAAAAGGAAGTTATGGAAAGTAAAGCAATAGTAAGGCTGTTTATAGCACAATCCTCCTACTGTGACTTCGAGCTTCTATTTAAGCTAGAAGATGCACTAGATAAGGCAGCAACAGAGTGCCAACACCAGCGCACGATAACTGACTTTACAACAGACAAGATGTAGATTGATCATGAACACAAAAACAATGAACATTGTACAATGTGCTATTTAACAATGTCATATTGTCACCGTGTTTCAGTTTATTAGTTTTTGACTTTATCTTGTTTGTGATGTAAACAGAAGTTGGGACATATAGCAGACAAAATTAAGTAGAATCTGTAAAAGGTATGATTGTGTAAAAAACGGTGCACAAAATGGCGGCATCTTAAACATCAATTGTATTTGAGAAAGAAAGTTTCTTTCTATGGCTTAAAGTAGTAACCTATAGGATTTTCGCCTTATTGTATATTCAGTAGCATTGCATTATTTCTGTCCTGATTGGTTGTATGCAAATAAGCGGAATCAACTGTTCTCCCAGGTCATGATGCGTACTGTATCCAGAAGAACATACCACCGGGTGTTACAAGTTTTAACATGACTGGTTACCGGTTTGAGGCAGATACAGTCTACTACAGCGTCGTCCAGGCCTTCAACATGGCCGGGCTCCAGTCCACAGAATATTCAGACGGGTTCAAAATTGACAACCAAAATCCAATTCCGGGAGTTGTACAAGATGGGCAAGGTGAGAACCATGTTTCACATAATGACACCATGTGAATATTAGCTCTCCCATGTAACGTTACTGTGTCACACACAAGAATTTATTTAACGTCTCTTTGCCTCTGTATCCTATTTTGTATAACGTCGTTCCTGTGTACCTTTATCTCGTGTAATGTTACAATGCATACCTACCTTATAATGTACATTTATGTCGCTATGTCTGTGTACATGTGCATACATTGTACACTATTTAGTAATGACGCCATACCTATGTGCACTATCTCAAATAATGACGCCAGGCCTTTTTGCCCTCATTCACGTAATGGCACCATGCCTGTGCACACTATCTCAAGTAATGTCGTCATGCCCGTTTCGTATCTCACGTAACGACACAAGTAATTTCAGCACGTCTAGGCTTCTTATCTCACGTAACGATACCATGCCTATGTTCCCTGTTTCACGTAACAACACCATGCCTATGTTCCTAGTCTCTCAAACTGACACCAGTCCTATGTACCTTGTCTCAGGTAATGAAGCCATGCCTATGTACCCTATATATGACGTTTAGTCGTCATGCCTTTTCAGCCTTCTCACGTAATGTCACCGTGTCTGTAAACCTATATCTCGCGTAATGACACAACGCCTGTAAGCTCTTTCTTACTAATGGCACCATACCTATTTACCCTATTTCACGAAATGACACTAACATGTGTATTTGTATGATGTTCTCATCATGGTTTTTGTCATGGTATATATAGAAAGATTCAAATCATTTTATTGATTGCACTACAGGATTTGCCGACATCCACGCAATCAACTCCTCGCAGATAATTGACTCGTTCTGGTATGGCTTTTCTGACCCTGACTCGGGAATACGGAGCTATAACGTCTGTGTGTCCAGCGAGAAAGACCGATTGCGCTGCCGTGTCCAACCAGATGTCAATGTCGGTTTGACGAAAGCTACAAGGCTTTATCCAAAGGTCACTGTTTCTGATGGTATGTGGAACATTTCTCTACATTCAGTATTTAACAGCCTGGACATAGTTATGCGAATTTACCTGACGTTAAGAGACGCACGATCAGCGTGTCATTTATATTTAAGTAATTACATTACTATCGAACTACATGTAGTAAGTGAAATTGTTTAATTTTAGTATGTGTGGTAGTTTGTAAAGAATTTGTTCATATTTTCTTGTGACGGACGTTATAGTTTTGCGTGGATTTGCGCAAATGTAGAGTACAGATGTTTTATGTACGTAGAGCCGTTCACAGCTAAATCAAATTGCAAACATGTATAAAGAAATTAAAATGAATTGGACAACATGCAACAATTATTTTGAATGAAAACATATGGACAGGGGATCCGACTATGTAGTGTAGTTTACTCAATAATGTCTGGTTTTAAAGTATAGTCGTCGTTTCCAAACACAATGTAAAATAGACCACCTGTGTCAATGACGCTTAAATATTTATTGTTTTATGAAAGAAATTGCTCTGACAGGCTAAACTAGCGTGCGGCCACAACCAATAACATGCCTAATATTTTGATGAGGCTTAAGCCGATGACGATTACGACGAGGCGATAGCCATGGTAGTAAAAATAATATGATTGTACAGTTTAAAATTTGTTTTATAATCTGACAACTGAAACACACTACAAGTTCATGCTCAAATTTCATCGCATTGTTTTTGTTATGTTGTTACATTTGTAAAGGTGTTCGCCTGTTCACTGAGGTGCGCGGTTTTGATGTGGTTGGCCACAGTACGACACCTGTACGATCTAGTGGTGTAGTTGTTGACACAAGTCCACCGAGAAGGGCTTCTGACTACACTTATCAGGACAACCGGATACGGAATCCTTCCTTCGAGATGGCAGCACTTGACCATACACTCCAGGACATCGAACAGATGACCCGTTGTGACAACAGTCCTCCAGAGTCGTGGGTTGCATCTGATGGCCGCAGCTGTATTTTTGAAGTTAGAGCTGACAAAGATCAAGTGCTTCCAGATGGTCAAAGATATGTTGTATTGACTGGGTCCATGCGGCAACATGTAACGAATCTGAAAGTCGGTGGCATATACCGCTTGACGATGTTTACCTCCCACGTTCCGATGAAGACCGCCATGTTGTCATCGTGTGAAGGTCACGTGACATTCGGATCTGTGAAGCACGTGTTTATGTTGTATGGTAAACCGGAAATATCCCCTGACACTGATGAGCCGTTCTTTCATCTTAGCTGGCATGAACACGTGTACTACTTTGAAGCTAAGGACAGCGAGGTGACGTTGGAAATTGGGACAGAGGGGATGACAAACCATCTGGCTATTGATGAAGTAAGGTTTGAGAAGAGATCTGAAAATGCAGTTGCTGCTGAGGCAGAAATGAAGGGCCACGTGCGAGCAAGGACAGTATTCATTCACGACTGGTCATCGCTTCATGCAGAGTGGAACTTTGTAGACGATCATTGTGATATTGTAGAATACCTTTGGGCCGTAGGTGAGTCAGTTTTATTAAATATTCCGCATCTAAATCTAGCAGTAGAAAACGTAAATAAACAAGGAAATCTGCACACATTAGCAATAAAGTTCATACTTAACCAATCTTAACTATTGGTTTTGCTTCTGTATCACGGTAAATAATGCTAAGATAAGTTTAAGGTACGAGCAAAATAAACGTGTGCAGTTGTTTCCGTAAGATTTCTTTGCTTATAGCTTTTAAAACGACCCCAATTTTATAAGTGGTTTATAGTATTTTATGGGACATTCTTTCAACCACAGGCACAGTAGAGGGAGGCACCCAGCTCCAGCCGTTCACGAGTGTTGGCAAGAGAACGTTCGCCTTCACATCATCCCTCCACCTTGTTCACGACACGGCCGTCTACATCACTGTAGTGGCTGTGAACGCCGCGTCACTACGGACCGTCAGCTACTCGGACCCGATACTTATCGATCTTACTCCGCCTGAATTTAAGTGGATAATCGATGGATCTAATGGTACTCTATGTTTTCTCATTAGATTATTTTGCACAGTATATGTTTGTTTGCATGTGCTTATTCATGTATATTTCTTCTTTTATATATAAAATGTTTTTGGTACTTATTTAACCACTGGATGGTTATATTTGTGTATTTATTGGCGCTGAAAAATGTTACTTCTTCGAAAAATGTTGAATAAAATGTTTCACTAGTGTAGCACTCTCCACCAATAAACAAAACCACTCCGCTATTTACATGTACGAAAACAAACTTAGGCTATTAACATGCTTGTCTTGGGTCTTCCTTTTCACACAGGTGATGATGTAGACTTCCAGCGGGGTTTGATCATTGAGGCCAGTTGGGAAGTGAATGATCCAGAGTCTAATATCAAAACATGTAGCTGGGCTCTCTGTGAGTTATAACAATCTTTCTAAGGTTTATTTTCTTGTAATATTTCATACTGATAAGCCTCTCGTCGCGTAGGGTCGAGTCCCTGTTGGGGCGAAAGGCCTCGTGTGAAGATATCGTCCAACAGCGGTACGATGCACTGGTGTTATATCCAAGCATTTGTAACCGCACACGAAATCATGCCGCTGTGATAAAGAAAACAAAAACTAAACATTGACTCTGACGCATGAATGTTTATATACAAACAGTGAAAAAAGTAACTATATCGGTTTACTTCATTATCAGTAGTGATCTAGCTAATTGAACAGACGAAAATATTTGAGGTCTTTTCTCGAAACCATGTAAGAAATTTCAAAATATAATAAATAGTAATAATAGTTATTAAGACAATGTGCATATTTAATAAAATCTCCCTTATTCAGGCAGTATGCCTTGCATATTTGATTTAGTATCCTAATTGGTAAAATCCTTTGATGTGATACACGATATATATTTCAGACAAATAAACCAATTCTGTCGTCAGTGTACATGTTTCAACAGTTATTCTATTTTTCTCCTTGGTTAGATTCTGGCATTGGACTTGTAAAAGCATTCGAAGAGGTTCCGGAAAATACCAATAACATTACGGCCACCATTCAACGTAACATCACTAAAGATGGCATGATATACGTCACAGTGAAGTGTATTAACGGCGCAGGCCTTACCACACACATTCAGACTGATGGCGTCAGATTGGTGACGTCAGCTCCGTCTGTTGATCAGGTCGTGTTGGAGGTTATTGGTTCTTCGTCAACACAATATTCAGCTCATGACGGTTACCATGGGGACGCATCATATGTCAGCTTCAGGTGGACTGGGTTTGAGGACAACGACGGGATAGACAGTTACTTGGTATGAACTGTTGCAAATCTCAACGATATTTTTCTCATCTAGCTTTTAACCGGTCGCTCTTATATATCATTTCCTTAACATTAACAACTTTTTGCAATCCAGGTACATTAAAAGTTAATTTCAAGCCAGTCCGATAAAAAATGATGCGTGCATTGTACTTCTATTCTTTTGTGATTAATAACTTCTGAATTATTTACCTGTATGATGAGTCAAGGAATTCATTTAGTTTAGAACAAGGGTATGCTTTTATTCCAAACGAATTTGGGAGTCTTTTTAAACATTCAACTTATGTAAAGAAAATCCCTTTAAATTGATATAATTGTTTAAATTGGCCAATATTTCAACTCGAAGTCAAATCGTTTTGAAATGAAGACAAATCTTAAAGCGTTTAAATGATTACAAAAATGTTCGAATGATTGTAAATGTCCACGAAAAAAATATTGATAAAGAACTTATTTCTTCTTACACATTCTTTTCGCAAATTGCAAACTATGAAAATACGCATATTGAAACACAATTGTTATAGACTTGACAAAAGTCTGGATGCTTAAATTTGTCCTACGCAACGTTTATGTCGACCTAGAGAAACTGACTCGACCAATAATATCTCCTAGAGAAACTGGTTCGACCAATCATACCTCCTAGAGAAACTGGTTCAGAGAAACTGGTTCAACCAATTATATCTCCTATAGAAATTGGTTCGACCAATTATATCTCCTAGAGCAACTGGTTCGATCATTTATATTTATGTGTATTTTACGTAACCTTGTCCCAGGTTCCACCATAAACCTGTATTATTTTCCTATGCCCCAGGTTGCTCCGGACGGCAATGACGTCCGCATAGAAAAAAACAACCTTACTTGCAGATATTAGTGATTCTGACCAAATTCAAATTTTGACTGCTTATATGTACTCATTTATTTTTAACACACCACCATAATATGCTCAAGGTTAATGTTGTAAAATAAATTTGAAGCGATTACAAATACCGGGGTAGAATTATTCTGAAAATCAAAATTGGAGCTCAAGGCTAATCTTGACTTAGAAATTTTTATGCAAGTGGGGCCGAGGGATATACTTTAGTTTACTATGTCCCTGACAACTTCCAAATTCGACGATGTCGACATAAAAACAAATTTCACCGATAACAGCTGAACATTAATTATTCTATTATCTTTTCATGCTGTTCAAAATGACGCTGAAGAGACGGTTTCATCAATAAAAACTGGGCATCTATTATTTTATTGTGCCATAGGTTGCTCTAGACGGCGATGATGTCCACATAGAGGAACTAGTTCAGGGCAGTACGGTTGGTTTCCGGTACGCCAGTTTCAATGACCTTGACATCAAGGACGGTAACTACGCAGTGTCCGTGACAGCCATCAACCATTTGGATATGTACAGTCAGAAACAGTCTCAGAACTTTGTGCTTCTGACCCAGAAACCAAAGCTAACCGGTAAGACACTTTGTTTTAAAAATGCAATTTACAAACAGCTCTGTGGTCAATTTATGTTTCATACTTTAGAGTGTGTTCATACATTTTATTAGTTCAGTACATGTTTTGTTATGTTTAATATTACAAGTTCAACAAACGACTTTGAAAAAGTATCGCATCTATATTGATGTAATGAATTGACAATTGAATTGAATTGATAATACTTGTAAACCTTACATTGTATTGTGCCAAGACTAAGTTTACATAAAAAGTAAATGATTAGTGATTTAACATGCTTACTATATTTGTGACAGGTACCCCGATCCGCACAAAGTGGACGCCATCCACTGAGGTCCTGCAGGTGACGTGGTCAGGCGTGTTTGTAGCACCCAGCAGTCTATATTACGAAGTTACAACAAGCTGGGTAGGGGCAGGGGACGGTGACATTGTCCAGTGGCAGGAGACGAAAGACACCGGGCTGCAGGTCGCACTCAACCTGGAGGACGTTCCGGAATCCGGGATTGATGTTCGAGTCTCAGTTCGAGCCATTACGCCGGCGGGACACTTCGAAACGACCAGTACTGAACTGTTTATATCCAAACAGTGATTCGTCTGACTAAATGTTTGGGCCTTTATACACCATATCTATATTGACCGTGTTTGAAAACAGAAAACTGGATAGACGCGGCACTTTAGGTTTGTCCTCCAGCAAAGATTCCGAACCAAAAAAATGATTTAAATGCGACTATTTGTTGCAAAACGTTACAAAGTGAATTGTAAAGGTCTATACCTTGAAAACAGTAATAAGATTTTCAGTCCAAGATTTTATACTAGTAATCATCAATAAAAGTTAGTCGGTTAGACACATTGAATGTTCAAATCAAACATATAAGGCGTTGACTAATTTAGACTGTTGATTTATTAAACAAAATATTAACATTACATTTACTTTGTTGCGCGTTAATGTTCTTGTTCAGTTTCTTACTACGAAACACGCAGCTAAAAACATGAAATCCCTTCAGATATAAACACGATTAATCTAGCTATAATGAACAAAATAACGTTCAGTGAGTATGCGAGTTACATTTAGTATCATCTAATTGTAATATATAACTGATAATTTGTTGTTCAACAAGGACAAATTGACTAAAACATTCCAAGCGAAAAGCTGCTTCATTCCTTTCCCAAACAAATGTTTACTTGCATAATTATCTTTAAAAAGATGTATATATTTAATAAGATTCCGTCCATATATTCTTTTTCTAATAAAATATAGAAATACAAGAAACATTTTTGTTCACGTTTCCGAGGAGACCACCATACTTTAAAGCTTCCTTGTCACAATCTAGTGTTTTCAAAGGCGGACCAGTTTAAAGCAGATTATTTCTTTTCCAAGTTATAATTTACTAAATAAATATCTTTAATTATATTAAAATATGACCTACAGATCATTTTATTTGATAATGAGTTTCGTAACGTTGACCTATCATCTGTGTGGGAACCTTAATGGTCAATGGATTGCCTTCGGCTCCATTTGCCAGTCAACAGTGCCGTAAGCAGTTAAACAAGCCCCAGCTTTGTCAAGCACTACCCCTTGGTATGGTTCCTTATGCTCAAACTAAGAGCCATTTTGGTCCCAGAACGCACAAAATGTGTTCATCGGAGCCCATTATTCCTATTGAAGCTTTTGGACGCACTCTTCTTTAGTGTTGCAATAACCTATTACAGAAGGCATATGTGTGCCCATTTTAGGGGCACTTCTGTTCTGGGATGCATGGAGTAAGCCGTATTAGCCAGAGGGAAATCTCCTGACTCTACTGGCGATTGTGTCCATATAAAAGCTATCCGGCAAGCACTCTCACTTATAATGTGAGGGTACTCATTCCCAGCCATTATTTCACACATGTACAGGATTTCATGCAATGTCCAACTTATGAATGCTCGGATAATGCACTTTGAAACTTTAGCATTCATTTATCAAATACCTGAATAACCTGACTAATTTAATGCTGAATGCTTACGTATGTGCTTGTATTTGTAGGTACTAGTGTAATGTTTGAGTATATCAAGCGTAAGAGGAAAACTATCTACAATTAAAATCAACAATTTAAAATATTGCTTAGATTTTTGACATCCGCGCAATCACTATAATTATGTACAAATTGTGTGACCACGTCTCATTTCTCATTCTATCAACTTTCTACCGATTAATTATTGATTCACCGTAATGATATTTAAACCTCGGGATACGTGTTCCACAAGTTTTCCAAATGGTTCCGGAAGGAGAAAATTGCAAAATGAGAATGTTTCAGTATGTCGTTGCAATTTTCAAGAACCTTCTATTCGAAATGTCCTGGGCGCTTCGAACTGTAACGGGATTAAAACAGAACCTTGCCACCCGAATTTAAACAAGAACTGGAAATTGAATGATTAGTGCAGAGCGGCTTCAGAATCTTTGACAATCTATCGGGTTCTATTCTGGACATTCGAGAACCCAACAACGCAGCAGATTGGGAGAGCCTATTGCGATGCTTCGTAATCGTTTTAGTTTTGATCGGTCCCCTGAAGGAAGCTGAATCGATGCAGTGCAGGAACGTTACCGGAGACGCCGAATTTCAGCAGAAGAAATGACAAGCAGGAGCCGTTTTTACCACAGAAAAAAAAAATTAATCGTTGATGTCCGTTTGTCGATATATTTTCAATTCCTAAACATTGGTATTTTTATAATGGATTGAACAGTTTATTGTTACTGATGAGAAAAAGTAAATTGTGCCCAAAGTTAGATTTGGCGTAATTACAGTCTGCAAACACCTAACTATTCGGGTTCAGAAAAAGCCTGGTGAAACTTCTAATTGTCAACGTTCACACGAATCTAGAACATCAAACGGTCTTTGGCAAAACATTTCAACTTCACCATATCCTGTTTGTATTTTCTTTGATGTGACTTTTTGTGCCTCAAGTGCCGTATACCACATTCAACAAATGAGACGGGTATTTTTTTATTTTGCTCATTTTTATTTGGCAGATATGGATCTATGTCCTTACTCAAATATGTTTCAGGGAATGTCTGAATAATATATTTTATGTCCAATCTCGTTTAAGGTATCTTGCCATTCCCTCGCAAAATAAAATGCTCTAGTCTCAATAAAAATGCTGAAATGTCACTGCTATCGACGAACTGGCGTCGTTGCTTTTGCTTAGAGTTGAGGTAATACGGATTCTGCTAGAAGACTTTTTTTTTGCTGATTATTGGCATCTTCAGCGACGATTCTGCACCTTTCCTTGCATGATCGGCATGTATTCTGCCATAATGGCGTGAACGGTAACCAAGCCTTGTACAGGGCTGTCCGATGTTGCCGAGTTAGTGGCAATGGATTCCTTAACGTCCCAATCAGTTAATAGGTAATTAAGAATTGGTCCTATCAAAATTACCACATACAACCACTCGGTAAAATTGGGAAGAAATTTTAATTTGACAAAAAATAATCCGAGAAAACACAAAACAAGTAAAGCAAAAGCAATAACTAAAAGCTGTGTTCTCGGTAAAAAAGACCTGATTGCCTTATCGATCATTGACGTTCAATATACTGTCCTAGCAGGCACGCATTTATCTGTCAGTTAATCAATAGGTAAATAAGAATAAGTCCTATCAACATTACCACAAAAAGTTCAATCTAAACTACCTCTAGACAGAGGCAAAATGGTTAATTGTAAATGTGACAAAAACAGAGACGAGAGACATAACACACAAAAATATATTTGCCGAAGATTCTGAAGACGTCCTAAATTAATCAGTTGGCGTCCAAATTGTCAAACCTTTCGAAATTTGGTTACCTAAGTTGTTTTGTCTGATTGTTTTTTTTTTCTTTTCTTTTTTTTCCTTATTTCCGATCTAGCCATGTAGTGGCAAGTTTCTTTTTAGAAATACCCGGAAAGCATCCAGACCATCGCGAAGACATGCTTAAACATCCTGATTTTGCAAATCCTCATCAGTAAACTCGGACTAACTTCACAAATGACATTTTAAAACATAGCCAAAGGACCCGTTGTTTTTCTAAAATATTGCCTTGAATTGATTTTAACGGAACGGAAATTTCGGTACGAGAAGCGACGTTATAGCGAAAAACGACGTCACTTCGACGAACATTTGTGACTGAATAGCCTAACTAGTATTAAATAGACCGTGGGTGTTGATTAATAAATTTACGTTATATGATAAAAGATTATCATGTTTATTAATAATTTTCATCTGGGCACAAGTTTAATCATTATTTTTTAAACCAAAGCTAAATCTTGATTCCGTGTTCAGCAATCAATGTTAATGAGAACAAGTTTTTTGCTTTAAGAGGTTCCCTGTGCATCATTTTTGACCGCTCTCTGTGGCAATACAGTGCTACACAGACCTTTATTACAGGTCTTCCCAGTGCTACATCGGCTACAACTCTCACCGAGTGTGTACGGAAACTGTCCTCGGTAGTTTCCGCTGAAACGTAAAAAAATAGTTAAAAAAATCGATCATTGCAAAAAATTCTTTGTTTGACTTAATTATGAACATTTCTTACTAATACGGAATCAATAATCTCGTTATACTTTTTGCCTAAGCATTTGTTAAAGACAACAAACATTAAGCAAAATGCATCGATTTAAAATGTTAAGATATTTATTACACACTATTTTAGATAACTCGTATTTGCGATTAAGCATTTTAAAGCTGTCAGTTAAGCTTTTGTACATACGAATAGAATGATAATCCGCGATTGTACATTATTTTAATATTGTTCCACTTTTGGACTAAATAATGTACTGTTGAATACTGATGTATACTAACAACTATTTAAGTACGCAAATGAAGTTAAAAAATTTACTTAATGGAGTTGCTGAATTAAAAGCTTTAATCAAAACCCGCAATTATGCGAGTGATTCTTTGAACCAAACGTCGATCACAACTGATATATTAAAATACAATACTTTCTTGTGTTGCATTTAAATGAAAATAAATGCAATCGGACAAAATCATAACACATGTGAAGTTCAAAAAAATGATAACACATATACTGAGATTCTGATTAGTTACGACATTTGAACTACCTCGTACAATACCTAGCAATGTACATTTCTAGAGTTTACAGCTGAAGAGAACAATGAGGCGCCGAACGGGATGTCGCAATTATCTAGGCCTCGTACATAATGCATACCGAGTCAGAAGTGCATTTAATGACATATTGTACCCTCCCTTATGCCCCTTTCCTTTAGTCACTATGGTCTTTCTTTATGCGGTCTGGTTAATTTATAAATCGACATTTCATTTATTATTTGCATTACACAATACAATCATTTAAACATCAGTAAACATAGTTTAATCTATTCTTATATTGAAAGAATGTCTGGACACAAACGACGCGTATGTGTTTTTTTCAAGAGGCGTATTTTTTTGCATTCGCACTACTTTCCCTTTGTATGATAATAATCCACGAGTGGTGAATTTCATAAGAGTCATTTTGTGTTTTTCCGATGTTTAGCCTTCGAGCGACACCGCCCAAAGGTAGGAATAAGACCACAACAAACAAATCATTATATAGCTTCTACTCACGGTGGATCGTAGAAGCAGACAAAGTACTGGGCGTTCTGAATTGACGCGCCTGTCTCCAGACGAAGGTTATCACACTTGCTGAGAGCACATCCAATACGTTCAGTGCTTCCCCATATCATCTGCAAAGTACACAATTAAAACATTATTCAAACTTAGGTTGTGATCGCTACAGTGACGAATAAGTTTTTTAGCCAGTATTGCAACCCATTTTGTAAAATAACATTGTAAAATACTTGCTACAAAGTAAACTGGCACCGTTGTCCTGATCTTTCATTTCCAGCGTTTTTATTTAATAGCCTTACTTGGTACTACACGAACTGATCTCTTGTTGATGTCCAGCTGCATGTTTAACGGTAGACAAAGGGTTAGAATCAGATTAATGTTCGTTTATATTACAAAACCCTTATAGCAAAGAGTTGCACTTTCAAATACATTTTGAGTAATTAGTCACGTGTTTTATTCTTGGGCTTACAAGTCTTTATTATTGATTGGTTTATTTACTAATTACAAACCTAGTAACAAACGTACCGGTTTTAATTACTAGACAATCACCATATTAATTATGTGTACCCCAAAATGTGTACCCGTTTTCCTCAATAAACCGATGGTAAAATTTACATTGTAGTCTTCAATTATATCATTCATGGAAACAATTAACAGGTCTAACAAACGCCTAAACGTACAGAGTTTATGATTTACTATCATTATATTACTAATATAATTTCCAGCGTGGACAACGTTGGTTTCTATGGAGCAGACAGCAGCACGACCAGACTTAGGGTTTTGAACACAGGAATGGTCAGATGGTTACAGTTCATGGGAACGGACACCCAGTGTGAAATGGATATCACGAAGTATCTTCTGTCTCTTATTAGTTCCACTGCTTTATGCACAACCTTGCACATTGAAAGGAAACAAACTGTACCTTTTCTATAATCTATGTTCTTTAGTCTTTAGAATGAAAGCACAGCCACAACACAAATAGCGCCAATATTACTAATCAATATTTAACTGGCAATGGGCAATATTCGGAAAACAATCCCGTCATTATTCAGCAATGAGCGGGAAAAGTTTAATTACTTTTCAAGTGACAGATTCTTATGGTTAAAAAAGGTTTAAGAGAGGTGTTAAATTTGCAGTTTTTTTTTTACAAAAAAAGTATTTTAAAAAAGGCAAACTTTTATGAACCTCGTTAAATAATAGAGCCTTATACAATTTGTCCTTCGAAAAATATGTTTTGTCTGTATTTGAACCAGTTTTTTGCAATTTCAAGCTCAACGGTCGAGGATATCGAACTGCGCATGCGTGATTCATGCGTCACACACAAAGAGTACACTGATTTGCCCGATAACGTGGGAATAATTAAAATTTTGTGATATGCAATACAAATCAATTTCAATTATTCCGGCCCAATCGAGCAAATCTGTGTACTGTTTGTGGCTCACATGTATATGTATATATATATATATATATATATATATATATATATATATATATATATATATATATATATATATATATATAATTACTTTAATAAGTAACAAGTAATTTTATAATTAGTAACAAGTAACGTTATATTCTAGGCTGTTAAGCTTCAAATTTCTAACTTCGTTTATATCTTTTAGATCTTTTAAACTGTTTTGTTTCCCTATTCTAATTGTTATGAAATAAAAAAATCACATATACACAAAGAAGCAGCGGTAATGATCTAGTCCTCAGTGCCACTCCTTGGCAAATGTTTGAAAACGCGGTCTCCTAATATGGTCCAGGACGCTTAAATTCCTTCCGACATTGGAACGATGAACCTAAGACCATGTGTGCGCCAGTGGCCGAGACCCATCAAAGGCAGTTATTTCGTTACTTGACTTAGCATACTTTCGATTGACTTGTATGGACGTTCGATAGCCAAATGTTAGACCAAAACTAGAAATCCTATTTTTGAAACATGTATGTGATAACTTCATAAAGGCATGTTTTATAAGGAAACTCATTTGTTGATAATTTCTATCGAAATGTAATAATATGTACTCAAAACATTGACAACTAAACACTTCCAAGGAAATAATAAAAAAAAATGAATTTTACCAAATCTAACATGTTCGTGTTTCATACCTTTATCAGAAATTGAACAAGACAATACAAAACTGTAAAGCTAAGTGTTGCACTTCAGGCTGATTGTTGTTATTACCCCTCACCCGTTTAATATTTACACGCTTTCTCTAAAGCTTACAATTTTATGATCACCTGGGTTGATCCCGGATTATAACACATATCATTATTAAAGAAATAATACGCACTCAAAAAGGTTTATTTTTTAATATCATATTTATTATAGCTGATAAATAGTGAACTTTAAAGCACCAGCTGTTCTGTCATGACCTGTAACATCCGGTCAAATATCCTGTTTATAAGCTATATGATCTCACACGAAAAGCATTACAGCTACACCGATCACATCGACCCGAAATAAGAATCACCCTTGCCTACAGATACATTATAACATTATTCGCATAGAAATTAGTCTGAATAAAGTGGTTGTTTGTACAGTCGAATAGCTAGGATCTTGAATACCCATTACTGATAATACTATTATACACATGGCTCAATTCGTTCTAAGGCTAATCGAAGTTTTCTTTGTACTCACTGGGAATGAGGAAGTCAAGAAATACTTTTTTTAATCAGCATATCCGACTAAATGTAAATTGCCTCCATGCAAACTCTGCTTTATCATTAAGTATGTGAACACGGTAACAGCCACTATAGGGCACAACTATGTTAAACTCCACACATCTGTATAAATGAAGGGCTATCGATGGATGACTTTTCAAAACAAAATTCGGTCTTTAGAAAACAAATGGATCGCGCTGGATAGACAAGCGAAACAGAACCTGGCATAGATTAAAAAAAGAATCATAATAATAACTAGTGCGAATTAAGTGATATTGTATAAATGTAGTGTTTTTAACTTTTAATCCTGGTCTTCATGCATTGGACATATTTTATGATTACAAGTAAAGACTAGTTTTGGACAATTATTTCAACAGTTATTTCGATTAAGTTATGATATAAACACTATATACAAACGGCTATAACATTGCATTGGCCTGAAGTGGTAGTGTACACAGCTATCAGATTTGAGGTGCCCTGTTTAAGACAAACTTGCTGCAATTTATGATACTTTTTGAAGTTTTAAAATTTAGTTAAAATAACGAACGAGTCTTAGGTTTATATAATTATAGGTTATTATACATTTTACTGTACAATACGGTAATATATTTGGACGAGTACACAGCTTGAAAAGTCATACTGGACGAGCCGATAGGCGAGTCCAATATGACTTTTCAAGCTGTGTACGAGTCGAAATATATTCCCGTATTGTAAAGTAAAATGTATAATAACCTTTTTATTATATATCTTCATTCACAGGATACTGTGTTTTCTTCCTCACTCTCAAATAAAAACTTTTCAAGAAAGAGTTTAGTTGTGCAGGGGGAATTTCTTCTAAGTTGCGCGATTCAGATGGCAGTGTAGCAACCAACCATCGAATAAATATTCCAACATCTGATTTCGTTTTGTTTACAGTGTTTTTCGCCTTTTGTCCGTCGATAAAATCAGAAATTTCTTCATCTGTCAACATTTTGACTTCTGTCAAAACCAAACAACGCTTCCTGGTCAGCTAGACGCTTTACAAGCAGTTTTAAACATATACTAACAAGCGTCTTTATGCACGCATGGTTCCCGGTCTTTATTCGTTAGAGATTGAAATCGGAAACCAGACTAGCATCGTTTAGTGCACATGTACCCAACCATCCAATATAAAATTAATATATATATTTTTTTTATCCAATACGGGAATATATTGGACGGTCACGTGGTACAAATGCAGATTGTCGATTGGTTAGATTCATTAGATATATAATAATGTATTTTACCATAATAACTACAATCTTACTTTGCAAATTTTGGAGACCTTTTTAAAATGTGGACGCATGTAAGATAGATCCATTAATGTGTGGTAACTGATATTTTGTCTTTCTCAAATACATACATATGTTATAATAGTAAAGTAACCCTCGTGGTTTTTGCTTTTAAAGGTGGGATTGGGATTTGCCGGCATTTTTTGCCGATGCACAGGGGAACTTATGAGGTGCACAGGGACTGAACCCGGCCGGTCCTTCATACGGACACCGACGAATCAGGCGTATTGTTGTCTAATTAGCCCCGAGCGTAAGGAGGGAAGTCATTACTACTAACTTTAAAGTCTTTGGTTTGACCCGACCGGGATTTGAACCCGCGACCTCCCGATCCGTAAACCGACGCTCTACCACTTTTGGTATTTGCGGCCTGTTTTAAAGATGGAATCCGACAGTTTGTGTATATCTAATACATATAACTACAATAACTACAGCTTACCCATGTTCTGGATATCTTGTGCCAAGTCCTCTATAAACTTACACTTTAGTTTTATTAAAGGCTGTTTATAACATTACATCGATTGTTAGATAGCACATATCGTGAAATATATCGCTTTAAATATTCCAGTTTATTTTTCGAATATAAATAAGCACGATGAGCTTATTAACCGGATGATCCTGGGAGAAAATCTCATAAGTAAGTGATACCACATTTGTTAAGACGGTGTGTGTCAATGGACCATTTGTCATGGCCATGTACGTATAAACCATAAAGTAACCAAATCGATTTTTTATAATTTTATTTGATATTATTTACTATGTGGCACATACGTGTATATATGCACGAAAAGATAATATTCACTAGAGATAAGATTTATCAAAATTGGTAAATTTCTCTCCCTAAGAAACTTATTGTAGAACATTAATTTAACTCGGGATATTTTTATTCATACATATTAATATATATGCATTTTTCAAATTGTGATTAAACAACCTAAGTGACCAATACAATTACTTATACAGTTAACAATCAATAGAGATTGCACTTTCCAAACAGTACAACTCACGCCTCAAAACAAACAGTAGCATATGTATGTAAACTTGGTGCGGATCTATTTAAATATATCGTCTGAACACGCTACATATATGTAAACGCGATTCGATTTGGCTGAAGTTGAGTGAAATCAGTGATTGCCAGTATAGGTAAACTCTCACATCCGGATGGATGGATTTGTTAAAGTTACTAGCTTTGTTTCTGACCTTAGTAACTCTTCAGTTTCAAAGGTATGTGATCATATACATGATTTTGTCTTAACTGTTTTACAATTTTATGTTTACTGGTATAATTCTTTCTTGGTAAATATGGTCTTGTGAGCAAATAATAATAATAATAATAATAATAATAATAATAATAATAATAATAATAATAATAAAAATAATAATAATAATAATAATAATAATAATAATAATAATAATAATAATAATAATAATAATAATAAAAATAATAAAAACGTTCTACTGCATTATATCAACGGATTTTTAATATGCACATTGTTAATATACAATTAAGGAAAACTAAAGCTACATATTATAAATGAGCTTTGTATTCGCACACAAGCAAAACGTGTAATTCAGCAGTTATGAAACTCATTATTTTATACTTTATAATACATAGATTGTGAAATAAAAATAATTTATACTTAATAAAACAACAAAAGATTTTCTTTTAAGCTACCTTGGTCAACTTTATACACTTAAACAAAACATTTGTGAATGAACAATGCCGCGAAAGAATGATATTCAGTGGCTATAGGAAAGGCGCGAAAGGAGGGAGCAAAATATTATTGGTGGGACGACTGTTCCACTGTCTTTGTCTTGTCTAATCGGTCGAGATATTTCCTTCGCAGGGCCTCGCAGCCGTAAATGGTTTTAATTTCATGGCAAATTTTATTCATACGATCAACTATGGTAAGTCTATTGTAACAAAATGTCAGTCTAAAGTTACTGCACACATTCGGAAACGAATGGTGCAATCGAGTATTAGACCCAAATGCAAGCATGAATTGTTAACTAAAAACGACAGATAACAGATTGAAAAACAACAGCATTGTCAATCTTAACAGCTTTCCGGCTGTTTAAAATAAGGAATGATATTTTCAACAGAAGATCGATAAGTAGAAAGAACAAAAAACAAAACAAGTCAGGCATTTGCCAAACAGCCAATCGGCTACTTTACCCACAAAAAAGCAACATGAAAAAAAAATATTTGCCGATAACTTCACTTTTATCAATACTTTTGAGCTCTTCCTTTTGTGACTTAAAGTTAAAGATACGTTCAAATCGCAAGAAAATCAAACTGTAGTTTAGAGCATGATTAGTCAACAAATCACCATCTAAAAGTTAATGACTAGAACTAACCAACCAACTCAGTGACTGACCAGCCGATCAACAAACTATTTGAAAAAAAGGTACTGACCAAACGACTCACAACGAACCTATCAACTCTGATATTCTGACCGACCGACCGACCGATCGATCGACCAACCAAACAGACTTGCCGAATGAAAAAGAAGAGATTGATGACTGCCGAAGTGACCAAACAATGAAATGATTAACCAACAAACTGACAGACTGGCCAAACAACAAAACAGTTGACCCGCCTTCTGACAATCTAACTGATACAATTACTTATAAACTGACCAACCTACAAAGACGATGAAAATGACAAACCAACTGACTCGCCGACTTACCATCCATCTAATACAACAGCTTTAAAACAAACCATCCAACTAACCAACCTTCAAGACGATGGACGACAAACCAACTGACTCGATTGATAAACCAACCAACTGACACGCCACATGTCCATCCAATTGATTTGCCGACTAAATATCCAACTGTTCTGCAGACTAAATGTCCAACTAATTCGCCGACTGATCAACCATCCAAATGATTTGCTGACTGACCATCAAATTGATTCGCTGACTGACCATCAAACTGACTCACCGAGTGACCATCAAACTGCCTCACCGAGCGACCATCAATCTGACCCGCCGAAGGACGATCAGTCTGACCCGCCAACTGACCATCAATCTGACTCACCGAGTGACCATCAACCTGACCTGCCAACTGACCATCAATCTGACTCATCGCATGACTATCAGTCTGACCCGCCGACTGACCTACCAACTGACCCACCGACTTACCTACCAACTGACCCGCCGAATAACCTACCAACTGACCCACCAACTGACTTACCAACTGACCCGCCGACTTACCTACCAACTGATCCGCCGACTGAAATACCAACTTACCCTCCGACTGATCTACTAACTAACCCGCTGACTGATTTACCAACTGACCCACCGACTGACCTACCAACGTACCCGCCGACTTACCTACCAACTGACCTGCCGACTGAAATACCAACTTATCCTCCGACTGACCTACTAACTAACCCGCCGACTGACCGACCAACTGACCCACCGACTGACTTACCAACTGACCCGCCGACTGACCTACCAAATGACCCGCTCACTGAAATACCAACTGACCCACCGACTGAAACACCAACTTACCCTCCGACTGAAATACCAACTGACCCACCGACTGACCTACCAACGTACCCGCCGATTGACCTATCAACTGACCCGCCGACTGACCTACCAACGTACCCGCCGACTGACTTACCAACTGACCCGCCGACTGAAACACCAACATATCCTCCGACTGACCTACCAACTGACCCACCGACTGACCTACCAACTGACCCACCGACTGAAATACTAACTGACCCACCGACTGACCTACCAATGTACCCGCCGACTGAAATACCAACTGACCCACCGACTGAAATACCAGCTGACCCACCGACTGACCTACCAACGTACCCGCCGACTGACTTACCACTGACCCACCGACTGAAATACCAACTGACCCACCGACTGACCTACCAACTTACCCTCCGACTGACCTACCAACTGACCCACCGACTGAAATACCAACTGACCCACCGACTGACCTACCAACGTACCCGCCGACTGACCTACCAACGTACCTGCCGACTGACCTACCAACTGACCCGCTGACTGACCTACCAACTGACCCACCGACTTACCTGCCAACTGACCCACCGACTTACCTACCAACTGACCCACCGACTTACCTGCCAACTTACCCTCCGACTGACTCTCCAACTGACCAATTGAAAATCAAAGTGACACTTTTACTTTCCATCTGACTCACCGACTGACTAAGTGACAATCAACTGACTCATTGCCTGACATTTTGGACTACTAAACCGACTCGCCGACTGACCAAGTGACAATCAAACTAACTTAAGGACCATCAAACTGACTTGTCGCCTGACCTTTGACTGACCACCTGACTCGCCGACTGAAGTACCAACTGTCACGGCGAATGACCTACCAAATGACTCTCCAACTAACCAAAGGACAAACAAACTTACTCTTCACCTGACCTTTGACAAATAATTGACTCTGCGGGTAACCAACTGAACTGCCAACCAACTGACTACAAAATTTGCCAAATTTTGATCCCCATATCGAAGACAAAAAACAAAAACAAAAACAACACTCGTGCACTTTACTAAACTAAAACAAATTCGAACTTAAAAACAAACTAAAAGCTGCAAAAAAAAAAAAAAAAAACACGATGCAAAAAAGTTTTAAAAAAATATACAAAAGAACAAGAATATAAGTTTTGTCAAATGCCAATGTACTCAATATATAGAATTTACTGCGCTCTTCTGTCGCAAGATTTGTCGATAATGTAATAAAACAAAAAACAAGTATAGGATATGGAAATTTAATACTTAAAGCGTTGTAAGGGCATGTATCCGAGTTGATCAATATTCGACATAAAATGTATGTTTTAGTGACATATCCAATTTCAAGACATTTATTTTTTAGTTTTGAGTATCTGACTGAAAAATGATTGAGCATGTTAGTCTTGAGAAAATTGAATGCTTATTCATCAGGCCATTTTTCTAAAAGCCAGATGCAATAATTTGAATGTTAAATTATTTCATTTTTCAATTGTACAAAATGTTCATTAATGATCATCGAATAATCAGATATGTGTAGCTTTGTTATTATGTTGTTTTAAATGTGTTTGATTTCTGGTATAATGTTTTTACAACAGCATGCATCAAAATCATTTAATATTAACACTTTTATTGTTTTGTTTTTTTGCATTTTTTTTAACAGTAATCGTGTTAAACCTATCCATCAATGGAGGAAATTTTGTTTCTATTTATATTTAATAGACGATTTAATAACAAATACGATGCGCCAGAAATAATTCCTTATCTCTCACAAACACATGCCAATGTACACGAGATAGTCGGGTAAACATGAACATGATAATGAAATGGAAAGTTTTGGATAGAACGTTAAACAGGCATAAGCTAAAAAGCAACAAGATTTTCTTTCCTTAATTAGTTATTTTAAAGCGAAGATATATTAATTGTACAATTTGAAATGGTACATATGTCACTTATAAAATCGATGTACTTTCTTTTCACAAATTACAAGATACGACTTGAAGGTCACAACTTTGCTTTGTTCACTGTTTTCTTAAAAACGAAACATTTATAAAACCACGATAAATAATGATTTCAAATACTACATTTGACTAAATGATAAAATTACTAGATAACGAAACATGGCATCCTTTACAAGACTTTCTTGTCTACAGCTCTGGAGGATCAAAAAGCTATTTTTAAAAATATTTAATGCATTTAAAACATAACAACCTAGTATATCTTCGCTTTCACACGCAGGAACATACTTCACGTGCATCACGTAAATTTAATATATAGAAAAAATATGTCGGATGTATGCTTCAAGCAAGAAGACGAACATGGTAGGAACTATACCATCTGCTGCTTTATTTCCATCCTTAAATCTGTTACATTTTTTAATTGCATGTGGCAGTGTTTAGTAAGCTATGCATGCCCTGTTGTTTTTTCTTGAAACAAGACATAGTCAAATGGCTACAAATTTATGTTATTGTCTGCTACTTTATTGACATAACATTTGCAAGAGATTGTTTAACTCGGACAAATCGGTTCTTTTCTTGGAAAAGGGCCTCGACAAACAGCTGTTGATTCCTGTTATTGGCAACTGCGGTTTTTGCTTCATCCATCTGTTAAAGGCGCGCCATTAAAATGTCGACTGTATGCTTGTTTGTTTGTTTGTTTGTTTGTGTGTATGTGTGTGTGTCTCAATAAAATATGTTAAGGTGTAAATACGAAGCATTAAGTAAGATAAATGAGTTTAAAAGTATTATTATTCTATACCGGTGGAGGATCACGAAGTGAATGAATGATTTGTCAGTATCAATAGCACAGACATGTACATATTTTCCACTTCATTACCGCTGTTTGCGTTACATGATCACATAAGTATTTAAATACCCAAGTTACATAAACTGAAAAGTCTCCGTCATAACGAAGACGAATTAAAATAAATCTGATTTTGTTTTGTGATTTTTTTAATAGAGTTCTGCTAGTGTCTACTATATTGTTGGTGTTTTGTCATCCGGTACGGTATAATCACCACTTTGGGGAATTTAATCATACATTTTTGCATAAACTCATACTTATGTCGTTATAAAGACAATTTTGAACACTTACTTTATTGTCAGCCTGTTATAATGTCGTAAGTATTACTGTAAATGCTCAGTCTTTACAACTCTATAAAAAGCGCGATCGTGGTCTATGTTAAAAACAGATATCGATGTCAGAGCTGAATACCCGGATGACTATATAAAATGAGGTGATCACGTGGTTTTCTAAGTTTAAAAATAGCTATCTCTGCAGCGTGGCTCGGAAAGGAAACATCTGTTTGCAATGACAAGTAGGGATTTATCCTTGACGGTTTACAAAGATCTTCAGCATAATTGAACAGCATTTTGCAAGAACTTTTCAGGAAACAATGACTTATTTGTTTATTTTAGAAACATCTTTTGAACCAAACTGTCGAACACCAGCTTAAAGGCATGCAGTGTTATAGTTAGGCATGGGACGTGAAAGAGGCCATTAAAAATGTTATTGTGAAAATCTTTTGAACCAAACTGTCGAACACCAGCTTAAAGGCATGCTGTGTTAAGGTTAGGTATGGGACGTGAAAGAGACCATTGAAAATGTTATTGTGAAAATGTTTTATTCACTGCCTTAGCAATGAATACAGAGTTACAGCTTTACACAGGAAGCTTTCCACCTAACAAATTTAAGACTATTTCTGTCTTTGACCACGTGTCCTGTGTTAAAGATGGTATTCGACAATTTGGACCGAACTATTTTTTCTCAAATAGTCAGTAAAGACACTGTTACCTGAAGAAAAAATCATGTAAAATGTCGCCCATTGCTGCTCTAGATCCGCGTGAACAGTGAAACATAAATCCACGTTCCACTTAGCAAACAGGTGTTTCCTATCTGAGCCACGCTGCAGAGATAGCTACGTTTGACAAGGAAAACCACGTGACAACTCATTTTTAAGATTACGTTATAATTATTGTCATCCGGGTAGTTCGCACTTACGTCGGTATATATTTTTAGCAGAGATTACTATCGTGCTTATTTATAGATGTGAAATTATTGAACTTTTTAAGTTTTTTTTATCTCGATTTGTACTGTCTAACGATATAGGCAGTATTAACAGTTACGTATTTTGGCTTTGACTAGACGATATCAAGAAAGAAGACTGAATTATTAATAAACTAATTTAAGTGATACGGAACAATCCATCGAAACCGGCGGAGTGAGAAGTTAATTATTAATACAAATATACAACTAATAGCATAGAAGCCACATTTGTGCATTGAAAGGAAATCGCTATGTACATGTACGCGTATTCTTAAGATTCGCTTATGAATTGATAAATGCTAAACACCCTGGTGGCCGTACTTATTCAATGTTGATTCGATGAAAATATCGAAATCATAATGTGGTGGTCTGGATTCAAATACAAAATAAATACCCCAAAAGAAAAAAGAATGAATGAATTAAAACTTATCAGCACGCTGTATTTGGTTTATACAAACGTGCCTTGCTTGTTTGTCTACAGAATAACTATCATCTAATATCGCCATTAATTTGTTTTGCACATGGCTCAACTCGTTCTAAAGCAAATTTTCTTTGTGCTCACTTGGAATAGGGAAGTAAAGATATACACATTTTAATTCATCCGAATAGCTCCCAACCCCTGTAAACACTGTTAAAGGCGGGTGTTGCGTTGCGTGGGGCTGCGAGTGTGGTTTTGGGTGATGGGCTTAGTCATTAAATATGCGAACCCGATAACAGCCACTATAGTTCATAAACAAGGTACACTCCGTATATCTGAATAAAGGCAGGGCAATCGATAAATGACTATACAAAAATCGGTCGAATGACAACAAGTGGATCGCGCTTGATGGACAAACGAAATAGACCCTGGCCAACAGTCAAGAAGAATCATAACACCAGCTAGTGCATTTTGTTAAGTGATAGTTTATGAATGTAATTTTCTGACCTTGTTAAAACTTTTAAGCCTGGTTATCACGCATTGGACATATTTTATGATTAAAATTGAAGACTGGTTTTGGACAATTATTTCAAGAGAAATGACAAAGTTATTTTGATTAAGTCATGATAATAAACACTATATACAAACGACCATGGTGATTAAAAAAATAAGTGACCAATGCATTTACTTACACAGTTAATTCTTAGTAGTGATTACATTTACGAAACAGTACAACTCTCACTTCAAAACAAACTGTACCATATGTATGTAAACTTGGATCTATTTAAATATATCGTCTGAGCACGCTACATATATGTGAACGCGATTCGATTTGGCTGAAGTTGAGTGAAATCAGTGATTGCCAGTAAAGGTAAACTCTTACATCCGGGTGGATGGATTTGTTGAAGTCACTAGCTTTGTTTCTGACCTTAGTAAATCTTCAGTTTCAAAGGTATGTGATCATATACATAATTTTGTCTTAACTGTTTTACAATTTTATGTTTACTGGTATAATACTTTCTTGGAAAATATGGTCTTGTGAGCGTATAATAATAAAAATAGTAATAATAATAATAATAATAATAATAATAATAATAATAATAATAATAATAATAATAATAATAATAATAATAATAATAATAATAATAATAATAATAATAATAATAAAAATAATAATAATAATTATATAAAAAAGCGTACTTTAAAAATGTTCCATTGTTTTGAATTAACGTGCGAAATGTTTTTAATATGCACAGTGTAAATATACAATTGATGAAAACTTAAGCTTCAAATTATAAAAAAAATGTTCTATTTGCACACAAGCAAAACGTGCAATTCAGCAATTTTAAAACTCATTGTTTTATACCATATAAAACATAGTTTTTTTAATTGAAAAATAGGTTTGTTCTTAATAAAACAAAGAAAGCTTTTACTTAAAGTGGCGATGGTCACTTTTAAACCCTGAAGCAAAACTATTTCAGCATATTTCTGTTCCCTTTTCTATAGTTTAAACACAAAGTATTTCCTTTGTCAGTAATGGCACATATTAACGCCAGAGTTAATGGTATATACATTTGAATGATGATAAAAAATACCTTAATAATTGCATCGGCATAAGATACTTTTAGAATAGTACTATTTAATTTATAAAACGAAACTCAGAGTAAGACAACGAACACTTTGTCCGATGACAAGGTTTCTTTCAAGGGCTTTATTTGTATGGGCAGAAATTCAACACTGTACCATTAAAAACGTGAGCGAAAAAAATTCAAAGCCAATAAGTTCATTTGCAATGACGTTAAATTGGAGTCCATTAAAGATTTTGTCTTATAAATAGACAAAACATATTTATGAATATCTCACGTGTAGCAATTGTTTAGCTTGACAATGATGTACTTTAAAAAATAAGATTGAATGATGAATATTTATCTATGCGCTGTTTATTTATGTCGAAATGTTTCGGTGCCGCTTTAAGGAGGACTCTTGAGAGTGAATGGACTTTTGACCAGCGGTTCAAATCAGTGGTTAAACTCAACGAGCTAGAGGTTCATCCCAGCGGTTCGACAGTGGTTTTCTCAGAGGTTCGTACCAGCGGTTCGTCCCAGAGGATCGAGCCAGCGGTTCGACCCAGAGGTTCGTACCAGCAGTTCATCCAAAAAGGATCGTGCTAGCGGTTCGACCTAGAGGTTTGTGCTTGTGGTTCGTCTCAGAGGATCGTGCCAGTGGTTAGTCCCAGAGGTTCGTGCCAGCGGTTCGACCCAGTGGCTCGTACCAGATGTTCGTCCCAGAGCATCGTGCCAGCGGTTAACCCAAACTATTGTACCGGAGGTTCCTGCTAGCTGTACGCCAAAGAGGTACACCCAAGTAGATCGCCCAACGGTTTCTCCAGAGGTTCTTACAAACTGATTGACCTAGCAGTTCGCCCCAGCGTTTGACCCAAAGTTAAGCCGGCAGGCTCTTTTCATATATAATAGCTGACGTTAACATTTCACTTATACATATGCCGCCGAGAAGGATTTGTCACCACAATACAAAACTTTACAGTAGGTCTATGACCATAAATATGTGTGAAGGCGTATTCGTGTCTAAAACGCCCCACATAAAAGAGTTTCGTTACCTCGAGGAGGTAGTTCAACCGAAATTGTTATAAGCAAAACATGTGTTGTTGAACTTACTTTAACATCAATGTTCTGATCAGTATTGTCGGAACAAACCCGAATATTAAATATATGAAGTTTGTGCTTTGTCTCAAAACGGTGTATGATGCTTTGTGTCGCCAGGTATTGTCATAAACGGCAAGCATATATTGTTCATATGACCGGTCGTGCTAAAAGCTATTTGTTCGCGTGTGAAAACGGTGATCATGTAACACCAAAACTATTTTGCTCAGATTCAAACCCTTAATGTGTTGTGCAACTAAGTGACAAAAGGCCACTGTCGTTGTAAACAATCAATTTAGAATGAAATAAAACATGAAAAGAAATGTATGTTTATATGCTAATTAGGCACTAAAACACCATACAATTAAAACTGAAGTAAAACAGACTTTAAGGGGAAATTAAGACAGTATTATGTAAAAATCCTAAATAATGATTAAGTTTTTTTCACGCAAAAATATATATCAAGCGAAGATTTTTTTCTGCACTAATAGAAATAAATATATATTTTCAATAAAAAGAAATAAAAATATATATTTTCTCGCTCGTTTGGGAAATAAATCATATTATTTATTTCCTCGTTTTATTAAAACGAATTTTTATGAATTTTACGAATTTGATGATACACATAGCTGTTATTATGTGTGCATGATGCTGAAAAAAGATTTTTTTATGTAAACATGTTTGAAATGTGTATACATGTTACAAATAAATGACAACTAACACTATTGTTACCAAAACAATAAGGTAAAACACATTTGTTTAAATAACACTTAAATATAGAATTTTATGAAATAGAAACACTTATATGTTGCAAACTAGGTATTCTTTGTATTAAGAAAAAACTCAATACAAGTTTCAATTAGCGAAACCTAGTCAAAGTATCAGAAACTAACGGAAAGGACATGCGCAAAAAAGGTGCGCATTAACTACTCAATTAAACGCTTTTGAATTCCCTCATACGAACTTTGTACAAATAATATCTGAAAGGATAAGTGCTTTTTTCTGTTTTCTTCCAGAACGAAGAGTGAAGGTAATGGATTGATTCTGAATAGACAAATAAGGGAGACAATACAGAAGTGAGTAGCCTCATCCTTCTCATCATAATCAATAGCAACAGTAAAACAAACTTGTTTACTCATTATCGTCGTGACACATTTAAAAAAAGCTAAGTTTAAGAAAAAAGCGATAAAATTAACAATATATTTAAAATCCAACAAGTTTATATGTAAATATAGTTATCTTTCCTGCTTGAAAACACATCATATGTTCGTTTACATTTAGTTGGTGTATTTTTTTTATCGAATTCGATAATCTCTTTTAACTTTCAGGGATTGCCGTCCGTACCAAGCTCCGTGAGTATTGTCTTCTCTTGTAAATAAGGTTTAGCGTTATAAGTACACGATATTGGAACAAACCGATCATGTCAAGGGCCGCGAGACTTCATTGCTGCTTTGGCCAAGTTGGATTTTAATTAATATATTTATTAATATAGCATTGATACAAATCATCAAAGGTCGCCATCGAAGACGCGTGCAACAATGGAACAACAAACCGACCAAGAATAGAATAACATGTCGCCTTACATGAGACCTTTCCTGGAACGATCACATATAAACGTCACGCGCGCGACCAAAATGAATTTGCGCCTCTTTTTCCTTGCTCTGCTACACGAAAGATCAGATTCATTGCAAAGACACAGAGAATGATACATCCTGTTATGATCTCCTTTTCAAGTCGTTGCCATCCTATTGTTACATCTTTTTCTAGGCAACGCAAGGAGCTCATGTTCTAGCTTATGTCAGTGCTTTCATTTTATACGGTTATATGGGATCAAATCATGCACATTAGGTCCCATACCTTGCCATAGGATTCATCTTTGTTGACACACCTGTTTCCACAATTAGATGGGGAATACAGCTGGATGTTCTAGGCAGCCGGAACAGTCTGCAATACCACCATTCTATACTGAGGTTGGTGTCATTGAACATATCCTCAATCAAACAGTGGGTCAGCCGTTTGGAAGGGAATATAATCTTTCACTGAATGGTGAGAAGTGATACAATCTTGCACAGATGTCCTTTAATATCATTGAAATTAGAATTGGAATGTGACCTAACTTCAAAATAGGAGGATAAATAAGTAGAGGAAGATTGTGATGCATTCACAGCCGTAAGCTCCATTGATATCAGAAAAAAATGGGGAGAGTTGTTGACAAATGACCAATGACATTGCAGTAAGCCTATGTGCATCTAGTGTAAAATCGTTTTTACGACATCTCCGACATCCCATCCTTGTGAATTTTGTCCAAGTAAGTTGTGACAGCTGTGATCTATAATCTTCCTGCTTACTCACCTTCCGAAAGAGTCTGGAAAACATTTAAAAATATTATGTGAAGGCTGATCTAGTCATAGCTCTAGCTTCCTGACTTCGCTTTGGGCTTTCAGCCTTTCCAATGGTATGTGAAGGCTGGTCTAGTCATAGCTCTAGCTCCCTGACTGCGCTTTGGGCTTTCAGCCTTTCTAATGGTATGTGAAGGCTGGTCTAGTCATAGCTCTAGCTCCCTGACTTCGCTTTGGGCTTTCAGCCTTTCTAATGGTATGTGAAGGCTGGTCTAGTCATAGCTCTAGCTCCCTGACTGCGCTTTGGGCTTTCAGCCTTTCTAATGGTATGTGAAGGCTGGTCTAGTCATAGCTCTAGCTCCCTGACTTCGCTTCGGGCTTTCAGCCTTTCTAATGGTATGTGAAGGCTGGTCTAGTCATAGCTCTAGCTTCCTGACTTCGCTTTGGGCTTTCAGCCTTTCTAATGGTATGTGAAGGCTGGTCTAGTCATAGCTCTAGCTTCCTGACTTCGCTTTGGGCTTTCAGCCTTTCTAATGGTATGTGAAGGCTGGTCTAGTCATAGCTCTAGCTTCCTGACTTCGCTTTGGGCTTTCAGCCTTTCTAATGGTACGTGAAGGCTGGTCAAGTCATAGCTCTAGCTCCCTGACTTCGCTTTGGGCTTTCAGCCTTTCTAATGGTATGTGAAGGCTGGTCTAGTCATAGCTCTAGCTTCCTGACTTCGCTTTGGGCTTTCAGCCTTTCTAATATTATGTGAAGGCTGGTCTAGTCATAGCTCTAGCTTCCTGACTTCGCTTTGGGCTTTCAGCCTTTCTAATGGTATGTGAAGGCTGGTCTAGTCATAGCTCTAGCTTCCTGACTTCGCTTTGGGCTTTCAGCCTTTCTAATGGTATGTGAAGGCTGGTCTAGTCATAGCTCTAGCTTCCTGACTTCGCTTTGGGCTTTCAGTCTTTCTTATGGTATGTTTTCAGTTGCTGGAGTCCAAGCTTTTTTTGCTTTGTTGCCTTACTGAATAGTATTCTTAATGGTCTCTGGCACTATCTGCATTCTTGTGTCTGTCTCTGGCGTCGGCTAGATTAACTGTTCTCTTTGATGAGTTTTTTCCCCTGCTTTTTCAAACCTTTCCTTCGACGCATGGTAGACAATTGCAGTGCGTGCAGTTATCTTCTTCGCAACATCGCCACTCAGACAGACCTCCAATAATGGTTGAAGATCGTCGTTGAGCGTTTGGCATTTCTGTCCTTCTGTGTCCATTGATTAATAGATTTCCCTTTCTTCAATCTGCCGTAGCCTGTTGGGTGGGTGATTCTCTGTGAAAACATCACATTAGGTCGACGGACTGTCTTCAACATTAAACAAAAATTAGAATTAATAGGCGAGTTTTCAACTATTCTAGATTCACGAAACTTTCTAAGGGAAGCAACATTGTAATGCATATTGCACGTTTGCCCATATCCCACTTTTGTGGTTTAATAATGATGCCATTTCTCTGTGCAAAAATATAGCGCCTATTTTGTTATAGTATGTCGCTGGGAATTGAATTTTTACAAATCCCAGCAGAAACAAGTTCAAGCAACACAAACATAATCTGAAAATGCACAGTTTAAATTCCTTGTGAATCTTCTTAAGGAGTGTTTTTCTTTAAATCTTTCAGTACGTATGTTTATATTACCCATTTTCGTAATGTGTATATATATTATATAAATGCAACATGTATATAAATGCAACATGTACGCAACTGCGAACTCTGCGTATCGGCAGCTAGGCTAGAGGTAACAATAGGAGTTTTTCTGTCTCCAGCCGGCTAAAGGTAGTATTTCTATGATTTGATGTGAAACGAAAGGTGGCGCCACACTGTTACAATTCCGTAGAAGAATAAGTTCATCAAACGTTTACAAGATCCAATCTCCAAGGGAGATAACACAATGTATTTTGAATACTAAAAATACTAAGAGTAACGTTCCTTTAAAAATGAAAACGAGACATTTCAATAAAGTTTAGGGTGGTATAGAGTACTCATTGAGAGAAAGCAACAACAACGGCTTAAAGAATACCAGACGAAACTAGTCCTCCTAATAAGCCGTCTCATAACATATTTGTTTTACCATTCCACTTGTTGACATTCATAAAAAATAAAAATATAAGAAAATGAATCTTAAAGGTAAAATATGATACGATAAAATATGATCTTATATAGTCTTATTTATAGGATCACACACGAAGCCTTTATTTAAATATGACCAATCATTTGGCTGCTAATGTTTTCAGTTTCGAAAATCACACTTGAATCGTATCATGGCAAGAGAAGTAGAAACGTTCAAAAGAAAGAAAAACAGAATAAGAAATTATTTGCAGGGAAAGAAAATGGTGTACTTACCAGGGAGTGAGATACCGTCGGGGAAGTACCGGAGGAAGTTGGTGGAGAAGCACGAAATATTATACCATGTATGTATATACAAACCTTTGTGTGAATAATACAATTGGTAAATGTGGCAACTTTGAGTCGGAAAAACAAATGATAATAAAGGCAAAACATATATGGCTACTTGAAAGGTTCAGCTTAAACTGATTGTTTTCATTTTTAAAAAAAAAAAATGTAAAAATGGATTATATGTCAGAATTATTGCTGTCTAACTACATATTAAGGATATTCTCAGCGCCAAAAATGTATGTCTTGAAATAAAAAACAACAACAACAACAACTACAACAACAAAACTCCGTGTATTGCATGGTTTCAACTTTTTGATCAGTTTAGAATTACATCAGGAAATCATTCACAAACATAAAAACACATTTATATACAATGGTTATGAAGACGACGATGATAATAATGGTGATAATAATGGTAATGATGATTATAATGTGGTTATGTTGATGTTGTTGTTGTTGTTGTTGATAATGATGATGATGATGATGATGATGATGATGATGATGATGATGATGATGACGACGACGACGACGACGGCGATGACGGCGACGACGACAGTTACGATTATGACGATATCGATGATGATGGTAACGTCAAGGATGATAATTATGATGAGGAGGAGGAGGTTAAGGAGAAAAAGATGAAAATCATGATGGCAGTGATTATGATGTAAATGTTGTTTTTATCTCATCAGTACCGACTACTTTACATACCAAGCTTGTTGTGAAAATTACGGTGGCCCAGATTGTCAAGGTAAATATTCCATTCTGTCATTTAAAACACACTTTATGATAATTGTACTACTACTACTACTTCTACTACTACTACTACTACTACTACTACTACTACTACTACTACTACTACTACTACTACTACTACTACTACTACTATTACTTCTACTACTACTACTACTACTATTACTACTACTACTACTACTACTACTACTACTACTACTACTACTACTACTACTAGTACTACTACTACTACTACTACTACTACTACTACTACTACTACTACTACTAAACTACTACTTCTTCTACTACTTCTTCTACTACTACTACAACTACTACTACTACTACTACTACTACTATATTACTACTACTACTACTACTACTACTACTACTACTAAACTACTACTACTAATAATAATAATAATAAAAATAATAATAGGTTTAGCCGGCATTTACGCCAATACTGTGCTGTGACATTTCTATCATTATAGCACAGGGGCACTTATGAGGTGCCCAGGGACTGAACCTGGCCGGTCCATTATACTGACACCGACAAAGCAGGCGTAATGCTGTCCCCATAGTCCCGAGCGTTAGGAGGGAAGCCACTACTACCAACTTTAAAGTCCTTGGTTTGACCCGGCCGGGGTTTGAACACACGACCTCCCGATCCGCAAGCCGATGCTCTACCAACTAATAATAATAATAATAATAATAATAATAATAATAATAATAATAATAATAATAGTAATAATAATAACGATATATAAATATAAACATCCAGTGAGGTGACGAACTGCTTAATTTGACAATATGGAAGTACTTAAGTAAACAATGATAAACACTAAACACATTAAACGAAAGAGAAGTGAACGATTGAAAATGGATTGGTGATTTTTTTTCTTTTTCTCAAATCAGGATTTACACTGAAATCAATCTAGCCAGATTTAATTCGTTTAAGACTTCACACTATAAATGTGTGCCAAACATATTGCAGAAAGGTTTAAAGAAAATTATTTGTATAAAAATAACCAGTACAAAATCGGTTATGGATTACCGTTAAGTTGCATAAATGCACTGATTATTGTTACTGTCTTTTATAGCAAAATGCCACGGTGTCCCCCAGGTTTCTGCCTGTAATCGGTACGAGGGTACTGTGATTCACAAAGATGGGGACGTGATTAGATGTAGCGGAGGTGCATGTATAAGGCCGAACATATGTACCCTCTGTAACACCGGTTACTATGCCGACAACACCGACGGTTACTGTAAAGGTTTGTTTGTTTGATGCTTCGTTTGGATATATCAATGCGTTACAAGTCTGTCGGCAACTGTTGCAAGGCAACACAATTAATGCCTCAAAAAGTTTAATGTGTAGAAGTTTCGAGGATGTGGCATGATGAAAAATCATAGTGATTATTGAATCTTAGCACAATAGTACATACAAAATAATTGTCGTGGTCGCTTAGAATGCGCTGTTTGTCTGCATTAGATGCAAAAGTGTGGCTGAACAAGACAGCATGCTCAACACACAGAGGAATGCACACGTATTGCAAGTTTCTTTGTGCTATAAAATTTATAAGGAATCAGTAGATTATTAAAGAAATATACACAATGCAACGTTAAAAAGCACCTTTCAGTTTCGACCACTACAGTGGCCATCTTTAGAGTGACTGGTCGTTGCTGTAGACAGGTCACTCTTACACATTTTTTCCAACTATTTGCAATCAGAGAAAAAATTAGCTAATGCACCATGACAAACGAGGACCATTCCATTCCGGTTCATTTTTTAGTCCGGATGTTAATTACATATTTCGCAACGTGAATAAAATAAAGCCGGGCTTAATGGCGTCTTTTAATTAATTTAAGTCACTAGCAATATCACTTAAAACAAGAACATCGAGATTTTATCCAAATGGTACAAAAGGTTTCCAAAAGTAACACTTTAGTGGAAGTGTATTACACGTCTACTTTTTGGATACTTAACTTCTTAGACTGGTATAAAACAATGGCAGAAACCATCAACATATGTGTAAAAATCTTACGCTAAAGTGCATTAGGCGTCTTAATATCGCATGTTATATATTTGTGACGCTCTCAGGGATCCAATTTTGATTACAAAGTACAAAATGTTCACAGTACTTTGGACCCCGTAGAGGGTTGGTTTCAGGACAGAGATGACAGTGGCGCTGTCATATATACCATGTTACATTGGCTGTGGTTTAAAAACACCTGGTATGATACCTTACCCAGTCACATTGTCCTTACATATAGTCAACCAGCTGCAAGAAATTTGGAACGGTTGACATTCCTCCAACAACAGATGATTAATACTAGAAGACAACTGTTGCAGATTAGAAGAAAACACAGGTGGTGGATTAGATAAGTACTAACTTGTAGACTAGAAAACGATCGCCACAACACCAGGCAAACACGGGAGCTATGGATGGAAAACAGTAATTCATAAGATTTAGATATATAATTATGAAACAATAAGTGTTTGAAAGTCTACATGTATTTAGTCGGATTTGTCCAGTGATCTAGAGGCTGAATGTCCTGATGAGACTAGACCCAGAATTGAAGCCGGGCATGGCATTCCCACACATGCTTACAGCTGGCCACAGCAAATTAGTATGGAGTATGCAGAAAGTCATTCATACTGAATGAAATCATGCCACTGGCAAGGACCCATCAGCCATCAGAAATAGTCGCATCTTAGGCAGGGTGTTCTACAACAAAGACTTCTACTCGGTGGTGCTCTTGACTCTGCTTGATGCTGATTATATACCCTATGGGCACTGGTAGAGAAGGTCATCAACTCTGATCAGTGATTAAACACTGACTGAGTGAATTGATGACAAAACAGTGAACTTTCCTGCTTAATAATGATAAGCACATCCATATACAGCCTTGGATATGATGCTTTTGCCTAAGGACTTTGTTTTATAAATTCTCGTTTTTCCAATATAATTGAGTATTTATTTAAACAAAATTATCGGGATAGATTTTATTGTTCCATCGACTAATGACACAATAGTTTCCACTGTCACAGATGACTGACGGACGGACAGAAGGACGCTGGACAACGGGTCATCCTATAAGATCAGCGGACCCTTGTACTTAATTTCTAGTCCCGAAAACTTTAGATTTGAGTAATTGGATTTGTATGGATTTAGTATATGGTCAGCTGAATCTTGGACAGAAGTCACAAAACTGTAAGGAACTCTGGGTGTTAGATAGTGTTGGCTGGGTGACAGGGCATACCCTAAGAACTGTGTCTGTCGACCCACGCAGGCTCATTTGACTGCCACACTGACTAGCTGAAGACACCGCACTAGATTTGCACTACGTGTGCTCTGGCTGCTGGTGTTGGTGCTGCTTTTACCAAACATTAAACACAAGAAAGAGTTGAGTTTCTATCTCTGTTAAGTAGGACAAGACCCTGACCTTGGTTCGTGATCTGTGTGAAATATAAGTAATGCTCAGTCGACTCTTAAACTTCTTAGTTACAGTGTTAATTGATTAATTGTCGATCCGGGTTTTATTACTGTAGCGGCCTAATCATGTTCAGCTATAATTCGTTTCTGCTGCCAATTTATAAGATTTTCCAAAAGTGTCTACCAATCCCATCTTATCATATATAACTAAATCATTTTGACCCGGAAGCATTTAGCTTTTTTGGCAATAGATAGGCATCAAAATTGCATTTAATGTATTTTTCTAAAAATTATTTTTTAATAAAGTGACGATACACTATATGCTGTCAGATATCATATTTTTCACCTACACTAGAAAACACAGTTTTCTTTTTATCATCTAAAAAGGTCCTTTGTAAAAGTTTGATTATATAAAACTTGCAGATTTCACAACATTGTGTATGTTTATAACCTCAACATAAATTTTGACTTCTGATGGCCTGATCCACATGGCGGATATATATGTATGTATATTTTCGTAGAATTGGATAAGGTGTCTCGACTAGTTATTAGGTGTTACGGACTTCATAACACTTAAAATTTGTGCCACTTGTACAAGGTATAATGAAGTATGCCATATTCGCTCAATAAAGTTTGATTAAAGAATAAAATGAAAATTTAAAATATTTAGATAATATGCAATGCAAATAGTGGATATTTTCGAAGTAGTTCAGACCTCTTCCGTGGTCATGCGTCAGACAACTTACTGTAATTGTTTAAAACCTAAAATGGACGCCCTTTGCGGCTTTGCATAAATGCTTATATTGTTTTACATGATATACAATTACATCTGCAGCATGCACTCCTATCGACCACTGTAACATCCCTCGCTGCACTGACAGTTCCAGCAGTGTATGTTCCTGGTGTGAAGGAGAGGTTGTTTTCAACGTAGCCGGGAAATACGCATACAACAGGAATGTCAATCCTAAACAATGCTTGAGTATGTACATGTATATGGTCTTACTGACATCCTCTTCTCTTTCTCCTACTCTCTCTATTTCACACTCTCTCCCCCTTTTCTTAATATTCCTCTCTTTCTCGTACTTTCTGTATCATTTTCTCACTCTATTCTTCCATATAGAGTAAAAACAAATCCAGCTGTTACAAAAACAAATGAAACAAAATATGCATTTAACGTATTTAAAGCATAACGGTGTAATTTTGATCAATCAGTACCAACTTAATAAAAAAGAATGAATTTTCTAGGTCCGCATAAGAAAGCGATCGTTTTTAACAAAATGAATGCTTTACCAAACCTTACAATAGAACACTACAGCATTGTATTTGTACATATATGTCGGCATTTATAGTAAAAACCGTTCTAAATAAAGGTGCACAACTTTTTGTGCTCTAGCTATATGAAATCTATATGAAATCAAAGAATTACAATGCCAAAAGAAATTGTAGCATGTTACTAGCGTTCATTATGTAATAATTTATATCTTCTTTATTAAAATGATAAATAGTGTTTTGTGTACGCTTGCAAATTTACACCATACTCTTGGTACAACAACATTACTAAAAGGATGGTTCCAGTATTCGATGTAAACCAAAAGAAAGGCGGTTATGATATTATTAGACAATGCATTGTTTTAATTCCTGAAGTGATACTCATAGTATGATATATTGACAAATCTTTCTCAGTAGAGGGGTAATTGCTCAGCTTCCTTTGGAATATTGATAGCTCTATCTTTCTTAGTAGAAGGGACATTGTTCAGCTTTCTTTGGAACGTTAATAGCTCTATCTTTCTTCGTAGATGGGAAATTGTTCAGCTTCCTTTGGAACGGTAATAGCTTGATAACTTCATAATAAATCATAACCTTGATATGAGCTTCAGAAGCTAGGCAACGACATTTAAAACATCTTTTGAAAGGTAATACGAGTATATGTGCTAAGCTACCACATTGTTGTGTTTATCATTTTCTAGGAATACTTGGATAAAATCCCCCTTTTTGCAAAGTGGGAACCATTGCCGTTAAGGGGATACCTATGTAGAGTGTTTTATCCTTGTTGCAGAACAAACACAATTACAACAAATGTGCGACGTTTAAAAAGATGCTGGGCAATAAATGAAATTCAAAGATTCTTCGGTCAACGTTCTAGTCTTGCTATTAACTTATTAATTTCAAGACTCAAATATAGTAAACGTTCAATATCTATGGATACTACGTGTCCATTATTGTTTATTTATTTCAGAAATAGTGTCAATTGCCTACATCTATGATTTCATCGTTCTTGATCATTACATTTTTTGGCGTTTGAGGTTGCAAGCCATACTGTTAACCTAGGCATACAGAGCCCTTTTCTTAGAAAACTACACCCGCACAAACCTTGTCAAACTGCTGTGAATTGCTGTCAATGCCTTCCACAGCGATTTTTGTTATTATCACCTACATGTAAATGTGTATAATTACAAGGAGCACTTTTCAGGGAAAACACTGAGGCATTGCCAAACCGCTACATATTCCTTTTTAATGCCTTCTACGTTTTACTTTACTCCAAATTATGTACAATTCAGGAAGGTCGTCAGTTACGGCTGTTTACATAAAGCGGCTTTTCTAATTTAAGTGTAAGGCATTGCGACGAATGGTTGGCATTGCTTACAGAAAAGAACATGTAACTTTGTTTGCACATGTAAGTTTGTTTGTTTGTCTGTTTGTTGTTGTTCTTTGGGTGGGGGTGGGGATGGGGCTGGGGGAGGGGAGGATGCACTTGAGGTAGGCATAAATAGAAACAAAATAAAATAGGGGGAGGAGTTAAGATCGATCTAGAAACGGTCCATTTCATAAGAAGGCTGCTCTACACAGTTTTGGTTTCTTTTTCATTTTAGGATCGTGTTCATGGAGACCAAATACCAGGTGTTATCCTGGCTTGTGTAACAGAGACATGCTGTACCCCAGTCAGTGCGAATGCGCTGAGGGATTCGAAGGACCGGACTGTGCAACATGTAAGCGTATTAAACCTACAGAACAGAAAAAACACTGATGCGAAGCATCAAGGCGACACAAACGAAGAAACACATTTAAGATACTTTTTAAACTTATTTATAAATTGATTATTTATTTATAAGTTAACAGTATAAATAACTACTTTGCATTATTTCGGTATATATAAGGCCACTCAAACGTATGAACCCACCAAACACAATAACAAATAAGACAATGCCTTATATGACAATAATAATAATCATACCTATATTGTCAGTACATCTGGATGAAAGAATCAGTCACTCAAATTACTAAACAATCATATATACTTTGCTCTTCTTGCACACTGTAATTGATGCAGTGTTCGTTTCTTGAACATACGTTTTTGCGTGGGATTTGCATGTAAATTATCTAAGAAATGATCAGAAAAAAATAGTCTAAATCTCTCTTTACTGCCATGTTTGCGCGAAAGTAACAGAGACACAAAAATAATAAAAAATGTACTATGATACCATGTCTACATGTTGGCATAGAAAGAGTTCCTCTTTGTCGTGCTTCCTTCCTACACATTCAGACAGCTTCTTGTTTCCTCCGTATCGTCTTCGTGAGGCAAGAAAGTTACGCAAAGTAGGGAATATGACATCAAAAAGATGCTCCCACAATGGTCTTATAAAGGGCACAGCAATGGACACGCAGATTTAATTCGAAAATGAACTTCGCAAGCTCTTTGACATTTTAAATATTCTTATGACCTTATTAACTACCGCTTATGCTATTTCGGCCATATGCAAAGAAACCCCACGGACCGACATACGATTACGAAATATATCCTTGCAAATTACTCGCTTTACGGCTAAAACCGAAATTTAAGCATTCCTGCCTACAATAGGACAACAGAGGAATTTATGTAGTTCTATAAAATAAATGCGGAGGAAAACGCACAGCCATACACTTCTCAGTAACTCAGCAGAAAACACAACAACATAACTAAATGGAAATTTAATAAAATCATGAAAGATGAAAAACTTAAATGCACATGAATACAGACTTCCCACTGGAAAATTAATACAAATGACGTAACCAGACAAGACCGATCGTGGTTCTCGTGGTTCACTTCTGTTATGCGAGTTCCTTAACCTTCAGCTAAATGTTCACTGCCTTGAACGTTTTTTTTTACAAATTGAGAAGGGTCGGTTAATAGACCACAAAAAGTAGGTATGGTGCAGTATCTTCATCGGTCGTCAGTTTTCTTTTTTCTTCTTTCACAACACCAACACAATTATGGTCATATTGGCGACGTCCAGTTATAGGTAATTCATGGTGGAGCATGACCCCAAACTTATGTCTAGGTAGAACAACCGGCGTATCGCAGGTAAGCTGGAAAACCTCCCCACATGAAAGATCTCGCCCCACCGGGACTCGAACCCACGCGGTGAGGGATTGGGAAGTTACAAGTCAGCGATTCTTACCGCTCAGCCACGTGCGCACACGTGTCAGTGTCACAAAATGGACTACGTTAATAGGAAGTGTTCTAGACTATTCTTTTCTAGAACAGTAATAACAACAGTGCTCGCAGCGCTGTCGTGTTTGGCAGTTGTCTAGTACGCTTCTGTTTTTGTTTCTTGTTAACAGTCTCTACTTCGGGGTTGAAGAATCTGACTATAAACAGTCCAGAGATGACGCTTCATGGAAAGAAACAGTTATTTTTGCCTAATCCCCAACAGCCAGAGAGAAAGGTGTGGGCCAACAAGGTTGATTGGGAGTTTGTTAGCTTAGAGGTGCCTGTGAAATTTGATGTTCCGCCAATAGCTCCAGAATCTAAGGTGAAGCAGATCTACATCGACTTTAACAAGACAAAAATCGGAATTGAGAGAGTAGTTGCGGATGCAGTTTTAACTCGAGGTAAGCAATTTATGACACTACAAAGACTAAAGATTTAAGAATGAACACGTGTTAACAAAATTATATAATTACATAAAATATGTTTATAAGAGGGCCCAATGTCTCATCTTTTCACAATTAACTTTTTTATGTTATTTTTTTTATTATATATCTTAGTTAGTTGTTTAAAAAATCAACCGATGTATAATCGTTGCAACGTGACTACAGCGCCTGGGTTAACGTATATATTCTTAGCAAAAGAAAAAAGTATAGAATCATGTGAACTAGCAATTGGACAAAATGGATTGTACCTGAGATTTGGTATCTATTTGACTATGCTCCTCATCTCTTGATAAAACAGATTATAAATTGAAATAAAACATCAGGTTATTACCAATTTAGTTGTGATACAAACCATTTTCACTGAAGTCAATGTACGTTTAGGCTAGTTATCATTCTCGAACATGCAGAAAAATCCATACCGACTATCTTTATTTTATTTAAATATGCTAAAATGAACTTCAACATTCGATATATCATAGAAAAAGTGCAATTTAATAAGAAAATAGTTCCTATGAGAATTATGACAAATATTAAAATCCAATTGACAAAGCCTTACATAGCAAATGTCACGAAATCATTACTTTATGAATTCTTTCGTAGTAAAAGGACATGAAATCGGTGATTTTCCTTAGATTGGCTGTTGAAAATAACGAAACAACCAATACATTGACATAAATAACATTGACATAAGAAATTCGATGATTCAATTAACGTGGATTAAGATGGATACGATGAGCTTACTTCTTTTAAAATGTATTCATAGTTCTATGTACTTTTAGCATGCGATTCGACTGTTTCAAACTGCACCAACTTATATACTTTTACAACACCATGATAATCAGCAGCAACACAACAAAACTATCATTATATACTTTTAAACACAATTTAAACCGTTAAAAATAAGCAATTTTTAAAATTTGATCAACAATGTACAGGCAAAACCTTGACTCGCTTCAAGCTGTGTATTATTTATTGCTTTTTTCCAGGCAACAAAACAACTGTGTGGCGAAAAGATGTCCATTGTGGTTTTCAAGCCAACTGTAAAATCTCCCAAGGTCAAGTCAACCTCGAAGCTATTCCATGGAATGACATCACACGAGGTGGCTTCTTCGAACACCTTGATAGGTATGTCTTAGACGTTTGTGATCTCGTTTGTATGTTACGGCTTCTTTAATCTACAATAAGAATATGTTGAGTCTTATTATGATTGAAACATAAATCAGACACTGAAAAATCACAGGACAAAGCTATTCACATGCAAGCCAAATGTAAAAGTAAGAACAAATTTGTGAAGAGCCATTTAACAAAAAGTGCAAACCCAAAGGTTACCGCATTGGAACATTCAGTCGACAAAAAGGATCAACAAGTCTACTAATAATTATTTTTAGACTACGCTTTTTCAGTTAAACACAGCAGACCATTATTAAGACTTAAGCATTACAGCTCTTCGTCTATTAGCAACTAAATACAGAAAATGTGTGCATGCGATAAATCAAATATACATGTGTGCAATAAGAATATAAAGGTATACAAACAGTTTATATGAACAGTGAGAGGGTGGCAGATAAATACTTGAGCTTTTCCTATTTTAGAACAAAGTTACAGATTGTGTTATCTTATTAAGTAGCTTTCTTGTAATTATTAAGTGATGCAGGATACTGACTAAAACGTGTGTCTGACATTATGTACATGCCATCTTACTACAATCCTTTAAGCTAGACTTTGTGATGGTACTCCATTGTAACCTAGACTGTGTGATGGTACTTAATTGTAACATAGACTTTGTGATGGTACTTCATTATAACATAGACTTTGTGATGGTAATCGATTAAAGAATCAGTGTACATTAATTCAAAATTTATCCAGAAGTCAGCAATATTATCTGCTTACCGTGCATGTATAAGAAGGAATGCGTGGTAGCGTCGTTCTATGTAAATAGTATGTATTTCGTTGAACACGTATGAAGTAGAATAGAGATTTCCGTTTCGCGTTATAAGGAGCAGAATAATGTATAGTGTTTAGATGTGCAATAATTTTATAACGAAGACTGTGCATATTAGTGGGTTATTAATATTCATCTAAATAAACCCTTGATGATTTCTCCTTAAACATCGGGAGTTAGTAATCCTCTGTATATTATATTATATTATATTTATTATATTATATTATATTATATTATATTATATCATATTATATTATATTATATTAAATTTATTATATTATATAATATTATACAGGAATATAATGCACGGTACAATCCGTCTATGTCTAAACATTATATCACGTTTATCATGCTATTAATACATGTAAATATATGCAATGTCCGTGACTATATCAGAAGTGGTATTCACTATTTATTTCAGGATTACAGTGACGATACAGTTAAAGAATGGAGGCAATGTTCATTTTACCGATTTTGAGACGAACATGCCAGGGCAATATGCCATTAACGGAAAGACAGTGACGAGGATCCTGGAGCTGGAGTTTGACCTTTTCCCTCCCGTCCATTGTCTGGAAAATGACCACACCTGTCCGGACCAATCACTTTTCACTCCGGACTTTGTCAAAGATGTAAGGCCAACGTTTAACCCATAGTATTTCTTTTTAAATTTATTTTTGCATCGTAAGATAAGTTAACTGAATGGGAATGAATCCGATTTTTATGGTCTCGATCAAAGCTCGAGGGCAATTATTTAAACATTTAGCAAAACAACTTTCTAATATAGTAGTACGAGAAAAAACAAGTTCGTTCATGAAAGATATAGCTTCAATCATCAATTATGTGAATTGTTTTCTAGCGCCTCTTTCCACTTCTTTTAGTCTGTAGTGAGTTTAATAGATAACAAAGGTAGATTTGCAGACTAGTTTATAATACTTACCCATTTTACGCGCTGAATAAGAAAGAGATGATGTCAACGTCTAGGGCTTGTTGTTGTGGCATGACTTAATTTGCAAAAAAAACACAACATGAACCGTTATATATATAATTATTTCATTAAAAAGTGCCATACAAATATTATTGTGCTTGTATTGAATTGCTTTACTCTTTCCGTTCGTAAATTGGTTTCCTGCTCACAGCCATTGTTAATTATGTTAATTAAAAATGCGTTATTTAACTCTATTAACGATTACTGTATCATTACACAAACGATTAACAGTTACATTGTTTCTAAATTTATGACGTTTACTATAGAGAAAAGATCAAACCCATCTAAATTATAAAACACTGTAGGTATCAATACAGAACAAAACTAGAATAAATGAATTTGATTTCAAATGAATTTGATTTCAAATGAAAAAAAATCTGTTGTGTGTTTAATTATCATCATTACACAATAAAAAGCTTGCGCATGTACGATCGGCAATGAAAACAACAACAAAAGTTCTTGCCATAAACCAGTAGCGACATTCCGTAAAAGGAAATGTACACCGTAATATAGACAAATGTCTCGAGTAATGCTGATGACACGTCAGTGAATTTCTAGTTGTCTGTGTGAAAACGTTGAGGTATTTCACGAAAATAGAAGCAGAGACCAGGAACTGAACGCACAACTTTGCCAGCCAGTCAATATATTAAGGCCGATTTTTT